>QTSX02005697.1:168314-684502 GCA_014839935.2 Entomophthora muscae
CGCTGAAGGCCAAGCTCAAAGAGTCTCCTATCTGTCACAAGTGACAAACTCCTATTGACCATGATTACTGGGAAACCTCAACTACAGAATTCAAACCCTGACACCCTGTGGGCTGCCAGCCTGCAGGACCAGCTGCCTGTCCACCTGCTGATTTTTGGACAGGAACCAGAACAGGATTTAACTTTGGAAAATCCTTTAAAGCTTGATGAGTCAAAATCACCTACATTGACACTCCCCACATTAAAGGTTCTTGTTAACTCAACCGATTAGCGGGCAGGTCTAGCCATAGAGCCCGAAATAACTTGGGCCAGCACGGAAGGGAAAATAAAGAAAATTTCTATAGAACCCAGGCCGCCCAGAGATGACCAATCCCACAACCCAACAAGGGAATTTGAGTATTCTCAGTTCAAACCAGCCAATGAATTAACTCCCGCAATGGATGCCACCAAGGACTGAAAAAACCTGGTAGACAGTAACACCCAGGCCAAAGAAATTTGTAAAAGTTTACCCATGACAGATGGGCATACTTATACCCTGGACCACCAGGAAGTTGCCCATTGCCATTCTTGCAATAAAGTGACATGAACCTTTGGTTCAACCAGGTTATTCTATATTTGATATTAGTTCTATTTCATTTACAGTCTACCTCTTGTGGTTCTGCACCTCACACCCATCAACCCCAAGAAACCGGGGACTAGCCACCTGACCTTTATTGTCCACCAGGAGCTCCCTACAGCCCAGTACATTTCACCAAGTACCCCCCCAACCCTGTGTATTTAGAGTTCACCCTAGAGAAAATCCTAATCTACAACCCTGAGGCAAGAACTAGAGAGACCAAGACTGTTTACAGGGAAGGCCACAAAATCACTATACCTCTCCTGCTATTCCGCAACAAGTACAACCACCTGCCCGCGTATTTAGTCCCAATGACTCCGCCTCTCACCCCGCGGCCCAACTGCCCGCAATAATCCATTACTGCCAATGAATCCACTTCCACTCAGATATTTGGAGTAATGTAGATCACTCTTACCGGCTTGATAGATTCTATGGTACCCGCCAGCAGACCTTGGGCTCCCCTGGGCAAATTGTTATCTTATATTGTAAAGTTGGCCCCAATCTTGTGGTGGGCCCTCCCTGCTGGGCCCGCAGGCCGTCCGCCTGCAAGTTCCCAGGAACCCCCCACAGGCTGGATCCCTGATACTATCCTTGTCTACCCTGATTATGATAAAGAGTTTATCTTGTACACTGACGCAAGCAGAGTAGCTGTGAGTGCCGTCTTAGCCCAGCTTGACAATGAAGGCGTAGACCAACCTGTGACCTATTCTTCACGAATCCTCAACAAACATGAGAAGAACTATAGCCTCATGGAAAAGGAATGTCTATCTGTTTTGCATGCAGTTAAACAGTTCAGACACTAAATTTACAGGACTCACTTCACAGTAGTTACAGACAACTCTTCCCTAAAGTGGCTGCAACAATTAAAAGAGCCTGAAGGTTGGTTAGCACATTGGGCTCTGCGCTTACAAGGATATGATTTCACCTTAGTACATCACCCTGGTGCACAACATCAAAATGCTGATGGTTTGTCAAGGATGCCCATATTAGCTATCCATCCTGCTGACGCCAATTGCCTATAAAAATTGATAGGGTACCCTGACTCCTGGACCACTGAACCAGAAGACATTTGTCTGGCCCTGCAAGTCCTATCAAAGGATACTATGATTTGAGATAGATAACTCTTCAAGAAAGTCAACAACGCTTTTATGCCCTACGTCTGTCCTAGCATGAGGATTGCCATCATCCTCCAAGCCCACATTGACATGGGACACAGAGGCATAGCAAAGACTTATGACTGGTTGTGCAAAAACTTCTATTGGGAAAATATGCGCCTCCTAATTCCTGAAGTCCTTGCCTTCTGTCATTCTTGTCAGCTCCAACGCCCCCAATCTTCACAACATCAGTTCAAGCTCATCCCCCCTAAGCATGCCTTCCACACTGTGAGTATTGACACTGTTGGACCTCTCCTGCATTCTAGGTCTGGGTGTCAATTCATCTTGTTAGCCGTAGATCACTTTAGCAAATGGGTTGAAGCCAGAGCAACCAAGGATATAACCACCAAGACCACTGCTAATTTCTTGTTGCAAAACATCTTCTACTGTCATGGTCTCCCTCAAGTCCTGCTTTCTGACAATGAGACCAACTTTAATGCTTGCCTCACAATGTCCATTGTAGAAGCTATGGCTACCCACCAATCCTTCTCTGCACCATATAACCCCTCAACCAATGGGACTGTGGAACAAGCAAACTCCACCCCTGTGTCCATCATGAGGAAGCTTACCCTCTCTGATGCTGCTACTGGGATATGGGTCATTATTTTAGGGATTGGGCCATTTTCTAATGCACATGCTGCTCAAGTTGCAACATAACACAGTTCAATTTTGAAAAAGTAACTAGTTACAAATTTTATATTTAAAACATTAATAACTCAATGAAAAATTAATATTTTTCACATTGTAAACTATCAAAATGAAGCTAAGAATCCCATCTTTCTATTGGGTTAATTTTTTTTAATATGTATACTATACTTAATATTAAAGCAAAAGTAATTTAAAAGATTATAATCCAGATTTTATTATATGATTCTATCTAATGATATAAAGTAGATCACTTCAAAGCTAATAAAAACCCTTTTTAATATAAAAAGTATCTTTTTTATTTAATGAAATTAAAGATAAGATTGAGAGCTTTATTTTTTGCATTTTATTTTTATTTAAAAAGCTCAATTATTTAGGATTTTATGGCAGTTTGAAGTTAGGATATTTTTATCACTGTTTAGATTAATTTTAAGGTTCAAGTGAGCTTTGAACCTCAAATTAAGCATTCTTTAAATAGAATTCTTTAGTATTTTATTATTTTAAAATATGCAGAAGAGTTACAGTTAACTGAATACATCATTTTAATTGAGTTGCATTGATTACAAAGAGGATATGATGTAATAATGATGCTTAGCTGCTTCACATATATCACTTGTGCATGAAAACTGGGTATTTAATTAATTCTGCAAACATAAATTCAAGTTCAAACCATAGCAAAAGCTATCACACCATTTCTTTCAGAATGATGCCATTTAGCTTGGTATATAAGAGCTAAAGCACCAGAGAGCTTCTAATCCAAAAGACCCCATTCAAAGGCCACACTCTGATCAGAACTACTCCATCATTAAGGCACATTTCAGAGATCCAACCTAATTACAGATTCAAAATACTACCATGTCCTCAGTTAAATTTACTTCTGCCATGCTACCCTTTTTTTCCTTGAGAGCTTCAACAAAAAGAGAAATAATTGCAATGTTAAAAAAGGCATTCCTCTTTATTGCTGGTGATGATCTTGATAATTTCATCAAGCACTTCCTTACTCAAACTGAATTTGGGAGATCTCAGTTCCTGCAAACTATTCAAAATCAAAAAAGCAATGAGTTTATTGAAAACTTAAAGGATCTCATGAAATCTTCTCCCCAAAAGCATCTTCCATCCTTGCAATCTCTGGTTACTTCCAGTTACTCTTTAAAAGAGCTTAATGATATGGGGTTTAATATAACCAAAAGTGAGTTTGAATACTCAAGAAAAATATATAAAAATAAAAATGTAAGCTTAAACAAAAAAGCCAAAAAAATAATTAAAAAATTGCTGGAAAATTCTTTTGAAACAAGCCAGTTTACAAAAAAAGTGCCTGAAAAAATTTATAAAGATATAGAAAAAGAGATGAGTAATTACTCAACTGAAATTAAATACTCTCTACTTAAAACAAAAAAAGAAATATATGAAAATATGAAAATAAAAAATGAAATTTCAGTTTCAATTTCTATTTACTATAAATTAATTCCTAAAAATATAATAAAAAGTAAAAAACAAACCAATATGTGCAATATTTGTAATTTAAAAAATTCACTAGAAAAAAAGAAGGAAGAATGTGAAAGTAAAAACTTACCAATACCAGAATCTATAGGCAATGACTTAAAGACTATTAATCAGCACCAAGACTTTTATGTTCATCAAAATAGGGAATATAAAAAAGATATTTATGAATTAGATGATGAGTCTTGTGTTATAGTTATAGATTATAAGGAAAACTTAAAGGTTGGAAGTGGTCCAATTGAGACCAATAATTGTTTTTATTCAAAAAAACCTATCTCATTATTAGGGTTTGCATTAGTTTTTAAAGAAAACAATAAAACCAAATATGAATATCATGATTTTTTGTCTCAAATATTATCACATGATTCTTTATTTTCAGGTGAATGTCTAATTAGTCTTCTTAAATTAGATATATTTAAAAAATAAAAAATATAAAAGTGTGGACTTATAATGGAAATCATTTTAGATCATATGAATTTTTATATTACTTATTTAAAGAGGCACCTAAATATATTAAGGGTTCTATAAAATATAATTGTTTTGTTGAATGTCATGGAAAAAGCATTGTTGATGGTCACTTTGGTGTAATATCAAAAATGTTAAAGGAAAAAGAAAATGAGCTTTATATTAAAAATATTAATGATCTTAAAAATATTTTTGAGCAAGAAGAAAAAGAAAATAATTATATAAATCAGTACTATCAGGCTCAAACATTTCTCAAAAGTCATTCTTTTATATTTATGAAAGAAAAGTTAGGCCTATAAAAAGAGAGCTTGAAGTTAAAAATCTGCACATTAATCTTTCATATTTGATGAAAGATGGGAAGTTATATACTTCACCTCTAATATTTGAAAGTTTATCAGAATATTCTGGGATAACTTATCATTTGAAATAACGTGATGATACCAGAGAAACAAAAATATCAGAAGATGCTAGTGATGTATTGGGGCAAGTTCATGAAGTAGGGCAACTTACTAGAGGGTGTATTTTAAATAGAGTTATCAGTCTTTCAAAAACAACAACCTTTTTTCTGAAACAAACTAAGAATATTTATGATGAGCCAAAGATAGGGTAATAGCACTTAAGGCTTTGGGGCTGCTATTACTCTCCCATGCAACTCATCATAAATATTTTTGGTTTGTAGTTTGTAGTAGCACTTAAGATATTTTCAATAATACTATAAGTTGCACTTTTTGATTCTAAAATTGATGACTTATTTTTTAAAAAAATCATCTAAGCCCAAGATCAATTAAAGTTTTGGGATTGTTTGTATTTTAAGCTTTCTGAATAATTAGAATATTAATAATGTGATCAAGTTATAAAATAATCAATCTGGCGCCTAGGCATAACAAGAAAAATAATGACCCATATGTTCCTCCCTGCTGCCCTCTTTGCGTATAGACTCAGCAGACACCAAGTGAATGGCCAGTCCCCCTTTGCCATGCTGTATGGACAAGAAGCCACTACCCCCTCAATCTTGGGAACCCTGTTGATGGATGTTGACACCTCTACTAATCCCAAAGCTCATGTCAAAGACTTGATTAACCGTATCATTGACATCCAAGCTACCGCCTATTCTACTGCTTACAAGGTCAAAACTCTGGAACTCTCGCCCTCTAACGCTTCCAGAGCCCCCCTCCCCTGAGTACCAAGTGGGTGACCTAGTCCTCTATTATCAAAATTGTACTGAGGGGCGTGCTCATAAGCTAGAATTCATCTGGGTTAGACCTTGTGAAGTCACTTACAAGAAGGGTGTTGAGTATACTGTGAAGCTACTGTCCTCCGGCTGTCCTTTTGCCCAGGTACACTCTAAATTTCTCCGCAAATATCAACTCCCTGTGTCCAATCTTAAGGGGGGAGATATTGTAAATTGCGCCATTAAAGCCATTTCAATATGGCCTTCAAATATTGATATGTGCAAAGATTTAGTTGGTTTTGCTTTTGATTTTGGGAATTCCTTGCCTTCTGCAAATGGGTCTGGCTCAATATCTACTCATTCCAGAATATAATACCTGTCCTTGTCTGATCCTGGTATGACCTCATTCCAACATGAACCCTTCTGCCACTCTGTCTACCTAATGAGTGATTATTGACCCTTGTCTACTATTTAAGTAGAATCATTTCTCCTAATAAAGACAGGTTTATTCACATTTGCGTTGGCTTTAGTAATCTTCAAGCTTTTTCATTTCCTTTTTGCCAAAAGGACTTTCACATCTTATATTCCAGGAAATTAAGGTATGTGCCCTTAATTTTGCCCTGAAGGCTAACCCAAGGCTAGATTTGAACCTCAAATCTTTTTTTATAAAGATTTCCTGCTGTGTCCTCCTGGATGTTGTCCCCAGGAGCCAAACACAACAGGCATGGCACATATTATGGGCAGAAAAGGTGGCAATCCTCTACCCTTTTGAAACCTTCAGTGTCTTTAACCTACCTGAAGAAAACCCTCAGGTTCTCTCCTTGTTCACTGCTGCCAACTTCCCACAACTTTCACCCATCTAGCAAAAAGATGTACTAGAACCACTCAATCAATTTTCCAATATATTTGCCTCCAGACCTACAGATTATGGCCTAGCCAAAGGGGTCATCCATCAGATAGATACTGGTGATGCGCTGCCCTTTTGTGCCAAGCCTTACTGCCGTAGTAGAATAGAGGATATCCAGGCTTCTAAAGAGCTCAAACACTTATTAGACGCTGGACTACTTTCTCCTTCCCAAAGTCCATGGGCCTCCCCCTTATTGATCCTCAAGAAAAAGGACAAAGGCCACCGCATTGTGATGGATTACTGATGTCTGAACTTGCTCATAATAAAGGATTCATACCCTTTGCCTAGGATTGACAATGCTCTCTGACAATTGGGAGGCTAAAAACTATTCTATGCTATGGATCTAGCTTCTGGATACTGGCAGGTTACTTATCTCCTGAAGACCAGGAAATGGCTGCTCTTATCACTTTGAAAGGCCTCTAAAAACCCACTCAAATGCACCAAGGACTCTGCAATGCCCCAGGTATGTTTCAAAGAGCTATGTATTCTATTCTACAAGACCTGAAGCTCTCCTGTGTCCTTGTATATCTTGACAATATCACTGTGTCCAGCTCCACCTTTATCAACCATTTAGACCATCTCAAGGCTGTCTTCATCAAGATTTGAGAAGCTGGCTTAAAGCTCAAACCCTCCAAGTGCTCCTTCTTTAAAGAACAAATTGAATTCTTGGGCCATGAGGTCACCCAAAATGGAATACACCCCATGAATAATAAGGTGGAAGTCATTGACAAGATGCTGCCCCCCACAAACCTACAGGAGGTCCAAGTATTTCTTGGTATGATGGGGTATTATTGAAAGTTAATCCCTGACTTTGCTGAATTAAACAAACCTCTTGTTCAGCTCCTTTGCAATGTACCCTTTGAATGGACTGACAGCCAACAGCAATCCTTTAAAACACTGAAGGCCAAGCTTAAAGAGGCTCCTATCCTACTCTACCCTGATTATGATAAAGAGTTTATCTTGTATACTGACACAAACAGAGTATCTGTGGGTGCCATTTTAGCCCAACTAGATGATGAAGGCGTAGACCAACCTGTGACCTACTCTTTGCAAGTCCTAAAAAAAAAACAATAATAATTAAAGCATCACAGAAAAGGAATGTCTAACAGTTTTACATGTGGTGAAACAGTTTTGGCATACATTTACGGGACTCACTTTACTGTAGTCACTAACCATTTATCCCTTAAGTGGCTGCAGCAATTAAAGGAGCCTGAAGGTCAATTAGCACATTGGGCTCTGCACTTGCAAGGATACAATTTTACGGTGGTCCACTGCCCTGGTGTGCAACATCAGAATGCTGATGGATTGTCAAGGATGCCTATACTAGCTATCCATCCTGCAGACGCTGACTACCTATATGAATTAATAGGGTACCCTGACTCCTGGACCACTGAACCAGAAGATATTTGATTGGCATTACAGGCCCTATCAAAAGACACTGTGATTTGAGATAGACAACTCTTCAAGAAAGTCAACAACGCCTATCTGCCCTACGTTTGTCCTAGTATTAGAATAGTCATTATCCTCCAAGCCCACATTGATACTAGGCATGGGGGTATAGCAAATTCTCATGACTGGTTGTGCAAGAACTTCTATTGGGAAAACATGTACCCCTGATTCCTGACGTCCTTGCCTCCTGTCATTCTTGTCTACTCCAGCAACCCCAACCTTCCCAACATCAATTCAAGCTCATTCCCCCTAAGCATGCCTTCCACACTGTGAGCATTCATGCTGTTAGGCCTCTTCCTTGTTCTAGGTCTGGGTTTTGGTTCATCTTGGTAACTGTAGATCATTTTAGTAAATGGGTCAAAGCCAGAGCTACAAAAGATATAACTGCCAAGACCACTGCCAATTTCTTGTTGCAAGATATCTTCTACTGTCATGGCTTCCCTCAAGTCTTGCTTTCTGACAATAGCACCAATTTTAATGCTTGCCTCATCATGTTCATTGTGGAAGCTATGGCTACCCACCAATTCTTCTCTGCGCTGTATAATCTGTCAACCAATGGGACTGTTGAACAAGGAAATTCCTCCCTTGTGTCCATCATAAGGAAAAACACCCTATCTGATGCCGCCAACTGGGTTATGTTCCTCCCTGCTGCTCTCTTTGCGTATAAACTCAGTGGACATCAAGTGACTGGCCAATCTCCCTTTGCCATGCTGTATGGGCGTAAAGCCACAACTCCCTCAATCTTGGGACCCCTGTTGATGGATGTTGATACCTCTACTAATCCCAAAGCTCATGTCAAAGACTTGATTAATTGTATCATTGACATCCAAGCTACTGCCTATTCTACTGCTTACAAGGTCAAAACTCTGGAACTCTTGCCCTCTAACGCTTTCAGAGCCCCCCTCCCTGAGTACCAAGTGGGTGATCTAGTCCTCTACTATCAGAATCATACTGGAGGCAGAGCCCATAAGCTTGACTCCCTCTGGGTTGGACCTTGGGAATTCACCTTCAAGAAGGGTGTCAAGTATACTGTGAAGCTACTGTCCTCTGGCTGTCCTTTTGCCCAGGTACACTCTAAATTTCTCCGCAAATATCAACTCCCTGTGTCCAATCTTGAGGGGGGAGATGTCGTAAATTGTGCCATTAATGCTATTTTGATATGGCTTTAAATAGTTTTATGGTCAAAGATTGGTTGGTTTTGCTTTTAACTTTGGAAATTCCTCGCCTTCTGTAGATGGGTCTGTTCCAATATCCAAACATTCCAGAATACCATACCTGCCCTTGTCTGATCCTGGTATGACCTCACCCCAACACAACCCCCTTGGCCACTCTGTCTACCTAAAGAGTGATCATCAACCCTTGTCTACTATTTAAGTGAATCATTTCTCCTAATAAAGACAAGTTTATCCACATTTGTGTTGGCTTTAATATTCTTCAAGCTTTTTCCTTTCCTTTTTGCCAAAAGGAATTCCTCATCTTTTATTCCAGGAAATTAAGGTATGCGCCCTTAATTTTGTCCTGAAGGCTAACCCAAGGCTAGCTTTGAACCTCAAATCTTTTGTTATAAAGATTTTCTGCTGTGTCCTCCTGGATGTTGTCCCCAGGAGCCAAACACAAAAATGGTCAACCAGGAATTTTTAGATCCCTAACAATTAGACCAAATTCCCAGCTGCTTCAAGACAGTACATGTGGCCAACTACCACAGAGTAGCTATCACCCATGAGACAGTACCCTTCTCTGTAAGGATGGAGAACATCCAGGTTAAGCTCTATGAGCCCATAATGGCTGAACTCAGCCACAATGTTATTGCTGGCCTTTACTGGCTCTGATATAATTGTCCATCCATTGACTGGAACACTCTGTGATTACCCTCAACAGGAACTGGGTGGGCTTCTAAATCTACCCCATCAAAATGAACAAGCTACTTCATGACACTGTAATTTGTACGCCTCAGAGACAGGCACCTATGATTTCAAAGAGGAGAAGCTAGACTTCAACCAGTGCTCAGTTAAGGTAATCTTCTTGGAGACCACTAGACCTCCATCAGCAATAGTATCACTTCTTTAGGAATACAAGGACGTCTTTAGAAAAACACTAAGCCAACTGCCCCCTCTAAGAGAAATACAATATGCTGTCCAGTTACAAGGGTCACTGCCAAAGTCACAACCCCTCTATTGCTTGATGCCCAAGGAAGATAAGACTCTCTGTCAACACCTTATGAACACACTAAACAAGGGCTTCACCCGCTAACACTCTGCTGTATGGGGCTGATGTCTTCTTTGTAGCTAAGAAAGATGTCTCCCTTTGCCTAGTGACTAACTACCACACCCTAAACAAGGTGACAGTCAAGATTAAACAACACATCTCCAACACCTTTGCGCTGTACTTAACACCCTTTTTAAATATCAGTTAAAGGCCAAGCCTTCTAAATGTGAGTTCCTTTGGTCAGAGCTTTTGTTACTGTGGCACACCATATCTTCCCAAGGTATAAAGCCTGACCCTGCCAAGATTAAGGCAATCACAAGCATGCCACCCCCCACAGATGTGGACCAGATGCATACATTCTTGGGCATGGTTGTCTATGTGCACAAGTTCATCCCTAATTTCAGAGAGCTTATTGCACCTCTCATCAAGCTCCTAAACACCAAACAACGCTTTCAATGGACCCCTGTCAGGGATCAAGTCTTTGAGAAGTTGAAGCAAAGACTTACAACTGCGCCTGTATTGTAATTCTCCAATAAGAATCATCAGTACAAACTTGAGACTGATGCCTCTGATAGGGACATAGGGGGTGTATTAAAAGTGGAAACTGACAAGGGTGTCTTCCTTTCTGTGGCCTTTGAATACAGGAAGCTTACTAACTCAGAGCAGTGTTACCTCATACATGATAAGGAGTTAGTGGCAATTGTGCACTGCATCAAGAAATGGTGTTATTACTTGGAAAAGAGCCAAATTACCACCCTGAGTCTTGACAGATCACAAGTCTCTTCAGTATTTCAACACTCAGTAAAAATTGACACAGCATCAGGAAGAATGGGTCAAGTGTCTGTCACTGTACCAGCTATGTATCAAATACAAACCTGGGAAAGAACTTGTTACAGCTACACTCTCTCCAGGCTATATGTAGCGTCCATCTTGGGGGATGGCAGTTTAGACCCAGACTGGTCCATGCTTTACCTGTGTGAGATAAGGAGGCTAAACTAATCAAGTTTGGCTCTCATCCCGGCAAGACAAACCACCAGGATGCCGCCAAGTTGAGTACTGGAACAGCTGCTCTAAGAGAGGACCAAAGGGAAGACACCAGTGACAGTTGAGGAAAGTAGGTATTCAATCCAATCAACACAAGATCAGTAAGCAACCACAGTGACTGAGAGGGAACAGAAGTTGTAAACTCTGGTGCCTGCAGGGGGACAGGCTTGCCACTATCTGGTGAAGACAGAGGGGGAGGAGGCACTTCTTCCACAACAGGAGCCAGCAAGGCGGGGTCTGCATAGTACAGGTCCAGGTCATTGCAGGTCAGGCTCTTGGCCAGAGCCTCTACTGAGACAAGAAGGCTGCCAGGGAGGTGCAGGAGACTGGAGGGATTGTCACCAACAAGGCGCACAGAAGAGAGGAGCTAACCCCAAAGATCTGGGGAGATTGAAAAAGAAGCAACAGGAACAGAGCCAAAGAAAAAACTAAAAACTTGAGAGCAGGGAGTATCATTTTTGAAAACTCTGGAAAATTTGGAGTCTTAAAGTGGTTTATTTTGGACCTTTTGCAGTAGAAATTTGGCAAAATAGGGGCAACCAAAGAAAGACACAAGTAGGAGCAAGCCAGAAGACTTTAGAAGGTTTGTAGGGGTTGTGAGTGGCTTTGCCATCATGTTTAATCAAAACAGGTTTGAAAACAGGCAAAAACAAGGAAAATAAAATATAAGAGTAGATTTTTATATAAAATACTAACTTAAATTTTGGTCTCAAACTAAGTTTTGAAAGAAAAAGCTATTAAAAAACACTATACACTGGAGCTTATTTATTAAGTATCAATAAGGCTACCAGATTCAAATAGAGCTGCTCAAAGGTAATGTATATAAACAAACTGACTAACACTTTTTAAAAATCTAAAGGTGAACTAAAGGAGGAGTTTGAAACTTTAAAATTAATAAAATGGATGCAACACAACTCCAAGTTTTAATGAGATTAGAGAATCAACAAGCAGGAGACTGGAAGTCCCCTTGATAAGTTAAGAGGGAGGGAGGTCACAAATTAATGGATCACAGGATAATTTGGCCTGGATCTAATTGGCTGGGGGAGAAATTTTGCTGAACTCAACCAGGGGAACTGGAGAGTTCTAAACTAATTTGCAGGCCTCCATTTGATTTTCTGAAATTGTGAATTGACATTTGGAATTCATTTGACTTTGCTGACATTAGTGTGGCCCCTTTTGTTTGGCTTTTTTGAATTGTTTTCAGGAGCGGTCAACACCAGGCCAAGAGATAGTCCAAATTAACCAGTGTTTCTTCCCAGGCAGGAGCAACAAGGGACAGGGGTCTGCAGTTTAAGCTAATACTAATCTTTTGTGTACAGTATGCACCAAATCCTCTAGAGAATTAAGCAGCTTGGCTGGTGTTTTGGTGCATTTCTTGGTACAAAAAGGAAAGATAGTGCAATCTAAAGCCAAAGGGGCAGTGAATTTACAACCTGCACCCCAAGGCTACCTGCTATAAAGGCATCAACTCTATGATCATTTTTAAACTGAAGGACAATAAAAGCCAGTTCACCACTGATGCTGGAAACACCTGTTACCTGGCAGAGACAGGCAAGAAGACACCTTACATTCCCATCACACAACAGAGGAGACATAATACTGCACTACCACCACATCTTAGGCCATATCAGAAGATGTAACCTCTTTAAAATCATAAAGCGTAAAGTTTGGTGACCCCACATGCACCAGGACATCCAGGACCTCCTTGAGACATGTGTTCTATATAAAAAACACGTCTAAACCTGCACCTCCAAAGTCAGTCCTGCCCATCAAGGCCATGGGATCATTCAAAAAGTTGGCCCTCAACATTGTGGGACCCCTTCCCAAAGACAGGCTGGGTAAGAAATATATCATTACAGCCATCAATTCTTCACCTGTTAGCCAGTAACATGGGCAACCACCAATAATACTGCCATCATCATCACTTGGTTCATTGGCAAATAGATTGTGGCACACTTTGGCTGCCCTTAGCGCCTCATCATCAACAGGGGGCCTGAACTTGTGGGGAGCGTTATGAAAGCATACTGTGTCAAAAACTTCCTTCAACAAGTAGTCACAACACCATACCATCCTCAGGCCAATAGAAATTTAGAGTGTCTGAATGGCTCCCTGGCACAACTAATTGCCCAAATCTATCAGGAACACCCAAATAACGCCTAGGCCAAACATCTTCCCACCACATTGCTTATCTTACAAGCTAGAATCAATTTCTGGTACAGGGTTTAGCCCCAGCGCTCTGGTCTTTGGGACTTCTGATGACCTAGCAGAGATAGAACAAGCAAATTTATAGTCCACTATCCCCAGAAAACCTCCCATTTTAACCACTCCCTCTCTAAGTCAATGGTGCACCAAGCTTGCAACATAGAGCAAGAGCAGATCAAGGGGGAAACTAAACACCTCAAGGAAAAATATGCTGTGTGTAATCCTGTCTGCGCCCTTAATTCCAACTCTACAAAGCTTAACCCCAACCACCTTGGGCCCTTCAAGATAGCTGCTGTCTACAACAACCTCACCTACCAGCTCAAAGACGACCAGGGAAACACCAAGGCCCTCTACCATGATTTCTTGCACCCTGCTGTACCATTCTCACATAAAATATCCTTGTGTGTACCTTCCCAGACCTCCCAAAGGTTCTGATCCTGATGCCTGGCAACTAGCAGGGTGCAAGGGGGTGTTAAAATTAAGTTTATATGCTCACCTGCTAATATATCTTACAATACACAGGGGGTAATCAATGAGAAACCCCATGGCATGTCTAACTGCATGGATCAATTTGATGGCAATGCCAAATTGTGGGCACTATCTCCTAATTATAAGCACTGCTAATTTGACACAATGATTCCTGCACAAGTTATTTCATAGCCCAAACCTTATATCAAACCTGCCACTGTGCCACCCCCTGTAGACTTGTGGCTTCTCAATATGGTATATTTATTACAATATTCCTCAATAAACTACATATTAGTCTTATTACTGTCCTTTCTATTGGACTGTTGTCTTCCCCAATAAAATACTGAACTATCATTGGTTCAGTTGCAACAGAATAGCTTCCTTAAAAACCTTAAACTATTGTCACTCACTTTATTGTATAATAAAATAAGCTTGTATACTTAATTTATCAAAAGCTTAAAGTATTTATTCACTGTTTTATCAATCATGCTTTGAGTTTTTTTTGCTTCAAATCACTCATATTGATCAGTAAACATGTCTTCAAATCAAACAGTGATTACAACCTCTAAAAATTCATCGTTTCTGAAATTCCACCAAATCCAAATAGAAAACCAATTTCCACTGCTCAAGCTGCTTGAAGAGTCAACACTTTGCACACCAAAACATTAAAAGATTCTCTGTTCTAGTGATTTTATTCCCTTCATTCAACCTCAATTAATTTAAATAGTACAGTACTATTTATTTTATTCTTTTTGATAATCTCAAGTTTTTCCCAGATCTTCACCCTCATAGTAAGCTCAAGCAAAAGCTTCCCATCAAAACAGCTTTGTATCCTGCTCTCATAGCAAAATACCTTCCTCTACCACAGAAAAGCACTAAGAAAACCTCTTCCCTGTAATTTACTCATCATTCCTTCTTGATTTTGCTACTATAACAATAACAAGATAAAAAATTAAACCCTTTTACCTTGAGAAACAAATTTGGAGAAATATTGAAACATTTTCCCAAATTGTTCTAACCTTAGCCTATTAGCATAGAACCTAGCATAGCTATTAACCAACTTATCAAGTCCTTATAGGTGACCTTCACTTTGACTATAATTTATGGGTACCCATCAGTAAACCCACTCAGAATCAGGAAATAAGTCTCCCAAGTGAGTTTTATCTAGACTAGACCCCCATCAGTGGCCTACACTTTAGGTCATCCAAAACAAAAATGCCTCATGCACTACTACTTTTTTACTTATTAAAGTGGTTAGGTTGAGCTTTCAGGCACAAATTAACTTTCTTCACTTCTCAGAAACCTTCAAATCATAAAGTTTTGCAGCTGTTTCTCTGGAAAGCCACCTTTTTTCTGGCTCTAGGAATATCTATGCTTGTCCAGAAACTTTAAGACCTCCTTAAAGCTACCTGTAAGTCATATAAAGAGAAAATTTACCCCCATCCTAGGTGAAGTTACCCTAGCTGTATCTTCACCCCAGTTGGTATCATAATTTCAATAATAACTCAGTACATCTATCCCAAGGAAAAAACTTAGCTGTATTCTAACCCCATCTAGTCTAAAAATACCTATACCCATTGGTATAATCATCCCAGGGTACACAACTTCACTATCCTTTCAAAGCACTAGAATGAGGCCACTTTACTAACACCCCAAATCTAAAACCCAAACCCCAATCACCTTGGTTGGGAAAAAAAACAACACAACATATAATTCCCTCTCTCAGGTAACCATTCCCTACTTGGCAATATCAGCCCACACCCGCAAAACAGCCCACATGTGGATTGTCAAAAGGGTCAGACTTCTGGGTGATGGCATGAAGGCATATTGTGTAAAGAACACTTTATAATGTATTTTTATCACTTCATATCATCCACAAGCCAATGGGTGTGTGAAACAGTTAAATGACTCTCTAGTTCAGCTAATTTACAAACTGTCCCAGGAGCACCCAAAGATCTCCTGGACAGAGAGCCTGTTAACTTCACTACTCATCCTGTGCGCTAGAATCAATTGTGATACAGGGTTCAGCCCCAGTTTGATAGCCTTTGGTACCCCTGACAGAGTGACATGAGTGAACCAGGGAAAGCTAAAGCCAACAGTCCTGACCAAACAATATCTCACAGTCACTCATAAGATATAACAGTGTTATGCCAAAGCCCATGACACTGAGCAAGAACAAATCAAGGGGGTGACCAAGCACCTGGAAGCCCACTATTCTGTGAGTGACCTGGTCTATGACCTAAACTTTGAGCTTCAAAGCCCAAATCAACTATCTTGGGTCCTTCAAGGTCACATCAAACTTTGAAAATAATAACTATTTACTTGAAGACACCCAAGGTAACACCAAGAAGCTCTATCACAACCAATTGTGCCCCTGTTGCACTGTACCTGCCCAGAAACGTTTTTACACAGTTTCCTGTATCTATCACAAATTATGATCCTGGTTGAGGATGGCAAACAGGGAGTAATTGGATTTTGTAACATGCTTACTTTTTGTAAAGTTACCCCCCTTTGGCATTAGACAGGACATTCCCCCCTGTTGTACAAAGAAAACCTCCCAAAAACTGGCCAAATTGCTTAATTCTCTTGAGGATCTTGCTCATACTTTAGATGAAAGATTTATACTAGCTTACTCCACAGACTCCCCTGCCTTTATTGCTCCACCCTGAGAAGAAACACTGATCAATTTGGATTCTTTGTTGGCCTGGTACTGCCCATTGTTAAACCCCATCAAGGCTGGCCAATCAAAACGCCCCACATTGATGCCCTCAGTTTCAAATGGATCCACTGAGCCTCATACTTGCACCAGCCAATCAGATTTTATGTTGGAAATTACTGAAGCACCTCCCAAACCCCCGCGGATCTGCCTTGCAAAATTTCTCTTGTGACTGTTGCAGATCCTGAATGGATTAGACGTAAAGTTGTCCATCTAGGGATTAAGCAATGGAACAATTGCGCAATTGCGCTATTGCATCCTGATTCTACTAGTGATAAAGAAGTTTAAAAAGCCCCTAAAACAGGTGTTCAATTTGCCTTTCAAATGCACACAAGGCACAGGCTTCACTTCTGGGATTGTAAATAGAACAACAAAGTTATTTATATCTACCTCCTTAAGGAAAGCCGCGAGGAAGCGGTCGTTCCCTTGCGCGGGACTTTTAGCTATGCCAATCCACTCCCCTCCATTTGGGAAGTCCTTCTGTCTGTGCCTCCCTGCCTCTGGTAGCAATTCCCCTGCCTCATACTATATAAGTGTAATACTATCTAAATAAACACAAGTTTTGTCTATACACCTTATTATTCTTCTGTCCTTTCATAGGCTGTCACTATACCATAAACAGGTATAGTATTAAGAATTAGGTCCCTGACTAACTGCTTGTAGAAACTAGCAACCCTTTGCTGCAACTTTTACGGCATTGTTGCTCATGTCTTTCAACACCACCAGCCCCCACTGTAAATTCACTGCCACCTTTGGCTTTGGACCAATCTGTCTTCCCCCGCTGCACCAAAAAAGGGCCAACAATTGCAGCCCAGCCACTCAACTCTCTAGACAATTTAGCACATACTGTCAACAAGAGGTTTGTCCTGGCTTACCCTGCAGGCCCCCTGGCTTTGGTAGTTCCCTCCTGGTAAGAAACATTAATCAATTTGGACTATTTACTGGCCTGGTGTTGCCCTCTCTTAAAAACAATTAGGAACACCCAATCAAAAGACGCCACACCAACAATCACAAAATTGATTGAATCTGAAATGATTGAAATGTCCTCCAACCAATCAGATGCACCAGCAGAAATTAACTTGAAACTCTCCAGTCCTCATGGTTCTGATCTGAAAATTTTTATCCCACCCAATCAGATTCAATTCCTGTAGTCATGTGATTTCTGTCCTGCAGCTCATTCCTTTTATGCAGCAAGGGGACTTTCAGTCCCCTGCTTGTCTATTTTCATTCATTAAAACTTTAGACTTTGTTGCTTAAAACTTTGCTGTAAATTTTGAAGTGTGGACCTATTTTGAGTCCTCCTAAATATTATACAAAGTGTTAGTAATTTTTGGTTTTGTTATTACCTTTGATCCGTTCTGTCCCATCCTGGTCTCCTTTTCAAAGCTCTTTAGCTTAGTTGCCACCTTTGATCTTCACGCTAGCACTTTACGCTTTCAAAACCCTAGTTCAAACTTAGATTTTTGTTTAAAACTCTTTATAAATCTTAGTTTAAGTTTAAGTTTTTACCTGATTCTCTTTGTTTTTGAACCCGCTCTTTGTCTTTGCGTCTGCCAAACCACCTGAACCCAATGCCAAGGCTCCCAAGTGCTTCCTACCATTTTTTACTGGTTTCTTCTTGTGGCTTCTCCCCTCTGGGAAATTATTATCTCTCAGAGAGTTAAAAATGACATATTTTAATTCCAAATTTTGTGGCTGTTCTTACCATGATCCTCCCTGCCTTAAAATTTGTAACGTTCACTTTGGCACCCCTTGTGATCCTCCTCTGGACAACTGCTCCTGAGTTATGGTCATGGCTCTCCACTTCTGCACGCCTTGTGGGAAACAATCCCTCTAGCCTTTTGTATCTCCCTGGCAAGCTCCTTGTCTCGGGTGAGAAAATTGTTAAGAGTCTGACTTGTGACAACCTGGAGTTCCCCGCCATGGCCTATACCAAGTCTGCCCCTGCGTTGGAGATGGTTCCTGCCTCCCCCACCCGTGGTTCAGACAAAGGCAACCCAGCTCCCCCCTAGTTCCAGTAAGATGGTATCCTGCTCCCACTTGTACACCCTGGTTGCTCACTGGGTTAGTCTTGATGGGATTGAATGCATACTTCCCTCAGCTGTCCCCCGTGCCCTCCTTTTGGTCCCCCCGCCGAGCAGCCATCCCAGTACTCCACTGGGCAGCATCCTGGTGGTTCATCTTGCCGGGATGGGAGCCAAACTTAGTTAGTTTAGCCCCCCTCTCTCACACTCACACCCACGGTCCTTTCAATGAGGAGGGAGGAATGCCCCTGGTCCAATCTCCTGCCACTGCTTCTCCTTATCACCAGGCAGCAGCCTTTACTGCTGCTAATGCCCATGCTGGGAAAAGAGCAGGCGCTCCCTATGGCCTGCCAAACCTAAGCCAATTCATGCCAGAACATCAACGCCCCCAGGCTATTGTTTTTGGTCAACCACTGCTTCAACAAGCCCCTGCCCCCTTGGAGATGGACGCCAACTCTTCACCTTCCAAGGACGCCATCCATAAATCCATACACGCCATGGATGCTGGTGGTGCTGGCAATGGTTCTTGCTCTGAACACCTGGCCATTCAGCAGCCTTCTGCTGAAAACTCCTTGGGTTGCTTTCAGAATCTCTCCCATGTCAACCCTAACCAGCTCTGTTGTGACCTCCGTACTGTCAAACATATCAAGAACTACCTACAACAATTCACCCATCCTGCCATATGTCACAACCAAATGCACCTGGGCCGCATCCAAAGCCTAGTGTATGACCAGGGAATACTGATATATAACCAACAGACGTTGCTCCAGGTCCTTTACTCTGAGCTTGGCAATACTTTCACCACTGTCAATCAATATCTTGCCAAAGTTACCAACGTCCAGAACACCTTGCTCCACTGGGTTAATGCCATTTAAGCAGGTATAGCTAAGCTAGTTCCAGTGCATGTGGTACAGACCCTCACCCATCAGGGTTTAGACACCAATTGGATTAGTGTGGTTACTACTCACGTGCTGGAGACTGGTCCCATGGTTTGAAGCCTGACTCATGAGGTGAAGTCTTAGCCCTTTGCCTTGCCACCATTCCCTTGTTCACCCCCACATCTGCCACCACAGAAAACTCCCCTTCCAGTCACCTTATTGGTTGAGACATCCTTGAGCTCTTCAATCACTACAAGAAGATGCAGGCGGAATTGGTCCAGCAGAGTGCCAATCTTGCCTTCCTGTTCAATGGCTACCACACTGTTTCAGAGCTTCAAGATTGTCTCAAACTTTTCCAATCACATGACAGAGCCAACAGCCAGAACCAAGTCAGGAAGGACAAGGAATTAATAGCCTTTCTCCAAACTGAGCTTGCCACCCATGAAAAGCGCATCACCTCTCTGGAAGATGACTTGGATATCACCCATCAGGAGAACAAGGTCTACCAAGATGAGCTGGACAAGCAACAACTTTTCCTGGACACCTTCCAGAGCCAATTGGATAAGATGGACAGTAAGATTATGGCTGTCAACTTAAAGGCTATGCCCATCAACTCCAAGAGTCACCACAGTCCACTGAGGTCCTCTAGCCCTGAGTTTTATCACAGCTAAAAAAGCAATGAGGATCACACTCGGCTGGCTTCCAACACTGTACAAGTATTAGAGACAGTACTGGAGTCTGAGGATGACGTCCTGACCACCCCTGAAGCTTCTGGAGCTGCTCAAGACAGAGAAGGTGAACGCAAAGCCCAACAAGAGGAAAATTGTTGCCGCGCCTCTGAGGCTAGGTTTGCTGCCTCCACTCTCAGCCGTTCTTGTCTCACCCGCTCCCCAGTGAGGATCACACCTGCTCCCCTCCAACATGGCTCCAACAACTTCAAGCCTGTCAATCTACCCAAGTTTGACCGCAAGAGCAATGTGGCCATGTTCTTACGTCTGTACCAGAACTCCATTTATGGTGCAGACAATGCCATGAGGGACTCCACAATCATCAACTTTCTGGATGCTGAGACTCAAATCATTATCTTGCCACGTCTCCCTGAGAATGGCTGGACTTTTACCAACGTTTCCAGAGCCTTGACAGAAGAATTTGGTAGCCAAGAAGCACTCCTTGGTTGCAAGATGGAATTTGCTGACACCAAGTTAAAAGTGGGGGAAACCCTAGAAGACTTCACTTCTAGGTTCTATCTGGAAGCTCAAACTCTGTCATCTATGAGTGCGGTGCAGTTTATTGATGTGCAGTCAGCACTCCTTAATGCTGTACGTGTCAACCGGGAACTATCTCTGGCTCTTAAGTCAGGCATTTACAACACGCACACTGTACCCAATCTAATCTGTCTCCTAAGCACCTACAAGGAGGAGTTTGAAGTCCCTCTTCCTGAAGGCCGCCCTTGCCAGCAATCTGAGCATAGATCCCACGTGGCTGTTGAGATGCCCAAGCCTTCAAAAAAGTTGGGCCTGCTCCAGTCAACAATGGCCCCTGTACTTGCTTCAAATGTGGTATGGCTGCCACTTCTCTTGGGAATGTAGGAATCCATGTCAAAAGATCCATCATGTAGGCATGGAGGACACTGAGGAGGACTACGCCAAGGACGCTGATATTGAGGAGGACAATGAGGACCAGTAAAAAAACTAATAAGCAGCCAGGACAAGGAGAAATCCTTGGCTGCCTTTGTAATTTTGACACCCTCATCTCCCCCCATACCACTGCCCCCTGACAAACCAGATCAGAGGCCTGCTGCCTTGCCATCTTCTGGGACCAACCCTAAGGATGAACCCTCTCTGATTGACTTCAACTCCCAACCAATACATGAAGATATAGAGTCTGAAGGAGTTCAAGAGGACCTCCTCCATCAAGTCCTCACTGTTAACACGCAAACTCATCAGACTACACTTTGCCCTGAGGTGATTATCCCCCAAATAGCTTGGAGAACAGTATACCTACCCTATGCTGAACAACTGGCTCACCCAGGAGTTGACGTCACTCATGAGGAGGACAGTGCTGAACAACTGGCCAATCTTCTCTGCACAGTAAACGTCTCAGCACTGCTAGAATCCCTCAAGGAAGTAAGCCCAGTTCTGGGAGCTGCCATGGCTGCCTTCCTGGAGAAGTTCAAAGGACTAAGTGTACACCAGGTCTCAGATCGTGGAGATCAGAGAGGACCGCCAGGATTGCACCTATATCAACCTGGTACTGAACAAGACTCATGTCCGGGCCATACTGGATACTGGTGCCCCTGGGAATATTATATCCTCACAGCTGGTTAAGAAGCTTAAGCTGGCACTGAACTTGGCCTACCATGAAGAGTTTGGTACTGCTGGGCCACTGACCACTAAAGCAAAAGGAGCCTCTATTCTCTCCATCTTTGTTTTGGGAAGCTAATGGTCACTGCTCCTGCTATAGTTCTGGAAAACAGCAGCTATGACATTCTTATTGGGACTAGCTTCATGGTTCAGTATGGCACTGTGACTAACCATGGAGACCATACATTTGGAATATTGGGCCACTCCATACCCATGTTCTATCATGGTGATTGCCCGTCTGACCTGCCCTTACAACGTCTGCACTACATCAATCTGGAGTACGCCAATGGAGAGCTTCCAGTTGCTTATACACTGCGTAGTAAGAAGGTCAAGGTGCTACCTCTCTCAATTGGGGAAGCCAAGGGTATCCCAGTCTACGCCTCCTGTAATGTGACTATACCACCTGGCGCCCAGGTGATCCACAATACAGGCCTCTTGCTGGCTCTACCAGCTGGCACTCATGGAGAAATCTTTAGCATCCCTAATGCCTCCAGACTAGAACCATGGATTACACCAGGCACCCTCATGCCAAGTGAGAAGGAGGTACTCATACTCTTGGCCAACATGCGTCATGAAGCCATGGTTGTCTCCAAACACCAACTGCTGGCTTATATACAACTGGAAGAGCATGACAACCCGCAGGAGACTTCCCCCTTTGCAGAATTCTCTGAGTTGGGGCTAGCCTGTGAGCAACCACTGGTGTTATTGGTTATAAGCTGCAACTCTCTATCCAGCCTCTCCAAAGAACAGAAGGATAAAGCTATGGATCTCTTTTCCCAGTATAAAGATGTGTTTGTCAAGGATGATTATGACCTGAGCAAGGCTGCAGATATTGCTCATCATATTGATACCCAAGGCAGTCCACCTATCTGCTCCAGACCTATACAGCACAGTCAAGCTAATCATGCTGTGGCTAATGAGGAACTTCAGAAGCTATTAGGATCTGGCTTACTAGTCCCCAGTAAAAGCCCTTGGGCTTCCCCTCTCCTGATCATCAAAGGTAAGAGTGGCAGCAACCGTGTGGTGATTGATTACCGTTGACTGAATGCTGTTATCAAGAAGGATTCATATCCCCTCTCTTGTATTGATGATACCTTGGACCAACTGGGTGGCACCAAGTTCTTCAGCGCCATGGACCTTATCAGTGGGTACTGGCAGATTAATCTACCCCTGCTGATCAAGAAAAATGTGCAATCATCACTGACCAAGGGCTATTCCAACACACAAGGATGCCTCAAGGTCTGTCCAATGCCCCAGCTACCTTCCAACGGGATATGGATGCAGTGATGGGCAACCTCAAACTCACCAGTGTCTTGGTCTACCTGGATGACATAAAGTGTTCTCCCAAACCTTTAATGATCACCTACAACACTTGGAGGAAGTCTTCCAGAGGTTACTTGCAGCTAATCTCAAGCTCAAGTCACGCAAGTGCAACTTCTTCAAGGAGCATCTTGAGTTCTTGGGGTTCATCATTAGCCAAGATGGACTCCGCCCTGTACCTCTGAAGGTGGAAGCCATTGAACAAATGCAAATCCCGGCCAATAAACGGGACATGCAGGTCTTCCTGGGGATAATTGGGTACTACCGCTGCTTCATCCCCAACTTTGCATCCCTGGGTGACCCCCTTTTTCAGCTTCTCTGAGCTGATAAGGAATTCTTCTGGAGCCCAGCGTGCCAATCTGCCTTCAATGCTATCAAAGGAATACTGACTGCAGCCCCTGTGCTGGCCTACCCTGACTTTGCCAAGCCGTTTGTGGTTCATAAAGATGCTAGTCTGACAGCAATTGGGGGTGTTTTCTCCCAACTGGACTCTGACAGACTTGAACACCCTGTTAGATACTGCTCACGTACGCTTAATGTTCACGAGAGGAACTACATTGTCACCAAACAAGAGTGTCTGGCTGTGATATACTCCTACCAACAATTCAGAGTCTATCTCCATGGGGTACATTTCACGGTTGTAATAGACCATGCCTCCTTGCAATGACTGAAGACCCTCAAGGACCCCAAAGGACGTCTGGCGCATTGGGCCATTAAACTTCAGGCTTATGACTACAAGATCATTCATTGATCCAGGGCAGCCCACCAGAATTCTGAATGTCTCTCCTGCCTTTCCACTGTTGCCTTAGTATCCCCCATGGCTGACATTCTCTATGACAAGCTTATGGAGGGTCCTTCTTTATGGGGGGAGGAGCTGGTAGAGATACAGAGAGCTCTCAAGAAGCTAACTGTTGATACCAAGGTCTCTAAGGGACAACTCCTGAAGCTTTGTGGAGAATCTTGGCTACCCTACATACACCCATCCCTACACATGAACTCAGTGGTGGCTGCTCACAAGACTACTGGCCATGGTGGCATACAGAAGACGTTAGCTCTGCCACAGCAGCACTGCTTCTGGGAAGGAATGCACACTGACTTAGTAGATACACTAGCCAACTGTCATGACTGCAACATTGAGAGGCCTAAGGTTTCCAAGTTTCAACACAGACTTGTACGCCCTGGGTTTGCCTTCCACACTGTAGCCATTGACGTAGTGGACCCCCTGCCAGCTACCAACAGTTGCAACAAGTTTATCATTGTGGCGGTTGACCATCTTACTAAATGGGTAGAGGCCAAGGCAATTCCCAACCAATCTTCACTGGTGACAGCCACGTTCATCCTGGAGAATATCATATACAAACATGGTTGCCCCCAGATTCTGCTGACAGACAATGGTACCAACTTCACCAGTTATATCATCCCCTGCCTCAAACAACTGATGGGAATTTGGGGGACATTACCCACTCCTTATCACCCATAGACAAATGGCATGGTAGAGCGCACTAATGGGAGCCTGGTCCAGATACTCCGGAAGCTCAGTCACCAACATGAGACTGAATGGGATACCTTCCTGTCTGCAGCCACCTTTGCATATGACATTGGGTACCATTGGGCCACTGGCAAGCCGCCCTTCCAACTGCTCTACTGCCGGCAACCAGGACTTCCCCCTTTACTATATTCCTTGGTAAAGCCCAGCCTGGCTGTGTCCCCAGAGGCGTACCTCAACAAGCTGGTTCAAACTCTTATTTGCTTGCAATCAGAGGCCTACAATGTAAACTTAAACTGTAAACTTAAACCATAAGTTGCAGGACCTAGAACAAGCTGCATCCAAACGCCCCGCCTTACCCACTTACCTGGTAGGAGACTCAGTCTACTTCTTCAGCAATAGAGGGTACGGCTGCGAATCCAAACTTGCCTCCCTTTGGCAAGGCCCAGTTCAAGTTATCCAGAAGACTGGCCCCAACTCCTACACCCTTAAGGATCTCCATTCTAGGCAATTGATCACTAGAGTACATGCTTAGTATATGTGTGCTGCTCCTAGTGACCAAGAGTAAGCCCCAATGAGGACAACAACCCAAAAAAACAAAAGCCTTATTAAAAAATTCCATGGGTTGTTGTCCTGTTTGCAATAGTGTTGCACCAAAGTATGAGGAATAAGAATAAAAGAACAATGTGTTTATTGGAGACTGAAAAGACTCTTCCAGTACTGCACCAACTGTTCTACCACCTGAATGACAGCCAAGAAACACAACTGGTTGCCTACAGATCCACAAAGCCAATGACTAAGGATTGGGCAACAAACCCCCACCAAGCGAGACACACAATTGACCCCAATGTCCACAGGAAAGGCGACCCCCAAGAAGATACAGTCCCAAAGAAGACTCTCACAAAGGGCATACTCTACTGGGACCTGACCACCCACCCTGTAGAATACAGACAAAGCCCACTCAAGGAAGACCCCCATGTTCTCCTACCGCTTGGTATCACAGCGGTTAGTTCCTCAAAGAACAAGGTTGCCAGCCATCACCATTGGTACCAGATGAGAAGTCCCCTTCACTGTGTATGACTTCAACACTTCCTGGAAGGCACACCAAAGACGTTGCTCAAAGTTGTCAGAGGTTTTTCAACTGACTGGTTGAGTCTAAGTAACCCCAGGTGTTGCCCAAGCACAAAGGGCTGACTTCACTATGTTGGATACCATCCCCTGTTGCAAGACTGAGAGACCTTGATCCCCAAATTGGAATTCCTTCAGCTGAGCCTCCAAGTATTCTTCTGCCGCCTGCATGGAGAACCACCAATGGTTACTTTTACCCTTTTGCAACCCAGTGTAAAGTTACGCCTCCCCCTTAGGCCTCCACTTCAATTCCTGCCAAATGCTTGGGAATTTCTACCAAATTATGGCTGAATATTTATCTGAAAGGTTACTGAAAAAGCCCAAGAAAGGCCATCAATTTAATATTTTAGAATTATTCTGAAGATGCCCCCGCCTAACCCACCCAAGAGACACCTCTGGCTAAATGTCATGTGCAAGAGCGGCCAGGAGCAGTGGTAATTGCATCCAAAGCATATTCCTGATGTTAGTTGACTCATTTTCCTTTCAACTATGTCCATTCAAAATTTTTCAAGATCTTCCTGCCTCAAGAAATGCATTTGTATCTGCTCATATCATTGGTCAATTGGTTTGTGATATTCAATCTACCACCCTAATACTATCACATCACTTTAATGAATGCAAGTGTTGTAAAAGACCTTGCTTCATCATTCTCTACTCTAATAAAGTTTGAACTTTGTTAGTTTAATTTGGCCTTCTGGTTTTGCCTGTTGCTTTTGGTGTTCAGTTCATTCCTTCTCCCCTTTGGCCTCCCAGGATTGTTGGCAGCAATCTTTTGGTTGTTGCTGAAACCACAATTTTATTGTGGTTAAGAGCTTGGTTTTATTTCCTCTTAACCTGCTCCCCAATTCTCACACCCAGTTCCTGTCACCTCCCTGGGCTCACTCAAAGCTAGGAACAGCACAGCAAACAATGGGTCTGTCCCCCCTAAGGCCAGCTGAGGTACCAGTAGCTGATCTAAGTGAACCCCCAAGCCCAGATAGCTGCCATCCACATCATGCAGGACTACTTGCTTCTCTGCTGCCTTCACCACCTCCACTGGTCTGGTATACTTGCGCCTCTTTGGAATTACCACTTGCACCTTCTTCAAGACTCTTCTTATGACTCTTCTAGAGGGACTGTTCACCATAGCCGTCACCTTGAGACGCCAGCCATTTTTAAACCTGTTGTCTAATCCAGTGGAGGGAAATGTCGCAGATCCTGAATGGATTAGACGTAAAGTCGTCCATCTAGGGATTAAGTGATGGAACAATTGCGCAATTGCACTATTGTATCCTGATTCTACTAGTGATAAAGACGTTTAAAACGACCCTAAAATGGGTGTTTGATCTGCCTTTCAAATGCGCACAAGGCACAGGCTTCACTTCCAGGATTATAAATAGAACAACAAAGTTATTTATATCTACCTCCTTAAGGAAAGCTGCAAGGAAGTGGTTGTTCTCTTGCGTGGGACTTTTAGCTGTGCCAATCCACTCCCCTCCATTTGGGAAGTCCTTCTGTCTGTGCCTCCCTGCCTCTGGTGGCAATTCCCCCGCCTCATACTATATAAGTGTGATACTATCTAAATAAACACAAGTTTTGTCTATACACCTTATTATTCTTCTGTCCTTCCATAGGCTGTCACTATACCATCAACAGGTATAGTATTAAGAATTAGGTCCCTGACTAACTGTTTGTAGAAACTAGCAACCCTTTGCTGCAACTTTTACGGCAGTGACCAATCAAATATCAAGGTTTGGTAAGGTGATTATTCAGTTTCTCATCCAATCCCTTAAATCAAGACAGGTGACTTTTTGTCCCCTGCGTGCTCATTCTTTTTCATAAATAAAGTTAGAGTTTCAATCTAACTTCAATTTTAAATTCAAGCTGTTGTAACTGTGCTGTTTTAGCAGAGTTACAAGGGGGAAATATTTAGAAACTAGATCATAATCTTTATTGAGAGGTAGTGATTATATAGTCATTGTGAATAAAGGATAACAGGAACATGATTGCATTGATCACACGGTTGGATGGTGAAGGGGGTGGCTTGATCCTGATAATGAGTCAAGTGCCAAAACAAAGTATCCACTATAAAGGATCATCATCTGTTAATGTTGTTGGATTTGGTAATTTGAGTTGACTTCCTAGTTTGGCTACGGGTCACTGGAAGGTCAGGTTGCAGGTCACAAACCTGCTTAGTTGGAACCTTGCTGGTGGGTCAAGTCTGCTGTTTCAACAAAGCTCTTGTTTGGAGCTTCTAGATTTTAAAAACTGTTAATAGAAATTCTGCTCTTTTTTACCTGGCTTTTGATCCTGTTGTCTTCAAAACCTTCTTCTAAGTGGTTGGCTTTAGCATCAGTGTATAGTAAAAATTGTTTACGCTCACTTTAAAAACTGCTGTTCAAACCTGGTTTTCTTATATAAGATTATTATAAATAGCTACTATAATTCTGAAATTTACCTGCTTTTGCTTTCCCTCAAGTCTTACTTTACTTCTGTTGCCATCAAAACTGTCTGCAGTTATTTCCAAGACTTGATAAAGTACCAAGGCCCAAATATCTTGTTTTTTCTTGTATCTCCTCCTACTAGTGAGAATCCTACAAGTAACAGACTCAGAAACTTTGCCAGTTTCATCCAAATTTTTCAGAGATCATAGATATGATAGTCCCAGCTCTAAAAGTTGTTGTCTTTTCTCTGGTTCCTGTGTTGGTTTTATATGGTTCACTTCCCTTGATTTTTGGGGCCGCATCACATGCTTAGCCTGCTTGGTAGGAAATGATCCAGACAGAGTTCTGCATTTGTTGGAAAATCTGCCAGGCAGAGCCAATGGCCTCCTCTTCCCTGAAGAGACCTTGGTCAAAAGCCTTAACTGTGACAATCTTGATTTTTATTATCCTGATACCAGCCTAGCTCACCTTCCCAATGATAGAGCTCCTGTGCCTAATTCCCCCTTGTCAGAGGAATAGGTATTACCCCACACAACCCACCAGAAGCCTTGGCTTGCATCCCTTTGTGTGCTCCCTGGCTTCTTTCTGGACGTGTGTTGATGGGAATAGATGCCTATTCCCCCATGTTTTCCTGTATCTTCCCTCTGGTCCTCTTTCTGAGCAGCTATCCCAGTGATTCACTGGATGGCATCCTGGTGGTTTGTTTCACCTGAATGGGAGCCAAACTTAGTTAGTTTAGCCCCCTCTTGCACACTTTGTATTAATTATCCTTAAGGTTTATAGCTCAACATAAAGTACCCCTGCTATCTTTACTGAGGGAGAAATCCACATTACAGTTTCAGGTGCTGGTGATTACACTGGTATTTACTTCATTAAAAACTTTATTTAGGATATGTGTACATACCAAAAGCTTATATCACCTTTTAAATTGACTGAAATATAAGTCCAATAAATCATGATTATCAAGAATTCTTTAGGGTTAATAGATAGATTTGGGCAAGAAGTTGGAGCATCTAGTTGATAAGCAATCAAAACACTTAACTAACTCGATTATCCGGACAATTTGTTTCAAAATATAGTTTGATACAATGAATATTTTAATAAGGTGAACTGATATTTAGCTTTGAAAATTATAAGCTTATTTCAAAGTTAGATGTGATAAAAGGTACAACGTTCTTTTGAAAACCAAGAAATAACTTTAAACTAAACCACTGTAGCTTTATTGGCTAGCTATTCAATAATGGGAATAATGATACTTTCCTTCTTTGAATTTGAGGCTAAAACCACTACCTTGGACACGATTTGATTTTTCTGCAGGCGAGAAATCTTTTGGCTGAAGACTTGTAGTGGGGTTGTTTTTCTTTTTAGCCATGGTTCCCTTTTTTGCTTCAGTGTAGCTATTTTTGTTGGTGCAAATTGGGGTTGTACCTTCCTTTTTTTGGGAAGATTCCTGCGTATTGGGAGATATGGCTTTCTTATTTGCTTCACCTGAGGCTACAGGGGTAATACCCTTGATTTCCTGGGTTGGTTCGCTGTAGCCATCACTACAATCATTTGACTGAGCAGTAGTGCCTCGGACTGCTTGAAGGACATCGAGGAGCTCATTGTCGTAATCCTGGGACATGTCCCAGTACATGACACCCTTGAGATTCTTCTCGATGGCATAATCTACTTTGAATTTGAGAGATTCGACATCATCATAAGAAATAAACTTCGTCATATTCTTGTTATACAAATAGGGTGTCTTTGTGGTGTCGTCAAAGAATCTTTGGTAACCTTCTCCAGCTTCGGTCTTTCCAACAAGGACCTTCTGCTCGCGTAGAAGTCGGTAGCGGAAAACACCAGAATAGTCGGCAGGTCCCTCAGGACAGAATTTGCTCTCCTCAATCCTGTCGTCTAGATCACCTTGTATCTTTGTTTTGTTACGGTTTTCAACATACATGTTGCAGGCATCTACATCTTTAGACACCTTCTGTGTTCTTCCATAAAAAGCAAGGCCAGCAGTGATTTGATTGAGAGGGAACTTGGCGTTGCTCCAATCCTCTACGCTTTGCTTCAAAGAGAACTGCACAGCCTTTCCTTTTGGCCCATTTTCAAAGGGAGCATTGGGGCCAGTGGTTTTTTCCCAAGTTCCCATGATATCATAAGCCATGATGTTTATGAAATCAAACACCTTTGCAAAGGCTGATACATCCTTCATGGGCTTGCCGTTCTTGTCAAAAGGAGCCACGCGCACAGCCGCAGTCAAAAGCTTCTTCCCCTCGCCGAAATCAGTGTTCATCCTTGTGCGGAGTTCTTGGAGGAGCTTCAAGTAGTTGTCGGAATCATCTTGTTCGAATTTGGGACTGTAGTCGTTGCATTTGGCGCCCTCACGGCCAGGGTATTCCCAGTCAATGTCAAGGCCATCTAAGCCCCAACCATCAGGACCAGGCTCACCACTTCCCTGCTTCAAGTAGACCATTGCATTTTCAATAAACTTCTGGCGATGCTTTTCGTCAGCAACAAGTTTTGAGAATGTCTGGGACCCTGTCCATCCGCCAAGTGAAATCAACACTTTGACATTCTTAGGGCGTTCCTTCAACAAGCTCTTCAAATGTTTTCCGTCGTAGCCTATGTCAAAGAAGATATCTGCAGGATCAGTGCGGTTCTTTAGTAAACCAAAGCCATAGTTAATGTGAGTCACTTTATCGTAGCTCAGTTTGTCAGCAGGAACCTTACCCCAGGGCACAAAGTAGCCAACAATCACCTTTTCTTGGCAAGAGACTAGAGATACCAATCCAATAATCAAATTTATGAGCTTCATGCCTTTTCTCCTAGTAGATTAGCGCTTAAATACCTTCACTTCATTTTCTCTGCAAGTTGAGTTTAGGCCTACATTGGCATGTGTCCTCCACAGGGATGTAGATATAGGTTAGAATGATTATAAATAGTTATTAAAAGAGCTTAGTAACTGTATCTTGCTCTGATAACTTAGCTCTTGGAAATTTCGATGGCTGATTCGCTGAACGTACCAGTTTAGGGCTCGTTGGTTTTATCGCAGTAGTCAAAAAGTGAAATTTATTTTAGTATTTATATTCAGTCCAATGAGACCTGTGGAATCCTAACTCGGTTTCGCTTTTCTCAAACATGACAAACTCTTTCGTCAAGCGAGTGCCCCAGCCTAGCAAAAGCATACCTTATGCGCTTCTTGGATCGATAGATCTACATTATTTAATTTGAATCCCAGGACCCATCAAATAGGTCATTGTTGCTTGCTCTGGGGCTGATTGCATAAACGAATAACATTAAAATTTATTTGACTGATCAATCCCCTTTCATGCTTTATGTCGACAGCATGATTCATTCATTGCAGATGCATGTAAGATTTAAATTATTTGCAGTTGCCTCTTTGGAAGCCTCATTGGTATTATATTGAATCTAGAGTACGGACGGGCACCAAAATTATAACAATTTGTGTTGTGACCAAGCTTCACTCGTCACAACCTGTTTTGTAATTTTAACGGTTGGTCACAAATCATTTTGTGACCTTCAAGTTGCATCACGATTCATGCAGATTTATTTTGTGACTTTAGGAGGCAGTGCACAATTGTACTTGCTCTATTTTGTAACCTGCTCTTAAAGTCATAAAACAAATTTTCATGAATTGTGCTGTGACCAAGTACAATTTAATATGGTTTTGCATTATGACCTACAATAATCATATAATCTCATGCAGGCTATTCTTTCTGGTTGATGATATATTTTATAAATTTAAACAAGGTATTTCAATATAATTAGCTAAATAAACTTTGGTTCAATCAAAACTATCATTGTGAGGCAATGGCAGATAAAGCTTGTGATAAATTGTAGTTAAAATAAAAATTCAACAACTGAAACTGCTCTAATTTTACATCCTGTGCCATGCATAAAATGATATCACACATTTCATCCTTAAAACCTATTTTAATTTTATATCATGTGCTTTGCACAAAATGAAATCATGTTTCGTATTTGAAACCCACCTTTCCTTTATATTTTGTGACCTACACAATGGGGTGAGGCAGAGATTGTGATTGTCGTAAATTAGACGGCATGTGTATAATGGTCAAGGCTATCAGTGGAATTAATCCTGATGGTCAAGACTAAACTGGTTTGCACTCAAATACGTCGGATCAGACGGATTTGTATTTCTAATTGTATCTTGGACGTTACGATAGGATGGCCGTACTGTTACATCCAGATTAGATCAGGTTCGGGAATTACAAGCAGCTTCTGTAATGGGCAGCTGCAAGCTGCAGCCACTCCGGGGTAATGCGCACCCACTCTTCTCCATCGGATTGTCCAGATCATCCCAAGATGGAAAGACCACAGATGCAAGAGCCTGGTGGACACCAGAAGATCCTGTAATGTTCCTGACAATGGTGCAGGTGTTAATAACACTTCTGCATCCATCGTGAAGTCAGGATGATATATAAAATTCCCTTCTTTCTAAATAAAAAATATACTTTCACATATTAAATCTTGCCTTTTACTCAACTTAGTTGTTACCTAATATTAAAAGGTAAAGACTACAGAGTCATTGGACCTGTATTAATTTGTGTTTAGGCCTGCTGATATACTCTACCCACAAGCAACTATAAACGTTAAATCCAAAGACGTCCACAAGGCCCAATTCACGACAGTGATCTACTCCAAAAGTTACGGCACAAATCCACCCAGATTGTTTTGTGACTCAATCTATAACCATCTTAAAAAATTTTTGTGACTCTGTGATCATCCTAACCCTAATTGAATCTGCAGGAACTTTAACTTGAAATAGTAAATCAGAATAAAATTATTAACGACCAATTAAAATAAAGCAAACACATCTATAGCAAATAAAATCAACATACATTCCAGTATTTAAATTATATTGTTGACTTAACTTTATTTATAAAAACTACTTCAACAACGTATATGTGATAAGTATATTGCAATCTATGATAGGGAGGGTTGTTTATCTGTTATTGGCAAGAAATCCAGAATGGGCCGGACATAAAATTTTATAGGATATTTTTATTTAGTCTGTAGTAAGTTCAGAGACAAAATAAATCATTTGCAGGATTGCTTTTTAAATCGATCCAATTTAAATTATAAACCAATACAGAAGACTAAAATCAAGTAAATGCCTTAAAAAAGGCATTACTTTGCTATCAATGTGACCTGGATTCATTAAATCAGAGCTATTAAAAAATTGCTACAGCTTGAATTTTTTAGTCTAGAATTTTTATAGGATATAAATAATAATCTACATTTAGTTCGAAATCCCATAGCTTAGTTTATAATTTAAATGTTTCCGGTGTAAATCAAGAGTAGGCCATGGACTTTGATTTAGTGAGAGTTGCCTAATTCAACCAGCTATTGGAAATCGGGACATTAAATATTCCTTCAGTTATTGTTCCATCAAACAATTTTCCGTTGCTGTTGTAACACTATTTAGATGATAGTGTGCTTGAATACTAACTGAGTGGAGCTAGTGATGGTTGTGGCCGATTAGGAAAACAAGGATATTATATTTGGAACTGCTTTATTGGGAAGGAAAGGGAAGGAATTTTATACTATCCATAAAGTGGGGGTGAATCCTTAGGGCTGTGTCAGCCCAAAAAAAAGACGATTACAGCATTTGCCGTAATTGTCCTGTCCTCCCTTCCCCGTAATCTTTTTTCGGATTCCCCTACACTGGGGGAATCCGAAATTTCTAAAAAAGGTCTCAGAAGGCTTTCTGTGTTCCGGATTTTCAAGTTATATAATAAATATACTTATAATAAATTTTTTTTGAATAAAATTCTTAATTTCAAATTAAAATTTTTAATTTTAAAAATAGAGAGAAAAAAAAGAAATTTTATTTTTTAAAAAATCTGAATCAACCACACCCTTCTGTGGGTGTGGAAGGAAACAATTCCAAGGGAATCTTCTTTGAAAAGATTCCCTCAAAATCCGACACAGCCCTATGAAACCTCAATTACTCAGTCTATTCATACATTGCTGCACAGTGGAGAGTGGCTTGGAAACAGTTAGGGCTGCTTCGGCCAGTTTCTGGCTCCTGGCCACTGTTATCAAATACTTATTTAAGACTGATTAAATATTTAGTGAATCCGTTTTAGCTGTAGCAGCCCTGAGCCAAAAGCCAGCCAGGGTTGAGCTGAAGCATCCCTAGAAACAGTACATAAAGTGGGTTGCAGAATGGCATATGGGGGACCTGACTTCTCTGCAGGAGTGAGGCTTGTTCTGAAAGGCTAAAAAAGTAAATCAATTGGTGTTGTCATTGTTTAAGCAGAGGATGGGGCTTGCAGGAAAAATCTTGGTGTCACATTAACAATGAGTTAGCCAACTGCTTTCACCACACTGTGAAGAAAAATAAGGCTGTCAGAACTCATTTCTGAATCATATTTATGGTTATTTTTCTTTTGATTCACTTAGTTTTGCATGTGCTTAACTTAAGCTTGAAATCAATGTTTTAAATTCTACAGGCCGTTTCCCATCATATGGCAAAGTACTAAATTTTGCATTATTTTATCATAAGAGAATGAAAGAAATTCAAAAAACATAATTTAATTTAATATCAATTAAAATCAATCAAATTTTCTGTCAACCCCACTAAATTTAAGCAGGCTTTAAATTCACATTAGAGAATATATTTCTTTAATTATTATATATTTTATTTAAATTTCAATAAAGAAATAGACCAATATTTTACATATAAAATAATAAAATGTGATGTCATAACTGTGCTATATTAGCAGAGTTACAAGGGAGAAATATTGGAAACTAGATAATATCTTTATTGCAACATTAAGGATTATATAGTAGGGGTGAATCCATTAGAAGAACAAGGCAAGCACTGATCAGTTGTCTTGGATGTTTAGGGGGTGGCTTGATCTTGATAGTGAGTCAGGCGCTAAATTGAGTTTGCTCTGGAATTGTGTTATTGACAGTTCATGTTCCCTTGTTTGATAGCTCAAGTCAACTTCTGCTTTTGGCTGCATGTACCAGGATAAGCAAGTTAAGTGACAAGGGGTATCAGGATTTCTGGATATTGACTAATTAAAAGATTCAACCAATTATCATGGGCCTTCTGTCAATCACTCTTAGGAAAGGTTTCAACAAAATAACACGGGCTGCAAGATGGAGATCAATGAATCAACAACCAAATCATGTCCTGGCATCAACAAATTCATATATTACAATTAATGAACAGAACATGTAATTACTGCTCATTAATTAGTTCTTGTCTGAAAGCACCTCAATATGCACCTCATAATAATTACCATTCTAAACTTTAATTGTATCCTAGAACAAGAGGGCTGTCATAAGAACCGTCATCTGCATTATGTCTAGCAGAGTCTAACATGGACTGGGCTGCCAGGCCAAACACTCTAAGATAAAAGGCCCTGAGGCTATTGTATTAGAGTAGCTCTGATTAAGCATAATAATCATCTCATGAACTAGTAGTCAACCACTGGCTAGCTAGCCCTGGATAGTGGCCCAGGCAGGTAGCTGAAAAGAGATTCAGCTGTGCGGCATGTCTAGAACAAACACAGTAAGCTGAGGAAGTTTTCAAGCGAGCTTCCACAAAATCCATCCAGAAAAGGCTGGGCCTCCTGCTGTGTTGATCTAATGCTACTTAAGTCTCTTCCTAGCGTTGTGAGTTAACTTGGATAAAACGTGGGCAGGTGGGCCGCCTTAAAGTCAGTCCATTAGAATAAAGGACTGATGATTCTGTACATTATTTTTCAAACCTGTTGAGATAATTGTATATTAGTCAGTTTAGAACGCATAGGTTAAGTCAAAAAAAGAATTTCAACTTGGTAGATCTAAATAGGATAATTTCACAGAAAATGTGCGCTATTTGGCAAAAATGTCCAGTCATAACACAACCTAATCAAACTGGGGACAAATAAATAAAGATTCAACAACAAGTGTACCAAACAATAGAACACATGATTTCAGTCACAGAACACATCTACTATAGCTATGTTTTTTTGTGAACGCATGAAACTCAGTCAGAAAAGTTACAAACTCAATCCAACAATGAATCCCAATAAAAACTAAAACAGACAAAAAATCAAATATGAAATATCAAAACAAATGAGTTAATCTATAATACTGTTACCAGCTTGTCCTAATTAATAATACAATATAGAATACAAAAAGAAAATAAGTGTTCTGAGTGTCTGTTTTGGGATTCAAATTAAAAAGATAAAATTTATCAAACATACCATTAACTGTGCACATTATGGCCAAAAAATAATAAATATAGAAATATAAAACCTAATTTGAAATAAACAGTAGTGGCTGAAAGCTTTCATTATATTATATATGGAGAAATAAAAATTAAAATAAATAAATCTTATAGATAAGCTGTTTTAATTTATTTTATTTTTATACCAAAATGGATTCATCCCAACAACAGAGCCAAGGAGCCAAAGGAGTACGCCGCGGACATGGACACCCTTGTGGGTCAAAAAATTGAGTTAGTGCAACACAAGTGCCTACTCAGGAAAGAGATGGGAGATTAGATTTCAATAGTGAGGTTGCACTGACACAGCCGGTTCAAGGAGCACAAGCCGCTAGGGTGTGAAGCATCAACCCTTGGGTCCCCAAGTTGACCCAGAAGCCCACCAAGGTTACCACAACAAGAAAAAGAAACACAGAGGTAGAACTTACTTCATATGTGTTTGATGCTGTGTACCGCTGTTGTAACTGTGCTTTTTTAGCAGAGTTACAAGGGGAAGAATATTTGGAAGTTAGGTAATAATCTTTATTGTGAGATAGTGATTATATAGTTCATGTGAATCAAGGATAACAGGAACATGATTAGTGATCACATGGTTGGATAGAAGAAGGGGGTGGCTTAATCCTGATAGTGAGTCAAGCGCCAAAACAAGGTATCCACCATAAAGGATCATCATCTGTTCATGTTGTTGGATTTGGTAATTCAAGTTGACTTCCTAGTCTGGCTTCAAGTGACCGGATAATTGGATTACGGGTCACAAACCTGCTTGGTTGGAACCTTGCTGGCAGGTCAAGCCTGCGGTTTTGACACCCCCCCCCGACTGAAGGTTGGCCTCCTCTGGGGGTAGGTTGTCAGGGAGGTTGTCAGGAGCCCAGGCGCCATATTGAACTAGTTGCTGTTCTGTGGCGGTCAGGGAGGTTTCTTGTTGTTTCTGTCTCGCTTTGCAGGGTCTTAGGCAATCATAATGTAGTGTATTGTCTTGCTTACGTTTTCCAAGCCCTTGCACAAGGTAAGTGTTATTGTCGTTTACCTTTAGAATGATTGCTGGCACCACTTTCTTGGGTTGTAGTTTGCTCTTGTCAACATTCATGATGAAGACTTTGTCCCCAACTTCATGTCTATTGCAGATGGGGAAAAATGTTTTTTATAGACGTTTATTCTCCTTCACTTTTTGTTTGCTGTTAGCTCTTACCACATGAGGGTCTAAGTGTGGAGGGACTTCACTTGGAATCTCCTGTTTAGGTCCCGTCAATGCTTGAATGATATTTGGCTGTGTGCCATATACCAGTTCAAATGGGCTTTTTCCAGTGGATCTGTTCACTTGGGTTTGACACACAAGTAGTGCAGTTGGTAGCTGCTTGTAACACTCTTCAGGTCTCCTGGCGGTGAGTTTGGCTAAGGCTTGCACAAGGCTACCATTAAGCTGCTCTACACTTCCATTGGCCTGTGGGTGGTATGGTGTTGTTATGGTGTGTTTGACCCTGTTTTTTTGCAAGGTATACATTGGTTGTTTCAAAGGTTAATTCTTTCCATCCATCAGTTATCAGGAGTTCTGGCTTTCCAAACTTGCTGATTATCTCCTTGCCAATAAATTGTTGTACGTCATTGCCAGTGTGTGCCTTTACTGCTTGGGCTACTGGCCATCTTGTAGCAAAGTCAATGGTGGTGATGCTGTATTTCTTATCATTGTATTTTCCTGGCATGGGGCCAACAATGTCAAGAGCTCATACTTTGAATGGTAGTTGTGTGCGGATGGGAAGTACTGACTTTGGAGGGGTTTTGCTTTTGGCAAATTTTTTGCATACCTCAAATTAGTCTAGAACTTCTTGAACGTCACAATATAGGATTGGCCACCAGGCCTTATGCTTAAGGAACTCATATAGGTTTCTGCTCTTGGTGTGTCCAAGGTCTCTGTAATAGCGTAGGATGGTGTCAACTTGCTGATGTGTGTGAATCTAGGGAATGGTTGTGCCGTCAGACATTTTTCTGTGTAGGGTCCCATATATGTCAGCAAGTAGGTGCTCATTTTTGATGACTGTTTCCTTTGTTATGTCAGTGGTGCTGGGGGGAGGAAACCTTCATCTTTTTTTTGTAGTACTAAGAGAGGCCAGTCTGGGTTAAGCCCATTTTCTCCTCTGGAAGCACGGACATACAGGCAGGACAGGGCGTCTACCATGGCAAGCTTGGCCTCAGGCTTGTACTGGATGAGCATGTTAAACCTCTCCAATAGCTCCATCCAGCGGGCTTGGCGGCGCAACAGATTTGCTTGTGTTTTGAAATAGATGAGCAACTTGTGGTAAGTTAATGGTGTGAATTCTTCCTGCCATTCTAGGTAACAGCTCCATTTGACTAGACAGTGCACAATAGCCAACAGTTATTTGTTGTGGATAGTATATCAACACTTGCCATCTGTCAATTTTTGTAATTTTTAAGCTACAGGCAGGAAGTTACCATCATTATTTTTTTTGTAGCACTCCTCCAATGGATGCGTCTGAGGCGTTGGTTTCCATTTGGTATTCCCCGTCACGTTTGGGGTATTGTAGGATGGGAGCTGTTGTGAGATTTTCTTTGAGGCGTCTGAAACAGAGGTCACGTTGAGGGGGTCCACACAAACTTGGACTTGGCACCTGTTATGGCGGATAAGGGGGAAGTTAAAACGCCACAGTCAGGTATGAAGCATTGTACTTAGGTCACCATCCCCAAGAAGGTGCGGAGCTCCAACTTATCCTTGGGTGGTGGCATCTTGCAGATGGCCTGTATCTTTTGACTGTCAGGTTTGATGCCATCCTTTGATACTACATGTCCCAGGAAGGGTAGTTGTTCACGGAAGAACTGGCACTTGGAGGGCTTGGCCAACAGCTTGTGTTGTGCCAAGGTGACAAAGACTGCCTCAAGGTCTTTGTGGTGTTGTTCCACCAAGGGGCTGTAGACAATAATGTTGTCTAGGTACACTAGGGCGTGCTTGCCTATGTGTGGCACAAATACTTTGTTCATGAAGGTTACAAAGGTGGACGGAGCATTGGTCATGCCAAAGTTGAGCACCACACATTTGTAGGAGCCGTATTTAATGTGGAAGGCTGTTTTGGGGATGTCTTCCTCCTTGATTCAAATCTGGTTGTAGCCTGCTATCAGATAAATATTGGAGAAGACTTTGGCTCCTTCCAAGGCATCAAAGAGGTTGTCAATCAGTGGTAGTGAGTAACAATTCTTAATGGTAACTTCATTTAGGGCTCAGTAGTCTGTGACCAGACGTAAGGTACCGTCCTTCTTAGCCACAAAGAATGCGGCAGCCCCAAAGGGAGACTGTGAGGGGCAGATAAGTCCCTTTTCCAATGCCTCCTTGAGGTAGGCACGTAAGGCGCTGTCTTCATTTGGAGTCAGCCTGTAAATAGGGCACTCCTTGGGTACAGCCCCCTTGAGTTGGATAGAGTGTTGAATGTGTTTCTTGGGGGTAGCCTGGGCAGCGCTTCCTTGAAGATTTCTGGATGGTAGCCACAATTTCACAGTCCTGCGGTGTGGAGGTATCCTGGTGATCTTTGAAATGTATAGTCTTGTACTGGCAGGAGTCCCAGTCAATTGCCTTCAGGCTTCCTTCTTGTCCAAGGTCTCTGTGATGTATATAATGATATGGTCACATAGGAGTTGGTCCACAGAGTCAGGGTAGATCTGATGGGTGACACCTTCACGCTTGATGGTCAACACTGAGGTTGCCCAGTCTACATGAGGGTTATTCTTTTGCAGCCAGTCTAGTCCCAACACAATATTAAACTTTGGGAACTCAATGACGGGACCTTGGATGGTGGAGTGGAGGTTCTTAAGCATGATGGAGAAGGGGGCAGTTTCCTTTGTCACGGCAATGTGGTGTTCATCAGCCAGGACCGCATTTTTAATCTTTGAAGGATTAGTGGCCAGCTTGAACTTATCCATAAAGCTACTGTTGACCAGGGTTCAATCTGCTCCCAAATCTAGGAGTGCTGAGCCTGTATAACTGCAAAAGCGGAAAAGATAGGACATCAGTTATTTAGGATGTCTGGCAATGGTGTACAGTACCAGGTCCTCTGAGGGCACATGGATCATTGGACATTGGTCCACGTCCTCAGGTCAGTACTCATCATTGGGCAAGTCAGGAGTTGCTTGGGGAGAGCTTGGCTTGCTTAGTGCTCTCCCTGGGCTTTTTCCTTATCTTGATTTCCTTGCGTGGTGGTGACACAGAAATGGGTCTGTTTTGACTGGACATTGTTTTCATTTCTTTGTCCATTTGAGCCTGTGGGTTTGTGGTTGGCTTTATTCCTGTTACCTCCAGTGGGTGGTCAAGCGGAGCGTCCACCTGGATGAGAATCCTTGGGTTTTTCTTGTTTCCCAGTTTGTGCTTTATGAAGTGCATTGGAGGTTTGCTCCTCTTTCTCTGCTTCACAGTACAAGCTCTGCATGTTGGTCACCTGGTCCAGGTTCACATGCCTCATCACATGTGACTTGAGGGTGTTGTAGTACATGAGGTATGTGGCTGGGGTGTCAAAGGCCATGTTGGATGGTGTGCAAAGTCAGAGTTCCTCGTAAGCGCAGGTGAGTTCCTTCACAGTGCCTGTCTGGGTTAGGTTCTTTACTTGGTGTATTATCATGAGTGCTGTATCCTTAAGAACAAATCTTGCCAGGAAGTCCTGCTTAAAAGTGTCTTAGTTCTTGTCTGTGTTCTCCTTGTGCCACTTGTTGCACCAGATACCTGCATCATGGGTCAGATAAATGGAAATTTCTGCAATTCAAAACCACTGTGGGCATTCCATCTGGGCCAGCTTGCTCTAAGCAGACTGAATCCATGTGGCAGTGTTATTGTTGTTGGCCCTGGCAAAAGGTTCCAAGGCGGCGCTCTGTAGTTTTTGAGCTATATAGGTGGGCATGGTGTTTTCATTGACTGGTCCCGGCATCAAGGAGGGAGCCTGAAAGAAACCTTGTGCAGACATGGTGTTGAAGGTGGGTAGTGGGATCACTGTGTTCTGGTACAGGACAAAGCCATCAGGTATCGCGGTACCAGGGGTGTACGGAGTCCAGTCAGGCGGGAAGCCAGATATAATTCTGTTGAGGATTTGTTGGCCGCGGCGCGTGCAGGCAACAGGCAGAATTTTTCAAGATAAGGTAGGATGGAGAACCTACCTTCTACTACCAATTTTGTAACTGTTTTGTTTTAGCAGAGTCACAAGGGGAAGAATATTTAGAAGCTAGATAATGATATTTATTGTGAGATAGTGATTATATAGTTCATGTGAATCAAGGATAACAGGAACATGATTAGTGATCACATGGTTGGATGGAAGAAGGGGATGGCTTAATCCTGATAGTGAGTCAAGCGCCAAAACAAGGTATCCACCATAAAGGATCATCATCTGTTCATGTTGTTGGATTTGGTAATTCAAGTTGACTTCCTAGTCTGGCTTCAAGTGACCGGATAATTGGATTGCGGGTCACAAACCTGCTTGGTTGGAACCTTGCTGGCGGGTCAAGCCTGCGGTTTCAACATCACCAAGAGTTGGTCCTGTCAGCCATTCTGGAGAAGGTTAAGCCTGTGCTTGACACTAGCTACACACCCTACGTGAGTGATAACAACCAAGAAGACGTTGAGGAGCCCAAGTATTTCCAAACTACAAATGGGCAGAATGTGCTTAAAAAGGTTGCTGTGTTCTACAGCCAAGTGCCAATGCCCTGTGTTGTGCCCAATCCCAATGAGTCAAACCCTACTGCCAAAAAGCCCAAGTACCACGTCATCCCTGACACCACCCATGAGACCTTCATGAGACTCATGGATGAGATACCAGACTACAAGAAGGCCGTGGTCATCATCAGTATTTTGGAAAAATCCTTGCACAGGCTCCACACAACCTACCTGAAAACAGGTTATGTTCTCCTTTTGGAGGAATCCAAGCGCAAACCAATCCTATTGGTTAAGGAACACTTGTGGGCCATCCAAAAGTGGATTGAGCAGAACTGCCATCTTGAACGAGAAAATATCCAGTTGATGGTTGAGTCCACTTTCAGGATTGAGGCCATAATTTTCACATGCTTTTGCGCTGTGAAGAGTTTGAGATTCTCCCAGAAAAGACTCAGAGTTTCTACCTATGAACCACAATGGCCCAGACAATATCATCTACCATCAAAAATACACCTAAACATACACCACGCTGAAGGAAAAGGGGACTGTCAAATTCTACTACATCAACTCCTCCTCCTTTCTGTCCTCCATGTGCAATGAATATGGCTACATCCCCAAAGGCAAAAAGAACAACATGTCTCTGGTGTTTGGCTGTCCGGTCTGTTGCCTAATCAATGGTAGCCCTTCTTGGTCCCCTTGACATTGAGCTATACCAGATGATCAAGGGTTCCCATAATAGTCTGGACTTTTCTGAAATTTCTCCAATTGGTTTGGGAGCACCTCTGAGTAACCCATTAAAGCTTCACCAATGTTATTGTATTGGATAATTTTGGGCTCCACAAGGTGGCAGATATTCTCAATGAATTCCAGGTGATTGAGCCTGGTGTGGAAATTGGCTCCCAACAATTGCCCACATCCAATTTGCATCTGCTATTCCTCCCCTTCTATTCCCCATTCCTCAACCCAATTGAGGAGATCTTTAGGTGGCTCAAGCAAGTAGTCAAGAAAGAGGCACCACCTAGGCCTGATGTTTTGTTCAATTTGCTGCAGGTTGGTTTTCATACCCTCCCAGCTGAAACTGTGGCTAAATTCTATGGCCAAACTAGATTTGTTTCTCCCTGTGTGCCTCTCCAAGCAGCCAATATTTAAAGGTTTTTCTATTAAAAATGGGTTTTTGCATTTTATTTTTTAATATCTGTTTTTTATTTAGTTTAATTTTTATTGACATTCTTTCTGTGATGCCGCTTGTAAACTGTCAGGTATAATAAAAATTAACAAAGCAAAGCTGAATGAATGAAATATGAATAGAAATATTTATTTTTTATTGTGTATTTATTTGTTGTAGATGAATGATGTAAATATTTTATACTTTAAAAGTAGACATAAATAAGAGAGTAAAACTTTTATTTGAGTTGAGGAGCTTTATTGGGGATGTGATCAGTGGAATTCCAGGACTTGTCTTTGAAATAGACTAATCATTTCTATTGCCAACGTGTATGTTTACATTGCTCCTGTACTATACAGATTGCAGCAACTTGATTAAAGGAGCACTGTGATACAATTGGCCAGGAGGACTTTTTCAGGTGGAGCTGCCATCCCATATGTGGCAGCAAGAATAACTGCATCCTGAAAAACTTATCAATTGCGCTGTATCCAGGGGCAACTTTTTTCATTTAGTGAATTTCTAATTTCATCTAGCTTTATTATTATATCAGATGGGTCATGTGCTTCTGCTTTAATCCACATCAGTACAACAAGACCTAGGTAAACAATTAAGTGAAGTCTCTGCCCCACAAACAGGGCTGAGAACTCACAAAATTTATTGTATATGGTACTTGTTTTATTTTTAAGGGACTTGATAGCAAAAGTATTTTCCATGGTTGGAGATATTCCAGTCTTTTTAGAGCACCAGGAGGCCCCAAAGTCTCCAAGGACGCCTACAACAGTGGGAATGACGGCAGACAAACTATAGCTAAGTTTTGGTATTTTTTCTTTAATTTTTTTAGGATATGTGATATTGTGTGTTTGATCAAGAAACAGAAACAGACTTCTTCTTTGATCTCTCTACATTTCAGGTAAGTTTTGATATGGCATGGTTTGTTAAAGTCCCAGACAAGGAGAACAAAGAGATTGGAGAATTTTAGGGGCAGAACTACTGGTCAAAGTGCAGGTTGGGGCCGCAGCCAAAGCTGAGACCCGCCATTCAGTGCCATCTGGTGTGGATTGGAGCTTTGCAAGTTGTTCTGACTTCATATTGATGAAGAGGGACTTTTGGGGAAGCTTTAAATATGGTATTAAGAAGAAGAGAAGTATAAGGTATTGGATAATACTTTAGATTTATATAGCTTGCGCTGTGGTGGGGATTTAAGTCAGATCAAAGATAAGGGCGGTCATGTGCAGAATGGATTTGGTTTGCTGGATACCTGGATGAGTCATGTGATATTGGTTTGTTGCCATTTCTGTTATATCAAACTTAATATTGGATTGGCACCAAAACAGGCAATGACTGGATGTTACATGTGTTGGCAACAACCAGAATACCAGTACATTCAGCTCCTTGACTTTCCCCTTAAGGGGTTACTCTGGTACATCAGGAGGAGGCTTTGTCTTGACGGCTGCTGCCTGATGTTCCTGGAGTTGTTTGCTAGTAGGTACTAGCCAAGTCGAGTGCTACCTCTTTGCTGAGGCAAAGGTGGGATCTGTGGTACTTTTTGGTTATGGGGTCTTTGGCGCCTTGGAACTTTACCAGGTAGGTGTTTCTGTCTGGTCTATATTTGATAACTCTTCCTGGTCCTCTGTGTACTGAATCCAGCTTCTTTCTTTTTCTGGCAAGGATCCAGACAGGGGAGTTGACTGGCAGTGGTTCCTCTCAAGAAGTCACCTTTTGTACTTTGAGTCTCTTGGTTTCTTCTATCTTAGCTTTGAGGCATATGTGTTGTAGCAGCTGGAGCCTGTTCCACTGTGGGGGGTTTCCCCAGGAGAATCTTCACATATGGTTGGTTATTGCGGGTGACAATCTCTGGTTTGTACCCGTATGTTAGTTCAAACAGTGAGTAGCCTGTCCCTTGGTTGGTGTGTACCCAAGATACCAATAATGCATGTTTCACAAATAGTGGCCATGTGTCTCTGGCTTTACCATCCATTATTTTCTCAAGGGTTCTGATAAAACTGCTGTTTAGGCGTTCAACTCTGCTGTTGGCCTGTGGCCTATAGGTCAAGCTTGTGGAATGTTCAATATTATTTGATTTTAAATTATCCTTCACTATGTGTCCTGATAGTTCTGTGGCTTCATTGGTTACGATGTAGTCTGGAGTTCTGTAGTCAGTTATGATTGCCTTGTTGATGAAGCGGTTGATTGTTTCTGCTTTGTGGTCTTTAGTTGCCCAGAAGATGGGCCAGTGTATAGCAAAGTCAATGACTAAAATTAAGAAGCGTTGTTTTGCTTTAGCTTCTGGGAAGGGTCCCACTACGTCCAGCCCCCAAACCTTAAATGGTTCTGGGTCCGGTACTGGGTTAACTGTAGGTTGTGGAGCTTTGGTGCTTGAGTATTTTTCACACACTGTGAACTTCTTTAGAAGGTCAATGATGTCTTGTTTTAGATTATGCCACTTAATGTAAATTAGACAACATGTGTATAATGGTCAAGGCTATCAGTGGAATTAATTCTGATAGTCAAGACCAAACTGGTTTTCACTCAAATCTGTTGGATCTGACAAATTTTTATTTCTAATTGTATCTCAGACGTTACAATATGACGGCCAAACTGTTACATCCAGATTGGATCAGTGTCTGGGAACTACAAGTAGCTTCCGTAATGGGCAGCTGCAAGCTGCAGCCACTCCAGTGGTAATGCGCGTCCACTCTTCCCTGCCAGATCGTCCAGATCATCCCAAGATGGAAAGAACATGGATGAAAGAGCCTGGTGGTCACTAGAAGATCCTGTAATGTTCCTGAAAATGGTGCAGGTGTTAATAACACTCCTGCATCCATTGTGCAGCCAGTATAGCATATAAACTTCCCTTCTTTCTAATTAAAAGATATACTTTCACATATCAAATCTTGCCTTTTTACTCAACTTAGTTGTTACCTAGTTTTAAAAGGTAAAGACTACATAGTCATTAGACCTGTATTAATTTGTGTTTAGGCCTGCTACTGTACTCTACCACAAGCAATACTATAGACATTAAACCACAAGACGTCAACCAAGGCCCAATTCACAACACCACTGTACTATTTCTTTTAGAGTGAGGTATAGGTTATTGGTGTTGCAATTGATCCAATTAGAGTTCAGTATTTTATTGGGGAAGAAAAAAGTCCAATAGAAAGGACATTAATGAATATAATAGAGATGTACTTTATTGTAGAATACTGTGACTAATATACCATATGGGAAAAGCCACAAGGCCACAGGAGGTGGCACAGTGGCAGGTTCCATGTAAGGTTTAAAGCCAAGGAATAACTTGTATGGGGATCAGCAAAGTTGAATTGTCAGTGCACCTAATTAGGAGAAAGTGCCTGCAATTTGATATTGCCATCAGATTGATTCATGTTGTTAGATACATTGAGGGGCGGCTCATTAAAAGTCCCCTGTGTATTGTAATATACGTTGACAGGCAAGGAGGAAAACTTAGATGCAACACCCCCCTTTCCCCCTGCTTGTTGTCAGACACCAGGATCAGAGTCTGCAGAAGATCTGAGACAGGTCCACACAACCAACTTTTGTGTGGGGATGGTGTGGCAGGGGCGCAATCAATCATGGTGGAGCTTTTTTGTGTTTTCTTGGGCATCTTCAGTTGGTAGGTGTGGTTGTCGTAGACCGCGGCTTTTTGAAGAGTCTTAAGTGGTTGGGTTCTAATTTGGCGGAATTGGGGTTGAGGGCATAGACGGGGTCACCTATGGTGTATCTTACCTCAAGGTGTTTTTTCCCTCCCCTCAATTTGCTTGTGTTTGATGTCTTGGGCTTTGACACACCACTGACTCTAGGGAAGGAGTAGTTGACAGGGGAGGTTTCCTGGGAACTGTTGATTGTAATTTTCCTTGTTTATCCCATCAAACTGTCAAGGGTTCCAAAGGCCAAGGCGCTGGGCTGAACCTGGTGCCTCTGTTAATTCTCACTTTTAAGATGAGTAGGACGGCAGGCAGGCTTTCAGTCCACATGGTATTGGGGTGCTCTTGTGAGAGCTTGGTAATCAGTTGGACCAACAAACCATTTAGGCGCTCTACACGCCCATTGGCTTGCAGATGGTAGGGAGTCATGAATACTTGTTGGAGGGCATTTTTGGTGCAGTACGCCTTCATGATATGCCCTACAAGCTCAGGTCCGCCATCTGTGATAAGATGTTTGGGCTCCCAAAGCAGGCCACAATTTCCTTGCCAATGAAGCAAGTGATGGTGGTAGCGGTATGGTGGTGGCTGCCCACACTACTGGTCAACGGGTGTGTTGAGCAACTTTGGTTATTGCTGGTATGTTCAAAGCTACAGATAGATGTTAGCCTTGCCAATGTACTCCACTTAATCCTATGCAAGAGAACTACAAACTACAATATAATAGAGCTTTGAAGATAATTACGTTTATTAGAACTAGAGTACAATCTAGCCAGCAGCTGCAATCTATCAGGTGTAACTAAAAGCTTGTTGCTATCCTTTCAGGTGTCTGTATCAATATATACTGCAACAACCCTTGTTCTTGTCCTTTCAGACAGTTTTAAGTGGCTACCTTTGCAAAAGGTTTATCTTTGCTGGCTACGCCTATCCTGATTGGTTGTCCTTGGCACGTATGTTGCTATTGGCCTTAGCACAGTGTACATGGCGTTTCAGCTTTAGCCTACGCTCTTCTTGAGCTAGCCTACTGACAGTTATCAATTTTCTGTATCCTTACACGCCTACTATTGCACTAGGAAACTACACTGTATTTGATTGACACTTAGAAATGGTCCCTTACAGTCCTCCTACATTGGAAGGTAGAATTCCGGTATTTCATTTGCAGGGCTTAATCAGTGATCCTTTTCTGGCTGGCGAGCCTTCTGCTTATTAATGTAATGGGTTGAATTAGGGATTATACACCATATAATAGCAGACTTGATCCAGTATCAACCTGTGGATTATACGCCGTGTAATGCTGACCCAAACCAATAAGGAACCCAATTGTACACCGTGTGATGCTGATCCAAACTCAGTATTTCCTTGACATATGTGCATCCCTTGTTTGATATACTCATATACGTCCATCAAGTTGGGTGGGACTGAGTTAATACAACGTCCAGTAGGATAAGATGAGCAATTTACAATTGATAATTTCAAGATTACACGCCGTGTAATCAATAATAATCACTATATTGGCTAATGTTTATATGGTGTATAATAGTCATATCAATTATAATAAACTAGTAATATACAGTGTATAGTCACTACACATTGAAATGATGATCTGTGATAATACAGCGTATAATTGTTGCATCTATTATAATGAATTAACAATTACACAGTGTATAACTTCTATATCTGTTATAATAAACTAATGATTATACGGTGTATATTCACTACAAAGAATATAATGATAGCAAAGTGATAATATGGCGTGTAACTGATAAAGATCTGCATACAATGATTAGCCTGATCATTTGTGGTCAATCAGCCTAATCTCACAGAGTAAAATAGTTGATGGCTGTAATAATGTACTTCTTGCCTAGTCTATCTTTGGGGAGGGGTCCCACAATGTTGAGGGCCCTCTTCTTGAAGGGTTCTGTGGCTTTGATGGGTAGGAAAGACTTGGGAGGGGAAGGTTTAGATGGGTTCTTTTTGCACAACACACATGTTCTGAGGAGGTCCAAGATGTCTTGGTGCATACAGGGGCCCAAACCAAACACTTCATGATTTTGAAGAGGTTAAGTCCTCTGATGTGACCCAAGGTGCAGTGGTAGTGTAGTATGGTATCCCCTCACTGTGTGGTGGGAAAATAAGGCGTCTTCTCACCTGTCTCTCTCTGAAAGCAGATGTTACCAGTGTCAGTGGTGAACTGACTCTCATTGTCCTTTAGCTTGGAAATAGTCATGGAATTAAGACCTTCATAACAAGTAGCCTCAGGACGTAGGTAGCATTGGTCAGTCTGGGTCCAAGTTGTCATCTCCTGTGATGGACACTATATACAGTCTGGAGAGGGCTTGGCTGTGACAAGTTCCTTCTCAGGCTTGTTTTTAATGCGCAACTGATAGGGGGACAGACACTCAACCCAGCGTGCCTGGTATCACGTTAAGTGTGACTGTATATTGAAGTACTGAAGCAACTTGGGATCTGTCAGGACGTGGGGTGGAAAGGTAGTACCTTCCAGGTAACAGCGCCATTTCTCAACGCAGTTTACAATTCCCAATAACTCCTTGTCATGTATGTGGTAGTGTTGCTCTGAGTCAGGGAGCTTCTTGTATTTATAAGCCACGGGGAGGAAGATGCCCTTATCTGCTTGCACCCTTAGCATGCCCCCTATGGCTCTGTCAGAGGCATTGGTCTCAAGTTTGTACTGGCAGTTCTGATTGAGGAACTGTAATGCAGGTGCAGTTATAAGTCACTGCTTCAACATCTCAAAGGCTTGATCTCTAGCAGGTGTCCAGTGGAAGTGTTGTTTTGTGTTTAAGAGCTCAGTGAGGGGTGCAATTTGTTCTCCACAGTCGGGGATGAGCTTTTGCAGATAGCAACTATACCCAAGAAGGTACACACCTGAACCACATCAGTGGGGGGTGGTATGCTTGTTATTGCCTTAATTTTGGCAGGGTTGGGCTTTATCCCGTGGGCAGAGATAGTGTACCCAAGGAACAAGAGCTCTGACCTAAGGAATTTGGATTTGGAAGGCTTGGTCTTCAGCTGGTTTTTACAAAGGGTGTCAAGGACAGCACAAAGGTGTTGGAGATGTGTGATTTGATCTTGACTGAAGACAATAATGTTGCCAAGGTACACAACAACACATTTTCCAATTAAATCCTCAAATGCTTTGTTCATCAATATGGAAAAGGTGGAGAGAGCGTTGATCATTCCAAAGTTCATGACACAGCACTCAAACAACCCATAGTGTGTGCAGAAGGCAGTTTTTGCCTTGTCCCCTGGTGCAATACGGACCTGTTTGTACCTTGCAATGAGATCAATTTTACTGAAGACCTTCACACCTGCGAGTGTGTTAAACAGGTTTTCAATTAGTGGTAAGGGGTATTTTTTTGACTGTCACCTTGTTTAGAGCGCAGTAGTTGATTACCAATTGAAAGGACTCATTCTTCTTAGCTACAAAAAAGACTGCAGCCCTGTACAGCAAGAGGGAGGGTCGGATGAGACCCTTATTGAGCACATCTAAAAGGTGTTGACAGAAAGTCTTGTCTTCCTTGGGCGTCAAGCAATAGAGGAGTTGTGCCTTTGGCAGAAACCCTTACAACTGAACAGAATGCTGTATTTCTCTTGAAGGGGAAAGTTGGTCCAGTGTTTCACTGAAGATGTCCTTGTATTCCTCAAGGAGTGTGGCAAGTGCTGGTGGAGGTGAGGTGGTCAAGGAAGGGGCCAAAAGTGGTTCAGAGCAAATGACTTTGACTGAGCACTGGTTAAAGTCTAGTTTCCCCCTTGAAGTTGTACATACTCATTTCTGTAAGCCTGAAAAATACAGTGTTGTGGAGTAATTTGCTCATTTTGACGGGGTAAATCTGGAAACCCACCCCATTTCTGTTGAGGATGATTACATTCTTATCCCAGATGATATATGGGTGGTTGTGCTGGAGCCATTCAAGGCCAGCAATGATGTTGTGGCTGAGCCCTTCCATGATTATTACAGAGTGTTTAACCTGGATGTTACCCATTCTCAAAGAGAAGGGTACCGTCTCATGGGTGATTGCCACTCTGCGGGAGTCAGCCACATGTACAGCCTTGAATCAACTAGGCACTTGATTCAGCTGTTGAGAATCTGCAAAATCCTGATTGATCATGGTGTGATTGGCCCCAGTGTCTACAAAAAGTTTGTGGGTGTTCCCACAGAAATGGAAGGGGTAGGCCAAGCGGATGATTTTATTGGAAGAATGAGTTACTTGGAGGACAGGGTCATCACTATGGACCTGGAATACATCAATGGTTTTAACTTCATGCACACTGAAGTTGCAGGGATTCTTTGCAAGGAGGGATTGAGAGTAAGGGTCAAGTGGGGTTGTAAACCCTCTTGTAGCTACAACCCCCAGGCTTTTCCCTGATCCTCAATTTGCGCTAGTTGGAGTTCCCCCTTGCGGGGAAGCTTAACCCCATTTTCCTGTTGTTGGGACTGGCAGCAGCCCACCTGATTATGGGCACTGCCAGATGTGTGACGAGACTGAGGGGGTGCATTGTTAGATCTGAGGAACCCCATCAAAGCTTGATTGTTGGCCTCCACAATGGCCTTATAGTAGTCATCAATGGAGGTACAGCAGCCCACAGGAACCCACTTGCAAATATGGGGTTTGAGCCCATTGACTAAAAGAGTGAGAAGCATGGAATTCCTGTCAGTGACAGCTTCTGGGGTGGCAGCATAGGGCTTTTGCCAAGCCGCAAGGTACTTGGGGACAGATCCTGTTTGTTTGATGGCCAGGAGGGAAATTAGCACTACAATGTGTGAAAAGTTTTCATTGTAGCAGGACTTTGCAGCATCCCTGAGCGACGCCCAAGTGACATCTATTTCTTATCTGGCCCAGTTGGTGAACCACACAGCGGGGAGCCACATGAGGCGCCCAGACACAGTAGCAACCCACATGGGCTCAGGTACTTGAAAGATATGAAGGCGGGTTTCAATAGAGTGGAGCCAACTGAAAATGTCAGCCCCTTTGACACCACCCTCAAAGGATTCAAGTTGGAGGTTGAGCATGCGTTGAGAAAGGTCTGACTGGGGTGGGGTGACGCTTGTGTTTCTCTGCCCAAGGCAGAGTCAATTATACACTCTTTTAAGTACCATATGAACTTGGTAGATGACATACCTGTTGGGGATGTCCCCCTTGGGGATTGGCAGGAAAGTTTCTTGTTGGGGAGTAGCCATACAGCCCATACTCTGTCTTTTCTTGGGGGAATTTTTCTTTTAGGTAGGTTCTGAACCTACTTCTGCTACCACTGCTGAAACTGAACCAATTAGAGTTCAGTATTTGTTTTGAGAAGATAACAGTCTAATAGAAAGGCCAAGTATGAATAGAATAAGGTGTTATTTATTGTAGAATATTGTGATTAATATACTATATGGGGAAAGCCACAAGTCCACAAGAGGGTGACAGTGGCATGTTCCATGTAAGGTTTGAAGCCAAGGAATAATATGGGGTTCCTGGTCACCAGTCCCCAAAGTGTGTCCTGGGTTGTAGCCAGGGGCCGTCTTGGAGGAGTCGTCATTCCCTAACAGTGGTGAATGGTTGGTGAGGAGCTTATACTTGGCTTGCATAAGGGCAAACTCCTCCAGTATCTTCCCAATCACTAAGCAAGCGTCTCCACCGTACACTTGCACTTCAGCAGGCGCCAACCTTTCTGTAGGCTGATACCAATCCTGAAATAGTCTCACAAACTCTCTCCCAATGAACTCTCTTCCTCTATTTGTCATTTCCAAATGCCTTGTCACCTTCTCCCACTCCTCCTGGGCAGATTTACTAGAGGCAAACTTCCTGCACCCTAGGCAATAGGATTTCTTGTCCCCTGGGCTAGGATAGAAAATATGGGGTAATTGACTCATGGGATTTATATTCTCTCTTTACACGGGAAATTTGGATAGGGGTCGTAATAGACACTTTATTCACAGTCAGAAGGAAAATTCCCTTAGAAACCTTCTGATATATAGCCTTGGGATAGGGAATAATAAGGGAGTTGTGCCAATCCTTGGAGTCCTTCAAAAATCTCTTGGACTCCTTGTACTTGGTTTTGGACTCCTGCTCCTTAGTCTTGGGCTCCTGCACTTTGGTCTTGGGCTCCTGCACCTTAGTTGTGGGCTCCTGTATTTTAATCTTAGGCTCCTGCGGTCTTTTCAAGCTCTGACTTCCTATCCTTGGTTTTCTGCTCCTTTTGTAGCTTCTGTGGCCTTTGTAATCCACTTGATCCAGTCCCTGAAGAGTCTCAGATAGCTCTCCCTTTTATAGCCCCTTGTTTTAGACCAAAAACCTCTCTTAGAATTCTGGTTCTTAAAAGCTTAAACTATCCTGTTTTTCTTCTTCTATAATATATTAAACCTTTAAAATTACTTCATCCAATGAAAACCCTGAATTTCCTGCTTATGCTCCTCATTTTTTAGGCTTTAACTCTTAAGTTAAAGCCCTTAAAACACTGATCAAATAGACTTTGGTTTGCAGCCAATCACACGCCTCAATTCAAAGGTTTTGCCAAAAAGGTTTCCCTGGATGACCTGTTCTTGACCCTAGTTTGAACCCAAGGCTGTCTTGCTCCAGTTAAACAACTGCTTGCGTTTCAAACGGTTTTGCCATAATTCCCGTCATGTTTCCCTGGCAAATCTTAAGCCCTTCCACATATGTTTTACTTAGGCAAATTTTGACCCTTTATTTTACAACGTTTCTCTGTGTTTCTCTCAATGTTTTGCAACTTTGAACCTGCTTGCTGCTTGTCTTCTTGCCTCTCCTAGTTGTTCTTGGCAAAATTTGCTCTTTTGCCCTTCACAGTTTCTCCATTCTTTTTCCAGCTTCTTTCTGGCTCATTTCCTCCTTAATTCTTCTTTCCAATTAAATTTATAGTTCTAATAAACTATCTCTCATTTTTCCTCCTCTTTATTTTTTATTATATGAAATTAATTCCTTTTTTAATCATAATCAGGCAGTATTTAATTATTATTTAACTGCTTTTTTATCTATTTCCCTCTTAAAAGGCACTGAAATCAGCTCTTCCAGCCTCTGAATCCAGTCTGGCTAGTTCATCCTCTCAGCTCCTCAGTTCTTCAACACAAACTTCTGGTCCTTTGGCCATCCTGCTTTATGATCAGCTAGTCATACATCATAATCTTTTTGTCTCTTAACTCATCCTTAACCAGTTCCTTAACAAATCCCCACTAGGAACCTCATTTGCTCCTTCTACACACTGAACCATATTGGTTCCCACAATTCAATATGAATTAACAGTTTTTCAACTAGCCTTCACTGTGATCAAACAGTCCCTCTTGCTAGTCCTCTCTGTTAATTCTGTAAACCACCTTGGTTCTTTATCTCAGTCCTCATTACCAGAACTTGTAGACCCAGGCATGAGTCTACATTGAACTGGCGTTTGACTGGGCCCTTGCAAGTGGCAATCAACTTAGGCCATTCAACCATAGATTAATGTCTATGTGTTGTCTTTACTCACCCAGGTGATTAAGTCTGGGCTTTCAGTCTCAGATTAATCAGCTCTACTTCCCAGAGGCCTGATCACACCAAGTTCTGCAGCTTGCTTCCCCAAGCAAACCACCTTGGTGATACCTCTGAGCAAATCTATGCCCTCCAATGCTCACTTTGGGTTCTCCCAAAGCTCCCATGGGGGCATAAACAAGGACACCCTACCAGTCTTTTAGGTAGGGTGCTTGCTCACAGACCTCCTGTAAGCGTATTAGGATACTTAGAGCCCTCAGAGCTCTTGCCCTCCCTGGAAGCCCGCGTTACTTGCCAGGGATTCAAAACCTACTCCCCCCAGACAGACAAAGTTCCCTGCTTGCTATTTCAGTCTTAACCCTTTTGCAGCCACAGTTTCCTGCGGGGTGAAGCACTATAGCCCCAAAGCAGCCAATATCTTCTGCTGAGTGGAGGCAACATCTGCCTCTGGTAGTCCTATGTTACCTACCAGGCAGGCCTTACTTACCCCTAGCAGCCCTATGTTACCTACTAGTTTATAGCATCACCAGCTAACCATAAATTGTCACTCCTCAGCATATTTTTTTTATTTGAAGCCAAATCAACCCTTGCCTGCAAAACAGCACACATGTGGATCACCACAAATAACTTGTGTGGGGATCTGCAAAGTTGAATTGGCAGTGCTCCTAATTAGGAAAGTGCACACACTTTGATATTGCTATCAGATTGGTTCATGCTGTTAGATATGTTGAGGGGTGGATCATCAAGCCCCCTGTGTATTGTAAGATACATTGACAGGCAAGGTGGAAAACTTGATTGCAACATTGGCTTTTGTGTGCACCAGTAGGCAGTGATGTCTGAGAATAGTATCAATCCTTTGTGCAAGTGTAATGTAGGGGATGTGTTTGTCTTTGATGATGTGGTATACAGTACCATTTGATACCTGAAAGTGCTTCTCATTTCTTACTAATGTGTGATGAGTTAGCTGATGTATTGAGGGGTCTTTCTCTTTAGTTTTATACTCAGTGTATTTTAGGTTTGGTCAGTCAGGGTCCAGGTAGTCAGGATGATCCTCTCTTGGCTGACATAACCTTGAGAGAGCATCAGCTGTGACTGGCTCTGCCTCCCTTATGTACTGGATTTCCAAATTGAGCTGCTCCAGCAGGGATATCCATTTTTTTGTTGCCGTACAAGTGCGTTATGAGTTTCAAAGTAGATTAAGAGTTTATGGTCAGTTAGTACTCAAACATTTAAATGTCCCATCTAGATAACTTCTCCATTTCTTGCATTCATGGTATATTGCTAGCAATTTCTTGTTGTGTATAGGGTAACTCTGCTCAGTATTAGTTGGTTTTCTACTTTCATAACATACTTGCAAGAAATCTTGCTGCCCTGGCTGGTGGATGCATAGTACTATGTCAATGGCGGTGTCACTGGCATCTGACTTGAGCTCATAACACCTGTTGTTATTAGGGTATTGCAAGATTGGCACTTCAGTCAGAGTTTGTTTTAGCGTTGGAAATTCTTGTTGCATTCTGGTATCCAGATTAATTTCTTTTTGGAATTACCCTTGGTTAGGTCATTGATTGGTGTGGTTAGTTTCCCACAGTCTTTGATGTATTTCCTTAGGTAAGCTACCATTGCAAGAAAACATCTAACTTGTTTCACAGAGGTGGGGCATTGCATGTTATTTATGGCTTTGATTTTATGTGAATCTGCTTTGATGCCACCTTAAGAGACAATGTGGCCCAAGAACAAGAGTTCCTTTTCCATAAATTGGCACTTGCTAGGCTATGCATAGAGTTTGTGCTTTGCAAGATAATTGAATGTCTTGTGGACATACATGAGGTGTTCCTCTTTAGTTTTTGAGATTATGATGATATTTTCAAGGTAGCATAATGTATTTAAGAGACTGTTTAGTGCTTGGCTCATCCTAGTGATAAACGTTGTGGGAGTGTTAGTAATCCTAAATTTTATTACCCTACACTCAAAGGATCCAAATTGTGTACGGAACTTAGTTTTTGGTATGATCTTTTCTTTTACTTCAACTTAGTTGTAATCTGAGGTGAGGTCAATTTTGGAGAAAAATTGGCTCCAAAGAGTCTTGCAAACAGATTCTCTGTAAGTGGAATGTGATATTTATTTTTCACTGTTCTTGCATTGAGATCTCTGTAGTCTGTTACTAGAAAGAGTGAGCTTTCCCTTTTCTTTACAAAGAAAACTGCTGCCCCCTACAGTGATTCTGATTGGCAGATGAAGCCTTTAGCTAGGCTATCCTTGATATGAATTTTGAGGGTTTGTGTCTCCATAAGAGAGAGTCTCTAAAGGGGTAAAGGTTTGGGCATGGCTTTACATAAATCAATTTCATGCTTGACCTCCCATTCAAGGGGTAGGTCTGTTATCTCTTCCTTAAATACATGGGCATATTCATTTAGGAGTGCTGCAAGCTCTGGGGATTGGATTTTGGTTGTTTGTATGTTATCAAATTTTGTGTACCTCATTATGTGGAGTGTACTGTCTTTGGTTAGACATTCCTAGTTGTCCTGATTTATGTTTTGGATTAATACTGTGTCTCTCAGGATGAGATGGTTAGGTTCTTTGAGGATATTGAAATTAACTCCATTTTGTTTGATGATCATGGTCTTTGTTTTCCAACATATGGTGGGGTTCAATTGGGTGAACCAGTTCATGTCTGCTACAATGTTGTAGTTTATGTTGTTCATGAAAAGTCCTTTGATGGACGTTTGTATGCCTTGGAGGTCAATTCTGAAGGAAGTTGTTTTGCCTTCAAGTAGAACCTTTTTAACTGCCATTCTGGCATATTTGAAGTTGAATTTGAAAACTGATATTTTGTGCTTGGTTACAAATGGTTTACTTACCATGGTCTGTTGTGTACCAAATTCAAATAAAATTTTATGTATATTAGATTTATAAGTTCATGGGTAAACAAGAAGTTGTGAGTGATCTTTAATTTTTATGGTCATAAAGATAGAAGATTTAGGGAGACGTGGGATGCAAGCAGCAAAGTTTATGCCTTGGTACAGTTTCTTGTTGGTTTGGGGGGAGACAGGGGCACTTAAGCCTGTTTCCTCCTTTTTTCCCTGTTCCTCTGTTTTGAGACCTTCAAATTCAGAGATGTGGGGTCAGATTCATAGCAGGTTGCTATTTTGGCATTGTTAACTTCAGCAGTGTCCTCTTTCTTGGGACAGGAGCAGTTTGCACTTTGGCTATGATTGTCATTATTACAATTGGAGTTACCGTTTCTATGATTGGTGTTTTGGAGCTTGTTACCATTGAAGTTTTCTCTGAAATTGCCGTTTGAGGCGTGGTTGCCGTTGCATGCAGCATATTCCATGTTTGTGCATTTTTCTGCGTGCTTGACTTCTGCACTGAGTGCAGGCATGGGGGTGTTAGCCTCTGGGTGTATGAGGGCAGCAACAAAGGGTTTCATTCTATTGAGGAATGAGGCACTAGTGTGTACATTGTCAGCTTGTGCTGTATTTTAGATTTTGCAGTGTATCTTCTCAAATTCATTGATGTAAGCTGAGATAGTGGTCTTCTGAGGAAGATCACTGAGCTGTATTGCAATGTCTTGGATGGATTCAGTGACGCAGAAATTTTGCGTAATTTCTGCTTTGAGTTCTTCCCAGCTGTCAAGCTGGTTGTCAGTTTGTGAGCCAACCCAGGTGGCAAACCAGTTAGCTGCGGCCTTGTACAGGTGTTTGCTGGCTTCCTGGACCCATTTCTCATGGGGGATGCAGCTGGCACGGAGTTTGGCAGCTGTGTAGTCTAGCCAGTTGATGATGTTTTCCTTGTTTTTACCAAAGAACTTGTCAATAACAATGTACTTGGTGTTGGTAACTTCACCTGTGATAAGTGGTTGTGTGTTTGTTTGTGGTTAAAGAGAGCAACTGTATTGAATTATCTTGGCACATGCTTTGGGAATGACCATTCTTTTAATATGGTGCATCCATTAGGAATATTTTTTCAATATTGTGGGTGCAGAAGTATGTTTTCCAGGTATCCTGAGATGTATCCTGGGTAAGTATGTGAGCAAAGGTGGGCAGGTTTTGTTCAGTCATTCTTTCTTTCATATGTGTGGTTGAAAACCCGTAGCCACTACAAGTGATAAGGAGCCACTTTTGGAGAAGCTTCAAATATGGAATTAAGAAAAAGAGAAATATATTTTATTGAGTAATACTTTAGACTTATATAGCTTGCACTGTGGTAGGGATTTAAGTAGGATCAAAGATAAGGGCAGTCATGTGCAGAATGGATTTGATTTGCCTGATACCTGGACAAGTCATGTGATATTGGTTTGTTGCCATTTCTGTTATGTCAAACTGTATATTGGATTGGCACCAAACCAAGCAATGACTGGATGTGAAGTGTGTTGGCAACAACCAGAATACTAATACATCCAGCTCCTCAACAATATGGTAATCTGTTTCTAATTTTATTTATTTATTTTGGAGCTGGCAGCTAGCGTCAGGACCAGCTGACGCCCTATGTGGGGGGTGTAGTTGCTGTAAAAGGTTCAGGATACATAGGGTTTTAGGTATTGTTGTACTACTTCTTTGCTCTCTTCTATAAAAAAAGTTTAGTATAATCTTTTTATTTATTTATTTAATATTTTATTTTTTACTTCTTTTATATCTTTACCTGTTGCCCCCTTGACAGGGGCTGCTTCACGGGATCTGTCACTAGTTGGTTGCTGGTCTTCTGTTGGTTTCTGTTTCTTTTTATTTTTTAGTTGTTCAAACATCTTGGTATCCTTTGACCACGCCTCCATGTTTGCAAACCCCTGTGGCTTGAACTGTAGGTTGGTAAGATTATCTTTCTGTACATTAATGAGCCTGGTTGCAAGTTTGTTGGTAGTATTGGGTATCTTCATCTTCACAGCCTTCACAATAATCTTGTTAGTTTTTCACCTTCTAACACCACCTCCTTGAGCATGCCCTTCACCTTTTGATTGACCTCCTTTATTTTAGCTACCACTGTGTCCAACTCTTTGATCATTGCCTTCAATTCTGACATGTTATCCTTGTTCTTATCACAACCCTTTTTATACCAATAAAAATTTCTCAATAAAATATGTCTGTTCTATTGTATATAATATAGATTTATAAATACAACTGATTTTAATTATGAATTTTTTATTAGATTTAAGTAATACTATTCATTTGATATTGATATTATGTATATTTTTGTATATACCAACCTGTTCTTAGTATCATAAATGCCAAGTATATACTTCTGGGAAGTATAATAAACAAGATAAAGGGGGAAATTAGGAAGAGAATGGTACCTTATTTGATATAAATATACTTTATTATATAGTATCATGGGAAACCACATACTGTCCATGTACGTCATGGTAGTCATGGGGCTTGTTCAAGTGATTGTTCCTCTTATGTCACAAGGCTTGTCCAAGTTGTGTTCCGCTTAGGATTTAAAATGTTTGATCCCCATAATAGATGGTCAAATGATAGTAGTGCCACCAACTTAATGGTTAGTTGGGGAATAATTTGGCCAGTTGTTCAGGGAATTAATTCCCCAGGAGGGAGTAATTGTAGATGTTGTGATATCTCTCCCTAGGGTGCTGGAGAGTGAAACCTTGGGAATTTTCTTGAAAGTTTCAGGAATACGGGCTTGATATTGATCCAGTTTGGCGTTGGGTACAAGGAGCTAGAAGTTACCTTGAGCTGTTCCTGCTTTGTATAGGCAGAGGTGGTCATGGTGCATGTGCTTCAGTTCTGTTCAAGCGCCAATACCTTTAATAAGGTAGTTATTGTTGGGATTGACTTCCATGACAATACCTGGTCCTTGTAACCATGGATCCAATTTGTGCACGTCATGATTGACAACCCAGATTTTGTCCTCAACTTGGGAGCGCTCTTGTTGTAGTGGGATTGCTTCTTTATTGACTCTTTTCTTTTCCATCTCTTCTTGGTTCTTTCTAGCACAATGTACATCAGGGTAGCTGTTGTCTGGTACCTTCTTAGGTAGAGGTAATTGTGGTCCTGAAGTAGTGCTAACAATGACGGGATTATGCCCATAGACAAGTTCATACAGGATTTTGCCATATTGTGGTTAAATTGTGTTCTGCATACCTTAAGTGCCGTTGGTAGCATGTTATCCCAGGCTTTTGTATTGTTGGTAGATAACTTACTGATGGCTTCTACCATGAAGCCATTTAGTCTTTCTACTTTACATTTGCTTGCAGGTGATAGAGGATGGCTATGGTGTGTTTTATTCCATTTTTGGCAAGGTAGATGTTGATGTTAATGGAGTTTAAGTTTGGTTCCTCTGTCTGTGATCAGGAGGTCAGGTTTGCTGAACTTAGCTATGATCTCTTTGCCAATAAGTCATCTCACATCATTGCCTTTATGTTCTTTTGTAGCTTGTACTACAGGCCACCTGGTTGCATAGTCAATAGCTGTTATAATGTAATTTTTGCCTTTGTTATTGCCAGACATTAGCCCTACAATATCCAGTGACCACACTTTGAAAGGCTGTGTGATTAACACCAGTATTACTTATTTGGGAGGTGCCTTGGAGCGGGTGTACATTTCAAAGACGTCACATTGTTCCAGTACTTCCTTGATATCATCCAACATGTTAGGCCACCAGTAGCGTGTCTTGAGGTACTCATGCAAGTTCCTGCTACAGGTGTGTCCAAGATCTATGTGGTATTGAAGGATTGTGTCAATATTTTGTGTTGACGGGATGTAGGGTACAGTATCACACCTTGGAAATATGTGGTGTAGAGTGACATATACATTTTTGAACAGATGTTTGTTATTGGGGACTTTCTCTTGGATGTTCATTGGTGTACCAGGTTGTAACCCCTCTTGGGGATTCCCCATTATTAACATGGGCCAATTGGGGTCTTCATCAGTGCATATGATACATTTACGGTATAGCCTTGACAGAGCATCTGCGGTAAGCATTTCTTTTCTTGGTTTATATTTGATTATCATGGGGCACCTTTGTATAAGGCTCATCCATTCAGCTTGTCTTCTTGATAGATGTTGTTGGGTTTTGAAGAATATCAATGACTTGTGGTCAGTTAGCACTTTGAATATTTGTGCACCTTCCAGATAACATTGCCACTTCATGAGGCAGTGCACAATAGATACCAGTTCTTTGTCATGAATTGGATATCTTTCTTCACCATCAGACAGTTCTCTTGATTAATATGATACAGGGAGAATATCATTTTCTGCAGTTTGAATACAGAGTACCCCTCATATGGTGTAATCAGATGCATTGGTTTCCAACTCTTATACTCCTTCTTCATTTAGGTATTGGAGGATAGTGGCAGTTACCATGCGCTCTTTTAGTTATCAGAAATATTGGTCTCTTAGTGGTGTCCATACAAATTTGGTTGTCCTGCCTGTGATTGCAAATAGGGGCGCAGCCAAGGCACCCCAGTCAGGGATGGATCTTCTGACATAAGTTATCATGCTTAGAAATGTATGAAGCTCACTCTTATTTTGCGGTGCTGGCATGTCAACTATGGCATGTATCTTTTCTGGGTCTGGTTTGATTCTGTCCTTGCTGATAATGTGACCAAGAAATGTAAGAGTTCAGATGAGAAGAAGTTGCATTTTGAAGGTTTGGCAACAATTTGGTTTTTTGGAGGGTGCATAGGACCAGATAAACATATTCCCAGTATTGTGTTACATTTGGACTGTATATGATTATGTTGTCTAGTTAGATGATTGCTATTTTTCTAATGTGTTCCTTGAAGACCTGGTTCATGATGTCACAAAGGTACTGGGAGCGTTTTTCATACCAAAATTGAGGACAACACATTCAAAGAAACCATACTTTGTTCTGAGTGCAGTTTTTGGGATATCTTCTGGTTTTACACAAATTTGGTGGTAGCCTGCTGTCAAGTCAATTTTTGTGAAGATTTGGGATCCCCTAGGGCTTCAAAAAGGTCATCAGTCAGAGGGAGGGGATACCTGTTCTTAATTGTGACCTTGTTGAGTGCCCTGTAGTCTGTGACTAGGAGGAGTCATCCATCCTTTTTTGACTTGAAGAAGACAGGTGCTCCAAAAGGTGATTTGGACAGTCAAATGAGGCCTTTCTCAAGGGCTTTGTCATTGTAGGCTTTTAGGGCATTGTCTTCCTGAAGTGTGAGACAGTAAATGAGGTGTGCCTTGGGGACACTTCCATTGAGATCACTTTTGTGTTGTATGCCCCACTCAGGAAGTAGGCCTGGTAAAGTTTCTTGGAAAACAGAGGGGAATTTGATGGCTAAATGTGCACTGATTGGGTCCCTTTCACATCTGGTTTCCGTACTTTTAAAGTGGATAACTTCATACGTGCAGGTCTCCCAATTGATTTTGATAGGGTTGATTTCCTGTTCTGTTTCCATAATTTTTACAAATACATGGTCCTTCATAAGTGTATCAAGGTGAGTTGGTTAGACATGATGATGCACCTTGCCTTGTTGTATGGTGAGGGTAGTGCTATTCCAGTCAATATGTAGTTTGATCTTTCTCATCCATTCTAAACCAAGTATACATCATACTTAGGGATTGGTATGATAGGACCACTGAGCAAAAATGCACTTCACCAATTTGGGTGTGGAAAAGTTTCACTTCCTTGGTGGCTGGTGTGCTCCTAAGTCAGCCCTGATAGCTCTTTTGATATTACTTTGGACCGTGGGTATGACCATTGTCAGTCACTGTTGAGTAATTAGCCAAATAAATGCTCCAAAATATAAAGTTATTTCTGTTTTTGCTGTCTATTGCATGTAGATAGGTTGGATTGGAATTCTTAAGGTAAAGATTCCTGGAAACTGGATATCTATGTTCAATAAAAGAACAGAAGGCAAGATTGGCTGAATCAATCTTGGAGACTAGGTGTCTCAAAAACAATTTAATTAACCAGGAAGATTAATTAATAAATCAATAGGAATATAATTAATGAGGTTTTAATTATATTTGTTAATTGCCTTGACTGTCTCAAGAAGTTTGGTTAAGGTTAATCAAAAGTAAACCCCCAAATTTTGGGTTAAAAGCGCCGCTTCAGCAAATTTATTGGGTTAGAAGCGCTGCCACGCCGCCTTGTGAATTTTTCAGGTGCTGGGGCGTAGCCTGGGAAATTGCTGGGCGCCACAATGCTGCCTGGTTTGAGTTTTAGAGCATTTTAATGGGTTTTAGGTAAAAAAAACCATTAAATGCAAAGATAACTAAATAAAAGCAATGATGCCTAGGAATTCAGATTTAATCAGCTGGTTCCCAGTTGGAACATTGATAGCTGAGTTTTGGGATGTGTAATTCACAGAGTTTTGGCGCCAAGAGCTGAGGAAGCTCCATGCCAAATTGGTACATTGGGCTGAATGGAGTCAGGTGACTTCTTCCTGTTGTAGGTTCTTTCTCATAGGTTGAGAAATATTGGTGATCTTTTAGGTAAAGATCTAAGTTTGGATGACTTGAATGTCATAGACCACAAAACATGAATCATAGGTTAATTCAGGAACCGGGTGGGTTTTCAGCCAAATATGCACCAAATGGTATATAAGCAAAAACAGCTAATTTTAAATAAAGATATATTGTCAATTTCAACGCTTTCCCCTCAGCTACCTTTTCAATTATTATGTCTTCTTTGTTAAATTTTGAAAGGGCCAAATTTGGAGTACTTTGCGTGGAAACTGCTGCTGCCAGGAAAGAGATTCCTACAAGCTTGTTGGAGGAAGCTTGGGCAAGCTTGGAGGTCACCAAGACAGTGCCTGAGGAGTCCTTGGTAGAAGTAAAGGCTGCATTTGTCAAGTTATATTCCAATTAGTTTGCAAAAGAAGGGTCTCCCGCCCAAGGAAACTAAATCTATGTGTGGGATTCTTGGAACCTGTTAGTAAGATGGGAAAAAAATCTTACAACAAGTGAAATTAAAGGCAAATTGTAAATTGAGGCTTTAAGGGCAAAGGAGGAAAAGAGCGTTGAGATCACGGCCTGTTGGCAGAATGATAACAAAGTGTTGTCCCATAAAATTGCCTCCCTGGATACAAAGCTCCTTGGAGCTTTGTCACAGGAAGGTAATTGCAATAAGAGTCAAGGGCAGGATAATGGTAGGATGGACTGGTTGGACCTGGATCCATAACAGTGGGTAGTTCTATGAGGTTGGCAAATTTCTTGTCAACAAGGGATTGGTCTGCTCCAGTGTCAAATAATGCTGTGCCCTGATATCTTCAAAAGCAGAAAGGATAAGTGAGGAGTTATTTCATGTTTGGGCGGCAAACAGTAGAGGATTGCTGGAGGGTAATTGGATCATGGTGATTGAATCCACGTCTTGGTCCCTGTACAAGTCTTGTAAGATAGGAGAGGGTGGCTTGCCTAAGCACTCCCCTGAGCTTTTCCCTCCTTGTTGGTGTCTTCAGTGCTTGCTTGAATAGCTTGAGCAGTGCAATTCCTGTTTTGAGGATGGGTATTATTAGCTCAATTGTTCTGTTTGTTAGGTCAAGGGTCCTTTTTAGCCATAGGGCTCTCCTTTTGTTTGTTGCATGCAGGTTGTCATACTTCTGTGCCGCACAATTTCCCTCCAGAAATGCATCTTGGAGGTTCTTGTAGTGGGTCATATTGAACTGATGTCTGATGTGGGTAGGGAGACCATTGTAGAAGTCCAATTGTGGTCCAGGCCTATCAAAATTAATGGTGTTGGGAGCTCAATCATGTAGGTCTTTATACACTGCAATATATTCCTCAATTGTTCCTGTAATTTTGAAGGTTCTGAGTTCTGTCATGATTACTACGTCCAAATCCTTCATGTCAACTCTTTTAAGGAAGGTTTCTTTGAATATATCCCAATCTTAGAAGTGATTAAGTGTTATTTGAGCCATTTTCTTACAAAATGGAAAGTGGCCCCTGTAACACAAAGGGATATTTCACTGGCCCAGAGTCTGCGTGGATAGCCTACTTGTGTAAACTTGCTTTGGGTGCTTTGAATCCAGAGGTTGGCATTTTCCTGGTGTAATCCTGCAAACGTCCCAATTTCTGCTGCATGTAACGTTGAAATACAATATTGGGTATATCAGCTGTCTGTGAGGATAGAGTTGAAGGCAGAACAGGAGCTTAAAGGTGTTGGGGAGATTGTACTGTTTGGTAGGAACAAGGACGTTGTTGAAAACACCAACCCCCGTAGGGACGTCCTGTCCTTCTTTGTAGTCTCTCTATCCTGTGGGAAGTGCCATTTGCAGGGTTCTTTTCTTTGGAGGGATTTTTCCTTAAAGTTGAGTAGGTGTGGATAACCTACCTGTGCTACCACTGTCAAGTATATACTTCTGGGAAGTATAATAAACAAGATAAAGGGGAAAATTAAGAAGAGAATGATAATTTATAGGTATGAATATATGATAATATATAGTATCATGAAAAGCCACATACTGTCCATGTATGTCATGGAGGTCATGAGATTATTTGAGTAATTTTCCTCATAAGTCATGAGTCTTATTTAAGCTGTGTTCCACTTAGGATCTGGATTGTTTTATTCCTGTAATAGATGGCCAAATGATAGTAGTGCCACCAACTTAATGATTAGTTGGTGAGCCATTCAGTGACTTATTTGGTGATTTGCTTGGGGCATTAATTCCCCAAGAGGTAGTAATCAAAGATGCTGCAACACTGGGATTACTTATCATCTGTTTAATTAAATTTCTTATTTAAAAAGTCTTTCTTAAAAACAATTTTAATTAAATTTATTTTTAATTTAAATTTCACATACCATCTATAAATAAATATTAATAAAAAAGCTAAATAAGTTTAGTATCACTATTAAGTTTATAAAAGCTAAAATAAAGGTTATTTTTTATTTTCTAAATCCCTTCAAGATGTAGAGCTGATTAGTAGCTTTAAAATAAGCTATCAAACATTAAGATCAGCTTAGTATTAATAGAAATACATTAATTTTAGTTTTTAGTGTATATTAAGGGTGAATTTATTTATATCAAGTTGATTCCAGGATTATTGATTATGACAAAAGCTTGATCTCAGTACTTCCCTAAATCTGAGCATATAGAGTAGCTAGAGCTATCATGTTTGGTTTCACTTTTATCAGAATTATCAGAAAACATATATAAATATTTTAAATTCTATGAAAATCATTTTAAAACTCATAATTTATTATTGTCAGTATACTTCACTGATGTTATTTGGGATTAAGCTGTGGCAAGCAAAGTTTACTCCAAAAAATATGTGACCACTTGGATCAGGTGATGCATCAGAGTGGAATATTCTATTGTTTTACTTGAAATTAAATAAATCCAAACTTTTAAACCCAACCATCTCTTACTTAAAATAATGTTTATATTTCTAATTTGAATCATACCTCTTTAAATTGATCAAGCTCTCTTTTTGTCAGTTGTTGGAAATTGCGCCGTTAATGCTATTTTGATATGGCCCTTGAATAGTGATATGTGCAAAGATTTGGTTGGTTTTGCTTTCAACTTTAAAAATTCCACTCCTTCCATAAATGGGTTGACATCAATGTTCACCCATTCTGGAATACCGTACCTGCCCTTGACTGATCCTGATATGAATTCAACCCAATGTGACCCCCTCTGCCACTCTGTCTACCTATTTAGTGATCATCAATACTTGTCTACTATTTAAGTAGAATTACTTCTCCTAATAAAGTCAAGTTTATCCACATTTGTGTTGGATTTTGTATTCTTCAATCCTTTTCCATTCCTTTTTTCCAAAAGGGAATTCCTCTTCTTTCATTCCAGGAAATTAAGGTACACACCCTTAATTTTTTTCCCTGAAGGCTAACCCAAGGCTAGCTTTGAACCTCAAATCTTTTGTTATAAAGATTTCCTGCTGTGTCCTCCTGGATGTTGTCCCCAGGAGCCAAACACAACAAAATGGTGCTCACTACAGGGGCTGCAAGCCTCTCAGTTACTTTGTTTCCACATGCCTTCTCTGATCCTTCTCCTTTTGTTTCTGAAGTACCCAAACCACCCAAAGTCTCTAGTCCTCCGCTTGAGGAAGATATAACTGATTCCCCCTCTACACCAATGGTAATGGTGTTATCTCCTGGGACTGTGTGGGCCCCCTTTCAGCTTTCTCTCTCAATTATGATCAAGCTTGCGCCATGCACACTCCCTCCTTCACACAGGCACAGTGGCAATGTATATCATTACTGGCCTCCACCCTAGCTATGCCTCCAAGGATCTGTACTCCTTCCTACTGGATTTTGGTCTCCTCCCCCTCTCTAATGGAGTCCATGGAAACTAATGGCGTGCTGGTCAATCAATTTATACAGCCCGCCTTAGCCCTCACCAGTTGGTGTTAGGGTCACAGAACCAACTCCTGTCTGCTGTGGCCACTACTGTCTCCAATAATTACGCACAGAACATGGCGTACCAGGAGTGAACACATAGCCTCTTAACCTGTATTTCCAATAACCAATGTGACCTGTTGGCTTCACAGAAGTACCTGACCTCTTTCCTTGAACTTGTTTTGCTCTGCACTCCCAGGGCACATCAGGGATTGGCTATGTGAGCTAGATGACCATCAAGCTATGTGGCAAGGACAGATTGAATTGAATCTCTTAAAATATTGACAAGATTATGAGACCTTGATTGACTGCCGTAAAATATGCAGCCTGGGTGCTGCTTTCTACAAATAGTTAGTCTACTACTTCTTTATCTTAATACTATACCTGTTGTGGTATAGTGACAGCCTGGGTAAGGACAGAAGAATATAAGAAGATAATAAGACAAAACTAGTTTTTATTGTTATAGTGTTGCACTTATATAGTAGGAGGCAGGGGAATTTCTACTAGGGGAAGGGAGGCACAGTAAGAATGACCTTCCTAATGGAGGAGAGTGGATTGGCACAGCAGAAAGTCCCGCGCAAGAGAACAACTGGTTTCACACGGCTTTCCTTAAGGAGGCAGGTGGCAATAACTTTGTTGTTCTATTATTAACCTTGGAAGTAAAGCCTGTGTCTTATGCACATTCAAAAGGCGCTTTGAACACATGTTTTAAGGGCGTTTTAAATGTATTTATCCTCAGTAAAACCAGGTTGCAATAAAGCAATCACACAATTGTTCTGTCGCTCAATCCCTAGATGGACAACTTAATGTCTAATCCATTCAATCTGCAACATTGACAAAATCAATCAATTCCAAGAATATGTTAATTCTCAACTTGAGTTGATTGGAGCCCATGTTGATAATTGGGGTCAACAACTACATCAGCAATATGGTTTGGATAAGGCCGCTCTAGGCAATACTCTGTGCCAAGTTCAAAACTATGTTGATGATAGAGTAGCCTCACTTGAAGTGGCTCCCCATGCTCCTTCTGTTGAGATCCCATCTGCCTTTGAGTCAAAGGTATGGGAAGCCATAGCTGAGCTCAAGGTTACTACCCAATACCAAGCCTCTGCTTAAAATCCTCCATCAGTGGAGCCTATGCCCAATCCTCACATTGCTTCATTGATAGACCAAGTAGCTATGTTGCGTGGTGAGATTGAGTATTTGTGTCAGCGCCTTTCTGACCCAGATAATTTGTCCCCTGAATCTGATGGCAAAAGAGAGGCAGAGGTCACTGATGCCCCTGTCTATACAGATATGGATTCTGCCCTGGTTTGGAAGGACAACCCCGTGTCAACTGTGCCCTTGCTTTGGACTGTTTGGTAGCAGTGACAAATGACGTTTCAGATAGGCAAGATGCACTAGAACAAGAGGTGAAGAACCTTACTTGATTAACAGAAATAATGAATGAGCAGGTCAACCCTTTGACAGCCCAGGCTACTGCTTTAGTCACTTGTGTTAACAGGATTGTGGGCACCTTGGCAGTGTAACAGATACAGATTGATAAATTTAGAACTGTTACCACTACCACCAGGGATATCAGTGGACAAAACAGATCTACTCTAGACACCTTAGAAGAAATCCTCTAACTCTTATAGGCTAGACAACCTGCCGCAGAATATGAGTTTAAAGGAAGCCCCCATATTAATGTTTTCAATCAGGGTGATAACAGTCAGTTCACCTTGTTGTCTATTGATCCCAACTACAAGCCCACATTTAAGCAGATCTTTGGTCCTAAGACCTCTACTATTGCTGCTTTCTTGGAAATCTATGAGACTGCCGTGCAGAGGGCTACAGATGATCTTAAGAAAGAGCATATACTTACCTGTCTGCATCCCACTTGTCAAGAAGTGGTTATCCCTAAACTCCCTTTTATTATCACTTGGGAAGATATTAAACACCTGATTATCAAGGCTTTTGGTGGGAATCTCAGTTTAGAGGTTAAGAAAGATGCTTTTATGCATATTGCTTTCAAATCCAAAGAAAATATGTCCAATTTGCTGATTGCTTCTATATTGAGGGACAACAACTCATCACCAGTCAATAATTGACCCCCAGGAAGCATATACAGTATACTCCAATGCGTTAAAGGTGAATCAACTCCTGTGTCTCCACTTCAAGGCACATAATGCATCCCTTAATTCCATGAAGAGTATCAAGACCCTCCTGCAAGATATGCATTTGACTCATGGGGAAACTGTGGTTTTCAAGAACAAGGCCATTAGCGCTGGAACTACTTCTTGCACCCCTTGCATCATAATCTTGGCTCTAATGGGCAACCCAAGCGTCAAGGTTGCCATAATTGTGGTTGAATTGGACATCACTTGCAAACCTTCACCAACCCCTGTGTAGAGGAATGTGACCCCAAAGAGCAGGTGGGAAAAATTAGGTCAGCCTAGAGGCAAAGACACTCTCTGCCAACCAATCTCCCCTGTCTCCTCCTGTTCCTCCCTCTGACAAAGAATTTTCTCCTTTGTCTGGCCTGCTATCCTTCACCTATTCCATGATCTGTTGAGAAATTCTGGCCCAAAGATTCTGACTGCAATGATTTGATAGCTATGGCTACTCAGTGCTAGCTGTCCCTAAGACTTTATCAGTTCCCTACAAGCTTTGTTCAGGGAAGAGCACAACTATGTCTTGTCTACCTCCGGCTGAAGCTAAAGCCATGGTGGCTTGCTCTTACCTAGCTCAAGCTCATTGACCCCCTGTCTTGGTGGACTCCTAGAAAGAAGCTGTTGTGATAGCTGAGGCCCTCTTCCAAAATTTACAGTATCCCTCCCTTTGCAAAATGTATACAAGGAAATTACTGCCTTGAAGTGCATGTTGACAAAGTGGGAAAAGGAATTGGAAGCCGCACAAGACATCCCACCTGTCTTACCTCTTTTTGGAAAGGATATCACCCGTGTAGAGGTATCCATCCAGAAGGTTAAAATTAAGGCCATCCTGGACACAGGTTCTCCTGTCAATTTTTTATCTTCCAAATCAATGAAGAAAATCAAGCTGACTCCTGATCTCAACTATACTCAGACTTATGGAACTACTGGTATGGCTCAGACTCGGGCTATTGGTGCCCACTCTGCTCTATCAATGAGGTTTGGGAAGCTTCTCATTGCATCCTCTGCTGTTGTTTTAGAGAACAAAAGTTATGAACTTCTGATAGGCACTCAATTCCTTCAATAGTACAATGGGATTGTCAATCTCCAAGATGGGTACCTATCCCTCTTAGGGTATGAAGTCCTGTTGATCTTTGAAGAGCCTTCACGCATCCCTGGCAAGCACCTTAAGACTTGTGTCCTCAAATATCCCACAGGCATCTTCTTGCTGAAGTATAGGACTCACTCCTCCAATTGCACTCCCCACCTCCTTCTTGTCCTGAAGAGGAAGATGTCCCTTTGCTTTCTCCTGCAGCTGTCACTATTCTGCCTTGTTCTCAAGTGATCATTGATTTTCAGATCTCCTATGAGTTTCCTGAAAAGTCATTCCTGGAGCTATACTCTCCTGAATCTCTAAGCCACATAGAGCCTTGATTATGCCCAGGGATCTTATATGAACTCATAAGGAGCCTGTACAGCTGGGTCATTATTTGTTAGATTAATCTGTTTCCTATTAACTGTGCTACTTAACACTTTAAAATTTTGTTTTAATTTTCTTATCAACAAATTTAAATAATTACAACAATTTTATCAAAATAAATCTTATTTAATCCTTATAATATAGAAACCTATATTAAATTAATCATTTTCTACTTACAGCTAAATTAAACTGTATTAAAAGCTAGTAACAATCTTATTTCATATACCATTATTTCTTGAAAGGTGATTAGTACAAAATGACATCATTCTAAAAAGAGAAACATAAAAATACAATAAAAACTGATATGATGCTTTTTGTTGGAAATTAAATTGTTGCCTAAAATCTTAGCTTTTTAAAAAATATTTAATTTAAAATATAATAATTTTTGAATCCCTCTTTTTAAAAAGAGGACAGATAGCTTTTTTGCATATTTAATAAATAAATATTAAATAATTTTGGATTTGTTTTATAAAAAAAATCTAGTAAAAAGTTAAAAAAACTAAAACTAAAATTAAAACTAAACTTTTATTGAAATTTCAGTGATCTTATTTAGCATAAGTAATTTATTCTTAAGTTAGATTTTATAGAAAATATATAATAAGAACTTATAAGAGAGTAAAAGTTTTCTTTTCAAATTCTTAAGTATTTAATATTAATAAAATAGCTTTATACAACTATTTAATAAAATTATATTTTTATACTGTAGACTAGAGATAATATGTATAAAAAATTCAAACATAAAAAAGAATGTATCAAAATCTTGCTTTATTTAATTAAATTTTATAAGGGTTAAAATTTATTTAAACTAACTGGAAAATGATCTTAGTCATTGTATCTATAAAAATAAGATACAAATTTAATTATACAAGCAAATATTTATATGTGATTAAAAAATAACATTTTTATTTTGATAGATTTAAGATATATAAAGTTCATTTTTTAAGAACTGTTAAAAGTTATAATAAACTTAAGCTTATTTAAAAAAATGTTTTTGAGTTGATTACTAAAATTAAGCTAAATAATGATTTACACTTTAAGTTTAGTTTACTGATTAAAATATCATACTTTAAGAGTTAATTAGCATATTTTATTTCAAATAATAATTTTATAAGCTTACATTCAAAGCCACTTCAAGATTATAAAAATTGGTATTGAAATATAAAGTTGCAGCACAATTCTGAAAGCTGAGATTAAGGGCTTTTGATGATACTAGTTTGAGCAAGATTGAAGTACTATTTGCCAAAATATCAACAGTTAACCAGAATATAAAAAGGGGTAAATAAACAATGATATCAGACTTCAGGGGTAATATTGATAAATTAAGGAGATCAGTTGGGGATTTATGCCTGTAGTGCAGAAGCTCAGCTAAGATGGTATTTAAACAGCTCAACTTTACAGAAATTTACTTTACAATCCACACCTTTACTCCTCTCTGATAACTGCACATCTATTTCCAAGCAAGAACTGCCTGAATCAAGTCAAGGAACCCAACCACTATCATTATGGAACCTATCAACTTTGCACCTCAGATGACACCATTCTTCTCACTGGGAGCTTCTACTAAGAGAGAAAGAATCTCTATGTTTAAACAAGCATTCCTTTTTACTGCTGGTAGTGATCTTAACAGCTTTGTTGAGCATTTCTTATAAAAACAGAGTTTGGAAAAAGTACCTTCTTACCTGTCATACAAAATTCTAAAGACATATTATTTCCTTAACAACCTAAAGGAATTGATGTCAGAGTCCCCTGCCAAGCACCTTCCTTCCCTAAGAGCATTGGTTACATCAAGCTACAGTATGAAAGAGCTTTGGGATTGTGGATTTAAAATGACAAAAAATGAGTATTCATATTCTAAAAAATAAAAAAATGCTAAAAAAGCATCATTAAATTCTAAATAAAAAAGGAAAAAATGATTCAGTAAAGAAAGAAAACATAAAAAATGTTTTAAAACATATATTAAAAAATTCATTTCCAACCAGCCAATTCACTAAAAAAATCCCCTGAATTGATTTATGAAGAATTACAAAAAGAATTGAGTGAATACTCAACTAAAATAAAATACTCCTTATTGAAAACAAAAAAAAGAAATTTATAAGATATGAAAACAAAAACAATATTTCTATTTCACTTTCTACTTTCTATAAGCTCATTCCTAATAATATAATTAAAAGCAAAAAGAAAACTGATATGTGTAACATTTGTAACTTAAAAAAATCATTAGAAATGAAGAAAAAGGATTTGAATATAAAGAAGTTGCCATTGTCTAAATCTATTAAAGAAAATTTGGAATCTATTAACCTACATGAAAAGTTTTATAAGCATCAAAATAAAGAATATATTAGTGATATAAATAATCTTGATAATAATTCATGTGTTATAGTAATAGACTATAAAGAAAACTTTAAAATAGATGGGGGTCCTATAGAGACAAATAATTGTTTTATGAGAAAATACCTATTTCTTTATTAGGATTTGCAATTGCTTTTAAAGAAAATGAGAAAATTAAATATGAGTATCATGACTTTTTATGTGAATTTTTATCTCATGACTCTTTGTTTTCATGTCAGTGTTTGTTAAGTCTGCTTAAAAATAATAAATTTAAGAATATTAAAAATATTAAAGTTTGGACTGATAATGGTAATCATTTCAGATCTTATGAATTCTTATATTATCTTTTTAAAAAGGTACCTAAAATTATAAAAGGAACAATTAAGTTTAATAGATTTGTTGAGTGTCATGGTAAAAATATTGTTGATGGTCATTTTGGTGTATTATCTAAAATATTTAAACAAAAGGAAAATGAGATGTATATAAAAAATATAAATTATCTCAAAATGGTTTTTGAGAGAGAGGAAGAAAGAAAGGGTTTATATGAGACACTTTTAAATAATTCAGATGTTTCCCAAAAAACCTTTTTTTACATCTATGATAGAAAATCTAGGCCTAAAAAAATCTGGCTTGAAGTCAAAACATTTTATGTTAATCTTTCATATTTAATGAAAGATGGTGAGCTGTATGTTTCACCTTTGACATTTGAGGATGTTAAGGAGTACCCCAAAATAAATTATTGTGCAAAGTTCTGTACAGATGACAGAGAAACAAAGAGAGCTGATACTACTAAAGGATTAGTAGGACATGTTCATGAAGTTGGACGCATAACAAAAACTTATATTTCACATAGGGTAAATAGTCTTTTAAATACAACAGCTTTTTTTTCTAAAAATAACTAAGAAATTAATTATATGAGCCAAAGGTAGGGTAATAGCAATTATAGCTTTGGGGCTGCTATTACTCTCCCATGCAACTCATATATTTGATTCTTGGCTTATTGAAATCAAAAAAAGGGTTTAGCAAAAAATACAGTTAATAAAAACAAGATTTATTTTAATTATTTGTATATTTACACTCTTAAAAATTTCTTCAATAAACTAAAGCATTATATTAATGATTAAAAACAAAATTTTATGATTTAAATAACATAAAGAAGTTAAAATGCTTTGAAATGCTTAAGCTGGCGCCTTGGCTTAATCCAACAAATTTTGACCCAGCTGTTGCTAGCCAACCTGATTGCTTCCTCCATGTAGGTTTCTAGAGGCCAAGTTGTGGGATATGGATGCACATTGGGAGCAGAGCAAGTGGCTTCTCTCTACTCTGTCAGGACTTTCAGCAACTTCAACTTGCCAGAAGAAGACCCCCAAGTGCTGTCCCTGTTTACAGCTGCTATTTTCTGCAGCTATCAACTATCCAGCATAAGTATGTATTAGAACTACTTGACCAGTTCAATAACATCTTTGCTTCTGGGATCAATGACTATGGTCTAGCAAAAGGGGCCATTCATCAGATTGATACAGGTGATGTTTCTCCCTTCTGTGCCAAACCCTACCATTGCAGCAGGATGGAAGATGCCCAGGTTTCCAAAGAACTCAAACAACTATTAGATGCTGGACTCTTAGCTCCCTCTCAAAGCCCTTGGGCCTCCCCCTTACTAATCCTTAATAAGAAGGATGGAGGCCACTGAATTGTGATGAAATACTGCCGCCTAAACTCTCTCATAAAAAAGGATTCATACCCTTTGCCAAGAATTGATGATGCCCTTAGAAAATTGGGAGGCTCAAAGTTTTTATCCGCCATGGACTTAGCATCAGGATACTGGCAGGTTGACTTGTCCCCAGAAGACCAAGAAAAGGCTGCCCTTATCACATCAGAGGGTCTCTACAAACCTGCTTGTATGCCTCAAGGACTCTGTAATGCTCCAGCTATATTCCAAAGAGCCATGAACTCCATTCTACGTGACCTGAAGCTCTCCTGTGCATTTGTATATCTGGACAATATAACAGTGTTCAGCTCTACTTTCACTGACCATTTGGGTTATCTCAAGTCTGTCTTTCTCAATATTTGAGAAGCTGGTTTGAATCTCAAACCTTCCAAATGTTCTTTTTTTAAGGAACAATTTGAGTTCTTGGGATATGAAGTCACTCAGACTGGAATACGCCCCATGGACAACAAGTTGAAAGCCATTGATAAGATGTTGCCCCCCACAAATTAATGTGAGGTCCAAGTATTCCTTGACATGATGTGATATTACCAACAATTCATCCCTGACTTTGATGAACTAAGTGAACCCCCTGTCCAACTCCTCCAGAACGTACCCTTTGAGTGGACTGATAGCCAACAACAATCCTTTGACTCTCTGAAGACCAAGCTCAAAGAGGCCCCCATCTTAGTCTACCCTGACTATTATAAGGAGTTTATCTTATAAACCAATTCAAGTGGAGTAGTGGGTGCCATCTTAGCCCAGCTAGACAATGAGGGTGTAAATTGACCTGTGGCATATTCTTCATGTGTCCTCAACAAACATGAGAAGAATTATAATGTCACCAAGAAGGAATGATTGGATGTTCTATATGCTTTGAAGAAATTTTGACACTATATCTACGGGACCCACTTTACTGTAGTCACTGACCAATCATCCCTTAAGTGGTTGTAACAGCTGAAGGAACCTGTAGGTCAACTGGCTTGTTGGGCTCTGCGCTTACAAGTATATGATTTTGTTGTAGTAAACCAACCTGGTGCACAACACCAGAACACCAATGGATTATCTAGAATGCCTATATTGGCCATTTATCCCACCTATACTGATTGACTATACAAGTTAACAGGATACCCTGACTCTTAGACCACCAAACCAGAAGAGATCTGCTTGGCTTTACAAGTCTTGTAAAAGGATACTGTCATTTGGGATAGGCAACTCTTCAAGAAAGTCAACAATACCTATCTGCCCTATGTCTGCCCTAGTATGAGAATATCCATCATCCTCCAGGCTCATAAGAACACTGAGCATGGAGGTATAGCCAAAAATCATGACTGGTTGTGCAAGAACTTCTACTGGGAGAACATGCGCCTCCTGATCCCTGACGTCTTTGCCTCCTGTCATTCTTTTCAACTACAATGCCCTCAACCATCCCAAAATGAGTTCAAGCTCATCCCTCCTAAGCATGCCTTCCGCACTGTGAGTATTGATGCTGTTAGACCTCTCCCTTGTTCTAGGTCTGGGTGTCTTTCATCTTGGTAGCTGTGAACCATTTTAGCAAATGGGTTGAAGCCAGAGCTACAAAAGATATAACTGCCATGACTATCACAAAATTCTTATTAAAAGATATCTTTTATTGACACAGGTGCCTGCAAGTCCTAATAACTGATAATGGCATCAACTTCAATGCTTGTCTCATCACATCTATTTTAGAGGCTATGGGTACTCATCAGTCCTTTTCTGTGCGGTACAATTAGTCTACCAATGGGACCATTGAACAAGCAAACTCCTCCCTAGTGTCTGTTATGAGAAAGCTCACCCTCTTGGATGCTGCCAATTGGGATAAGTTACTCCCTGATGCTCTCTTTGACTATTGGCTCAATGGACATTGAGTGACTGGTCAATCCCCCTTTGCCATGCTGTATGGATGTGAGGCCACAACCCCCTCAATCTTGGGGCCACTTCTGATTGAAGTTGATGTGACTGTCAATCCTGAAACCATGTCAAGGACTTGACCAATTGCATCATTGACATTCAGGCTATAGCCTACTCTAGTGCCTATAAGGTCAAGGCTTTAGAGCTCTCACCTTCTAATGCTTTGAGGACCCCCTCCCTGAGTTTCAAATAGGTAACTTAGTCCTCTACTATCAGAACTGTACTGGAGGTAGAGCCCACAAGCTAGAATCCCTCTGGGTTGGACCTTATGAAGTCACCTTCAAGAAGGGTGTTGAGTATACCATGAAGCTGCTATCATCTGGCTGTTCTTTTGCTGAGTTCATTCACATTCCTCCACAAATATCAACTCCCTGTGTCCAATCTTGAGGGGGAAGATGTTGGAAATCACGTCATTAATGCTATTTTGATATGACCTTCAAATAATGATATGTGCAAAGATTTGGTTGGTTTTGCTTTTGACTTTGGAAATTCCTTGCCTTCCATAAAAGGGTTGACATTAATTTCCACCCATTCCAGAATACTGTGCCTGCCCTTGACTTATTATGATATAAATTCAATACAAAATGACTCCCTCTGACACTCTGTCTACTTATTGAGTGATCATCAAACATTGTCTACTATTTAAGTAGAATTACTTCTCCTAATAAAGACAAGTTTATCCACATTTTTAATGGCTTTTTTATTCTTCAAGATTTTTACATTCCTTTTTGCCAAAAGGGAATTCCTCTTCTTTCATTCCAGGAAATTAAGTTACATACCCTTAATTTTGCCCTGAAGGCTAACCCAAGGATAGCCTTAAACCTCAAATCTTTTGTTATAAAGATTTCCTGTTGCGTCCTCCTGTATGTTGTCCCCAGGAGCCACACACAGCATCAGTCAGTTCAATCCTTGGCAGAGAAACATCCATTCATATAAAAGCTTTAAATAATATGGTGCTCCCTTTCTGATTTTAATCCACATATTCTGAAGTTGGATCATTTATGCAGATAAGCCACTTTGCAATACTTGAACTACAATTTAAAAATTAAGTAATTAAATAAATATTCATTAAATTCCAAGTGTCTTATATTCTCAGTTCAACATAATTTAGACAGAACTCCACTAAATTTATCCTTTGTGCTTTCAACAATCATGTAAAGGATTTAATTCAAGGATGATCCAAATCAAGCTTTTGGCTTGACCAGCAGCTTTAAATTTAATTATTATAAAAAACCTGATATATTTAAATCCCTTATGGCTTGAAATCACTCAAGATGACATTACATCCTGACAGGCATACTCATTTTTATATATTTTAGTTTAATAACCCCAATCATTTTATTTGGTGTTTTTCATTTTATTTAAATTTTCAAAAACCAAATCACAAATAAAATAGTTCAGCTTGTGTCACACATAGGAATGCTTTGGCTCAGCACTGGTAGCTAACGGCTTTTGGCTGCTTCAGCTAAAACAGAGCTATAACTTTTAAACATATTTAAATAAATCTTTGAAAAGAGATGTTAAGAGCCGAAAACTGGCCATGGCTGCCCAGGGCTTGGCCAAAGCAGCCCTAGTCACATATGACTCATGAAACAAAAGATGGATACACACAATTGATATGTAGAATTCTAATGTAAAATTTGATACTTTATTAACTCTATCAATTTGATGACAGCATGGAATAGGTAACAGATATGAAAATGTGGGGTTGCTAAATCCAAAAACCAAATTCTACCCATAAATGAAGTGAATTTTAAAGTGACTTATTTTTTGCCAATTTAAAAGGGTCCATGAAGAATCCAGTGTGGATCCACAACAATTCTTTTTGGAACCATTGACATTCTTAGAATATTTCACAAGTCTATTATAGAACAGCTAAAAATCATATACCTGATATTCACCAAATTTGATATAGTTAACAATAAATTTAACTGAAATACACACTTCTCATAGTGAGCACAATTTTTTACTAAAATATTAATAAGTCTTTATTCAAAAACAACCAAATCAGCAATATTTTCCCTGGGATCAACAAAATCATGTAGAAGTACTATAAGCCTGCTAATGTACTAGCCATTGGTTCTGGCAACTCCCAACCTGCCAACCCCACTCAGAAAAATGCCCTGGAGTATTTTATCTCCCTTCTACATCTAACATAGCCCGGTTTCCCTCATGCACAGACATCTTCTAACTGAAACCCCACTCTGGCATCAACATCCAACAGCAGCAATCAAGTCAGGTTATCACTAAGAAAAGTTAAAACCATAATGGCCAATCAAATGAAATCATACAGCTCTGTAAATGAACATGTTTCTCCTACAGCCAATCAACCTTCAAGAAACAGAGAAAGCTCACCATACCCAAGATTATGCAGCAAGTGGTCAAGAAATGAGATATCATCATATCCCTTGAGGATTTTTTAGTCATAATAAGATTTAAAAAGTTCACTGTTGCTGCAATCCTACAAGTTAACTCCAACTGTGATGGATCACGCAAGAAGGCACCCACTTTCTCTCACATTTTGGCTGAAAAGGATATAGCACACCCCTTCATGATGGCTATTATGTTATGCAAGCCTTAATATCATTTTCTGGGCTTGTCTCCAACTCAGGCTTTGTGGGATCTTTGTCAACAAAAGAAAAATTATTTCTTGGATACATGGTGCTGTGGCTGCCAAAACAATTATGGATGTTGCTTCAAGATCTACAATTACTCCCTCTTGGGAAATTATTTCCCCAAGAATCAACCCAAATGTCAAATAGTCAGTGGTACTCCTGCCATGCTACCAAGTTTTACAAGAATCAAACATTTTGAATCCTAACAGGAACACTACATGAACAAGCTCCATTATACTTTATAAAATTTTATCTTAATATCAAATAAAGTATATTTTCTTCCTGCTTTTCTCCTTTATTTTGTTTTATATACCTCCAAGAAGTATACAGTTGAATGTTTAGTATAAATAATTTATTTGCATCTAGAAACCTTAAGTAAAAATCCCTCTCAAGAAAAGAACCCAGAAAAAGGCACTTTCTACTTTCTGGAAAAGATACATATAGGAATAAGACGCCCTTACAGGACATACTGTTGTCAATTATATCCTTTTACCAATCAAACATTAAAATTTACTCAGAGCCCATGGAGTACTGACTTTGCTCCTAACTCAAGCTGTCCCTGAAGCGCAAAAACATTGTATTGTTGCAACTGAACCAATGTGGATTCAGTATTTGGAATTTGGGGAAGACAACAGTCCAGTAGAAAGGACAGAATAATAAGAATAAGGTATCATTTATTGTAGAATATTGTGATTAATATACCATATGGGGAAAGCCACAAGGCCACAAGGGGGTGGCATAGTGGGAAGTTCCATGTAAGGTTCAAATCCAAGGAATAACTTGTGCAGGGGCTAGCAAGTTGAATTGGTAGCGCTCCTAATTAGGATGAAGTACCTGCCATTCAATATTACCATCAGATTAGTTCATTTTGTTAGATACGTCAAGGGGCAACTCCTCAAGCGCCCCCTGTGTATTTTAAGATATTTTAGCAGGCAAGTCTGGAAGCTTGTATGCAACACCCCCCTTGCCCCCTGCTTGTTGTCAGACACCAAGACCGGAGTCTGTGGAAGGTCTGGGAAGATCCGCACAAACAGCATTTGTGTGGGAATGGCGCAGCAAGGGCGCAAGCAATCATGGTGAAGCTTCTTGGTGTTTCCTTGGGCATCTTCAAGTTGATAAGTGTGATTGTCATAGACTGTGGCTATCTTGAAAGGCCCTAGGTGGTTGGGTCCAACTTGCCAGAATTGGGATTGAAGGTGTAGACGGGGTCACCTACAGCATATCTAGCTTTGGGGTGCTTTATTTCTCCTTCAATTTGCTTGTGTTCAATTTCCCGGGTTTTGGCACGCCATTGATCTAGGGATGGGGTTGTTGCTAGGGGAGGCTTGTCGGGAACTCTGGACTGTAGCTTTCCCTGTTAAACTCCTATCAGACTGTCAGGCGTACCAAAGGCCAGGATGCTGGGGCTGAACTTGGTGCCCCTGTTGATTCTTGCATGCAGGATAAGTAGAGCAATGAGCAGGTGTTCAGTCCATGCAGTGTTGGGGTGCTCTTGTGAGAGCATGGCAATCAATTGAACCAGTAAGCCATTTAACTGTTCCAAACGTCCATTGTCTTGAGGATAGTAGGGGGCCGTAACTATATGTTGGAGTGTGTTCTTGGCGCAGTATGCCTCCATGACATGTCAAACAAGTTTGAGGCTGCCATCTGTGATGAGACGTTTGGGTCGCCCAAAGCGGGCCACAATTTCCTTGCCAATGAAGCAGGTGATGGTGGTTGCAGTGTGATTTGTGGTTGCCCAGGCCACTGGTCAGCAATTGAAGTAGTTGATGGTAGTGATAATTTACTTCTTCCCCAGTCTGTCTTCAGGGAGTGGCCACACAATATCAAGGGCCCTCTTCTCAAGGGGTTCCATGGCCTTGATGGGCAGGACAGACTTGGGGGGTGCAGGTTTGGACGTGTTCTTTTTGCACAGCACACACATTTCAAGGAGGTCCAAGATGTCTTGACGTATGCGCGGCCACCAAACCTTCTGTTTCATGATCTCAAAGAGGTTACGCCCTCTGATGTGACCCAGGGTTTGGTAGTAGTGTAATATTGTGTCACCTTGTTGCGTGGTGGGAATGTAAGGCGTCTTTTCACCTGTCTCTGCCCAACAGCAGATGTTACCAGCATTGGTGATGAACTGACTCTCATTGTCCTTCAACTTGGAGATGGTTACTGAGTTAAGGCCATCATAGCAAGTTGCCTCAGGGCAGAGGTATAGCATGGGCCAATCAGGGTTCAACCCATTGTCCCCAGTGATGGATGCTACGTAGAGTTGCAAAAGGGCGTCAGCTGTGACAAGTTCCTTCCCAGGCTTGTACTCAATGCGCAACTGGTAAGGGGATAGGCTCTCAACCCATCCTGCTAGGCGGTGTGTCAAGTGGGACTGTGTGTTGAAGTACTGAAGTGACTTATGGTCTGTCAGAACGCAGGGTGGGAAGGTAGCACCTTCCAGGTAACAGCGCTACTTCTCAAGCAGTGCACAATTGCTGCCAGTTCTTTATCATGGAGGGGATAATGTTGTTCCAAGTTGTTAAGTTTCCTGGACTCATATGCACAGGGAGGAAGACGTCATTGTCAGTTTCCACCCTTAGCGCCCCCTATGGCCCTTTCAGAGGCATTGGTCTTGAGTTCATACTGACGGTTTTGATTGGGGAACTGCAGTACTGGTGCTGTTGTGAGTCTTTGTTTCAACATTTTGAAGGCTCATTCTCTGACAGGGGTCCAATGGAAGCGCTGCTTGGTGTTAAGGAGCTCAGTGAGAGGTGCAATTCATTCCCTGCAATTGGTAATGAACAAGCGCATGTAGGCAACCATGCCTAAGAATGTCTGCACCTGGCCCACATCAGTGGGGGGCAACATGCTAGTGATTGCCTTGATTTTGGCAGGGTTGGGCTTTATCCCTTGGGCAGAGATGGTGTGCCCAAGAAATAACAGCTCCAACTTGAGAAACTCACATTTGGAGGGTTTAGCTTTTAGCTGGTATTTCCAAAGGGTGTCAAGGACAGCACAGAGGTGCTGGAGATGCTTGGTCTGATCTTGACTGAAGATAATGATATTGTCAAGGTACACAACCACACACTTTTCAATCAGTTCCTCCAAAGCCTTGTTCATCAACATGGCAAAGGTGGAAGGAGTGTTGTTCATTCCAAAGTTTATGACACGACACTCAAACAGCCTGTAGCGCATACAGAAGGAAGTTTTTGCCTCATCCCCTGGTGCAATGCGGACCTGGTTGTACCCTGCAGTGATATCAATCTTGCTAAAGACCTTCACACCTGCAAGTGTATCAAACATGTCATCAATCAGCGACAGGGTGTACTTAATCTTGACTGTTACCTCATTTAGTGCGCAGTAGTCTGTGACCAGGCAAAGGGGCCAGTCCTTCTTGGCTACAAAGAAGACAGCCGCCCCGTATAGAGAGAGCAAGGGGCAAATGAAGCCCTTATCAAGCGCGTCCACAAGGTGTTGGCAGAGGGTCTCATCTTCCTTTGGTGTAAAACAGTATAATGATCATGCTTTAGGTAAAAATCCTTGAAGTTGTACAGCATACTGGATCTCCTGGGGAGGAGGTAGTTGCTCAAGTCTCTCACTGAACACGTCCTTGTACTCCTCAAGGAGTGCAGTGAGTGCTGGAAGTGGTGAGGAGGTCAAGGGAGGGACCACAGATGGTTCAGCGCGGAAAATTTTGACTGAACACTGGTTGAAGTCTAGTAATCCCCCTTGAAGCCGTACAAGCCTGTCTCTGTTATCCTAACAAACACAGTATCATGCATTAACTTGCTCATTTCCAAAGGTTATATCTGGAATCCCACCCCATTCCTATTAATGGTGATGACAGAGGTATCCCAGTCAATTTAGGGACAATTGTGCCAAAGTCAGTAAAGGCCAGCAATTGCGTTGTGGCTGAGCCCTGCCATAATTGGTCCAGAGAGCTTAATCTGGATGCTCCCCATTCTCACAGAGAAGGTAAAGTCTCATGGATAATTGCAACTCTGCAGGAGTCAGCTACTTGTACTGCCTTGAACCTGCTTGGCACTTGGTCCAATTGTTGAGAGTTGGCAAACACCTGGTCCACCATAGTGTGGTTGGCCCTGGTATCTACCAGTAATTTGTGGGTGTTCCCACAGAAATGGAAGGGATAAGATAAGCGGGCTACTTTATTTGAGAAGTGACTTGCTTGTAGTACAGGGTTGTCACTATGGACTTGGAAGACGTCCAGGGTTTTGACTTCATGGATGTTGTAGTCACAGGGGTTCTTTGCAAGCAAGAATTGAGAGTATGGGTCAGGTGGGGTTGCAGGGCCTCTGGTCACTACAACCCCCAGGCTTTTCCCTGCTCCTTGATCTGCGCTAGCTGGAGCTCCCCCTTGTGGGGGCGTTTAGTCCCATTATCCTGCTGATGGGGTTGGAAGCGGCCCACTTGATTGTGGCCATTGCCAGATGTTATATGAGGTTGGGATGGAGCCTCACTGGTACAGCAGAAGCCCATTGAGGCCTGGTTGTTAGCCTCCACAATGGCCTTGTAGCAGTCATTGATGGAGGTGCAGCAAGCTACAGAGACCCACTTGCAGATATAGGGTTTTAACCCATTGATGATGTTAGTGAGTACCATTGGATTTCCATTGGTCACAGCTTTGGGACAAGCAGCAAGGGCTTGTTGCCAGGCAGCAAGGTACTCAGGAACGGAACCAGTTTGTTTGATTGCTAGAAGAGGAGTCCCCACAACAATGGGGGAGAAGGTTTTGCTGTAGCAGGACTTGGCGGCGTCTCGGAATGCCGCACAGGTAACGTCAAGTTCCTAACTGGCCCAGTTGGTGAACCACACAGCGGCAGGCCCCATGAGGTGCCCAGACGCAGTGGCAACCCACATAAGCTCAGGAACCTGACAGATACGGAGGAGGGTTTCAGTAGACTGGAGCCAACTGACAATGTTGACCCCCTTGACGCCCCCTGCAAAGGATTCTAGCTGAAGGCTGAGCATGCATTGGGACAGGTCTGACTGGGGTGGGGTGAATCTGGCATCACGCTGCCCAAGGAGGAGTCAATTGTATACACTTGTGAGGACTAGTTGGTCTTGATAGATGACTTACCTGTTGGGGATGTCCCCCTTGGGGATTGGCAGGAAAGTTTCTTGTTGGGGAGTAGCCATATAGCCCATACTCTGTCCTTTCTTGGGGGGAGTTTTGTTTTAGGTAGGTCTTCAACCTACTGAGCTACCACTGTTGCAACCAAACCAATGAGGATTCTGTATTTGGAATTTGGGGAAGACAACAGTCCAGTAGAAAGGACAGAAAAATAGGAATAAGGTATTTTTTATTGTAGAATATTGTAATTAATATACCATATGGGTAAACCACAAGGCCACAAGGGGGTGGAATAGTGGGAAGTTCCATGTAAGGTTCAAAGCCAAGGAATAACTTGTGCGGGGGCCAGCAAGTCAAATTGGTAGCGCTCCTAATTAGGATAAAGTACCTGCCATTTTATATTGCCATCAGATTAATCCATGTTGTTAGATACATCAAGGGGCAACTCCTCAAGCGCCCCCTGTGTATTGTAAGATACGTTAGCAGGCAAGTCTGGAAACTTGGTTGCAACAGTATTACAGTGCCCCCACTTGAGTGATATTGGGACATTTGCAGGACTAGATGAAGAAAACTCACCATGTTATTCAAAGTACCCAAAACAAAATCCCACAAGTTGCCATCCCCATGAATTATGAGGGGAAAATTATCCTACCAGTAAAAAGGATAGCTTTTCTATTTTTGAGTGAATTTTTCAAAATAAATTCTTATCACAATTAAGGCTGGGAAGCGTTCAAGAATTCCTTCTTAGAGAAGTTTGCCATAAAGAACTCTGATGTTGTGATCATGAAAAAAATCAGAACCTTCAAAATGAAGGGACCCATTGAGGAGTATATTGCAGCTTACAAATACATCTGTGATTGAGCTTCTGACACCATCAACTTTGATGAGGCTGGACCATGTTTCAATTTCTACAGTGTTCTTCTCACACACATTAGATGCCATTTTGATATGAGTTGATGCAAGAACCTCCAAGATGTATCATTAAAAGAGAAACAGGATGCCCAAAAATCTAATAACTAACACACACCCAACAAGCACAATAAAAGACCCTAAAAAGAATGATACTCCTCCTAACAATCAAACCAATTGTGTTAAAAATACTAACCCTTGAGGAAGGGAGTTTTAGCAGCCATGAAAATCAAATGAGCACCAAGACCTTAACCAAAGAGGGAAATTAAAGATAGATTTAGGCAAGCTGCTAATCCCCACATTAAAAGAACAGTACATGGATCAAGACCTGGATTCAATTATCATGATACAAGTGCCCTCCAGCAATCCTATAATGTTTGCCACCTAAGCTGGAAATAAACTCATCAATTATCCTTTCCACTTTGAAGATTTCAAGGCAAAGCACTATTTGACACTGGAGCAGACCAATCCCTTTTTGACAAGAAATTTTCAACCTTGTGAAGTTACTTAAAACCAAAAGCAGTGTAGAATCTTTAATTATGATATAAAAAGAAGTGCTTAGTCACCAGAGAGACAAACCCCTTCTGAGCCCAAATAGGGGATATCCAAACCACCCTTAGCAGCCCAACCATTTCAATACCTAAATAGGATGTAGTGCTAGGCCTTGATTGAATGAGAAAGAAAAGGCTTACATTGGCTGGTACAGTTATAATCTCACTATACAATGAGGTAAAATTGACCACCATATCTATCCTACACATCTTGACACCCTCATGAGAGACCACATGTTTTTAAAGATTATCAAAAAAGAATATGAGAAGGACAAGAGAAAATTTGACTGGAATAACTGCACATACAAGATTATCCATTTCAAAAATGTGGAAGCCTCATTTGAACAGGACCCAATACGTCAATAACTTGTCCAAGAGTTCCCTTCATTATTCCAGGAAAGACTTCCAGGCTTACCAGCTTACAGAGGTATCCAGCACCAAATTGACCTTAAGGAAGTGTATCAAAAGCACACCACATCTATTACTTAACACCCCAGGAAGAAGATACACCGAAATCCTACCTGGAAGAAGCCCTGGAAAAAGAGCTCATTTGACCATCATAGTATCCCTTTGGTGCAGCTGTCTTCTTTTTAGCTATTAAGGATTTTGGAATTCAGATTCTCACTGATCACTGAGCACTTAACAAGGTTAAAATTAAGAGAAGGTATCCACTGCCTCTTATTGATGACCCATTTTTCTCTAGGAAAGTCAAAATTTCTGAATAAGATTGTCCTGACTTTAGGATACCCATAAATCAGTTCACCCCAAGGTCATCCCAAAAACCAGCATTAGAGCAAACAAAGCTCCTTTAGATGATGTAGCTATAAAATTTGGCCTGAATTCTCCTGGGACTTTCATTACCTTCATAAAAGAAGTGTTCAAAGAGCATATGTGACAGATCCAGGTCCAACCAGTCCAACTTACCACTATCCTGCCCTTGACTCTTATAGCCATTACTTCCTGTGACAAAGCTTTGAGGAGCTTTGCCTCCAGGGAGGCAATTTTATGGGAAAACGCTTTGTTGTCATCCCGCCAACAAGCCATGATCTCAACACTTTTTTCCTCTCTTTCTCTTAAAGCCTCAATTTCACAAATTGCTATTGCTTTCACTTGTTATAAAATTTTGTCAAATCCTACTAACAGGTTCCAAGAATCCCACACATAGATTCAATTTCCTTGAGTGGGAGTCCCTTCTTTTCAGGGTAATCAGAGTATAACTCTTCAAATGCAGCCTTTACTTCCACCAAGGACTCCTCAGGCACAGTCTTGGTGACCTCCAAGCTTGCCCAAGCTTCCTCCAAAAAACTTGTAGGAATCTCTTTCCTGGAAGAAGCAGTTTTCACACAAAGTACTCCAAATTTGGCCCTTTCAAAATTTAACAAAGAAGACATAATAATTGAAAAGGTAGCTGAGGGGAAAGTGTTTAAATTGACAATATATCTTTATTTAAAATTAGCTGTTTTTGCTTATATACCATTAAGGGCATATTTGGCTGAAACCTCTTTGGTTCCTGAATCAACCTATGATTCATGTCACGTGGTCTATGACATTTGAGTCATCTAAACCTAGATCTTTACCTAAAAGATCCCCTGTAATTCTCAGCCTATGAGAATTAACCTACAATGAGAAGGAGTCACCTGACGCCATTCATCTCAATGTATCAATTTGGCATGGAGCTTCCTCAGCTCCTGGCACCAAAACCCTGTGGAATATACACATTACAAAACTCAGCTATCAATGTTCTAACTGAGAACCAGCTGATCAAACCTGAATCCCTAGGCATCATTGCCTTTATTTAGTTATCTTTGCATTTAATGATTTTTTGCATTAAAACCCATTAAAACACTTTGAAACTCAAACCAGGCGCCACTGCAGCACCCAGGAACTTTGCCAGGCGGCGCCCCAGCGCCTGAAACATTCACTGGGGGCGCTTCAGCGCTTTACAAATCAATTGGACAGCGCTTTTAACCTAATGAATTTGCTGAAAAGGTGCTTTTAACCCAAAATTTGAGGGCTTTACTTATGACTAACCTTAATCAAACTTCTTGACACAGTCAAGGCAATTAACCAATATAATTAAATCCACATTGATTATATCCCCATGAATTTATTAATTAACCTTCCCAGTTAATTAAATTGTTTTTGAGACATCTAGTCCCCAAGATTGCTTTGGCCAATCTTGCCTCAATTTTACTAGTTATCCTGGCCTGACTAACCACCCATATTCTGTTTTTAAAACATAGATATCCAGTTTCCAGGAATCTTTAGCTTAAGAATTCCAGTCAAACCTATCTACATGAAATAAATAGCAAAAACAGAACTGTTGCAACTGAGCTTCCAGACTCATCTGCTAATGTATCTTACGATACACAGGGGGCGCTCAATGAGTTGCCCCTTGACGTATCTAACAACATGAACTAATCTGATGACAATATTGAATAGCAGGTACTTCATCCTAATTAGGTGCGCTACTAATTTGACCTGCTGATCCCTGCTTGAGTTATTCCTTGACTTCAAACCTTACATGGAACTTCTCACCATGCCACCCCCGTGTGGCCTTGTGGCTTTCCCCATATGGTATATTAATCACAATATTCTACAATAAATGATAACTTATTCTTATTATTCTGTCCTTTCTATTGGACTGTTATCTTCCTCAATTCCAAATACTGAAATCTCATTGGTTCAGTTAAAACAGAACAACTTTATATTTTGGAGTATTTATTTGCTAGATACTCAACAGTGACTATTTTACGGTCACAGTATATTAAAACATGCCATAGTCTACCTGGATGATATAACCACCAACAGCATAGCAGGGAGCAATACTGGAAAGATGTTTGCATTGTAATCACCAGCCTGCGGGAAAACCAATCAATTGCCAAGATATCCAAGTGTAAGCTCTTTTTACATGGAGTAATCCTTTCTAGGACACATCATTGGCAAGGACATAAAAGATTAGACCCTGATAAGGTAAGGGCCATAACTTCAATATGCCAGTACTTGACAGTAAAAATAAACTCTGTAACTTCCTAGGGAGGATTGCATATGTCAGAAAAATCATTACAACTAGGGGCATTGACTGCCCCCTTATGCACAATCACTGATGAGAAAACAAAATTTGTATTGAATGCGTTGAGAGATCAACGCTTTTGATAATCAAACAAACAAATGGTCACTACTACTATCTTACAATACCCAAATTGTGAAGGAGTATACAAACTATAAACTGACACTCTAATTATGAAATATGAGGAGTACTCTGAATTCAAACTACAGAAAAGGACTTTCTCCCTGTATCATATGGATCAAGAAAGCTGTCTGATGGTGAGCAAAGATATCCAAGGCATGACAAAGAACTGGTGGCTATCATCTACTGTCTAATGAAGTGGAGATGCTACCTGGAAGGTGCACAGATATTCAAAGTGCTAACTGACCACAAGTCATTGGTGTTCTTAAAGACTCACCAACATCTATATAGACAGCAAGCTTAATAGATGAGCCTTGTGCAAAGGTACCCTGTGATAATTGAATTAAACCAGGAAAGGAAATGCTTACTGCAGACGCCCTATCAAGGCTATATCACAAGAAACTACTCTGCACTGATGGAGACCCTGATTGGCCCATCTTAATGATGGGAAATCTCCAAGAGGGTTCCAACCCAAGGCCTAATTGACACTCAAAGAAGGCTCTTGAGAACAAACACATAATTGAGGGTTTAATGGCACTATCTGCTGTATTCTACCAGGTGGCTAAACCAAAGCCTATATCCTTTCAAACAGAGCAATGACACAACTGATTGCTACTGTAGAGGCCTAGAAAATACCCATAGCACTAGCACCCACTATACCTCAGACCCTGCTACTAGATTTCAACCATGCTGAAAAACTTAAAAAAAGAAGTCCTTGATTGAATTAAGTATGTGTGAATTATGTGTGCTTAAGGCCTCCCACAAATCTGTTGTTCCAGCTTTGATAACCCAGCCATCCAAGGTATGGGTATTGGACATTGTGGGGCCCATGTTGGGAGACACTGGGAGCAAAAATCATGCCGCTGCATCTATTGATTATGCAGCAAGGGGCCTGTAGCACCAGCCACAAAAGAACACAGATGAAAGGACGTAATTTAGCTCTTAGGCAAACAAATAGCTGCCCAGCTTGGAAATCAGACCCCCTGGTTGTTGATGGAGGGAACGGACTCACTGCTAATAGCATCAAGCTTTAGCTAACCAAGAATAACATCAAGCACAGTTTCAGTGGTCCCTACCACCTCCAGTCTAATGGCAGGGTCAAAATACTAAATGGGATATTAGCAAAGCATTGATAAAATTTTCTGAAAATGTCCCTTGTCTCTGGGATGATATGTTAAGAATATCACTTGGGGTGTTTTTCACTTAATTAAATGGTAATACATGTAAAAGTCTGGATAAATTTGTCTATGGGCACAAGTCAGCAATTTTTAGTACCACTCTGGGAAGCTCCTACCCCTACCTAAAAGGGTATCTGGCAACAATGAACATGCAGTACAACAAGCCAGACAGGGCCAGGAAGCCAAAGAAAAGGGAATGGTGGAGAGGAAAGCAATACCACTCCAGGAGCAAAGATTTGGAGTTGGAGATGAGATTTGGGTAGTGAATTGTGATCTACAAAAGTTGAAACCAGGATTAAGAGGACCCAGTTCTATCATAACAGTTAAACCAAACAACACATACCTTGTCAAAGGTATAGGTACACAGACAGCTATAGAATCAATGCACTGTTTAGACTTGGGCTATGCAAATCCAGACAGGCACAAATCTTGAGTGACTACCTATACCCAAGGCCAGACTGGATCAATACCTAGCACAACTCCCATATTTCCTCAATAAAATTCCCAAGGCTTGGCTTTCCAAGGCTCTAGGGGATGTTGCAATATAATTGATCACTCCCTAGTGGAGAACTATTTTACCTGATAAATTACTTGATCCCCTAGTAAAAGGGGATGCTGGCATTCAATCTGGATATTGCACTAGGATTGAACATTTGAGCTCTGCAGGGAAGAAATCTGCCTAAGTCCCATGGCTATCATGATCTTCATGGATACTATGTGGACTATCACCTTGATATATAACAACAGCTTCTATAGAAATTAGATCATCGTTATCTTCTTTAATCTATCCTGTTTTTGTGCTTTATACTACCCATGAGTATGTAAAAACACTTGGATCACTCTGAAGCTGGGTACTTCTGATGAGACAGCCGGTTGCCCAAATGTTTTTTATTCGCGGATCGGATCGTTTAAAATTTGTTGATTTAAAGGGTTGAACCTTGGGATTTCTGTAGCTGAACTGCTGGTGTAAGTTGAGATTTGGTAGCTTGGTTCGAACCCATGGTGGCAAATCTTAGCAGACTCGTCCAAGCTCCGAGGCAGGGTTGGTTGGTTTGAAATTGGCTTGAGCGAAGGTGGAGAGGGTAGCTTGAGGATTCCATAGAGGATAGCGGGTGTAGCCAAGGCAATTGACGGCTTTTAAAGGGAAGGCAATGTGGAGAAGCTTGGTAGCTTAGAGGTTACATATCCCCGCGATCCAATTAGGGCTGTGGCAGAGGAAAAACACAGCCATTGGATTTTCTTATATAGGATTCCCCTAAGTAAGGGGAGTCCAAAAATTTTAAAAAAAGGTTAAAGACAGCTTATTATTCTGGAAAAGCCAATTTTTAATATATTTTCAATAAAAAGTTATGTTTGAAATACTTCAAATTCAAATCTTATATGTTATTACTTTAAAATTTGCTAGAGAAATGATATAACTTTTATTTGTAAAAAGATCTGAAAAAGCATCCTCCAGTGGATGTGTACGGCTATTATTCAGGAAAAATTGTAGCCAGGACGATTTTCTGGAATCGTAGCTGGATCTGAGACAAATGGCTGCTCTTTTATAATGCAGCCATTGTTTCAGATCCCCTGCAGCCCTAGATCTGATCAATCTTGGGGAAGCCCAGGGCGGCTTGGAAAGTTCTCGTTTATCGAAGTTTGATTCTTGGAATAGTTTTTAAAGGTCGGTGCCAGCTAATTTAGCCATTTATCTTTGCTTTGAATGAAATATCAATCGGAAGTCGATTGCAGGTGAACATGGGTTTGCTACCGCGGTATGCGGATATGTTGGTTGATACTAGATCCCAGGGGATTTTACATCAATGCCGGTACTAAGATCTCGCCAAACCTGTATGAGAGGTTGCACTAAAGTAGCATTGGCTCCTTTTGCTTCGAGGTGGCCAAGTTCGACTTGGTTTACTGTTATGCGGCATGAGAAGCCAGCTTTGATGGCAGGCTGCATTTGCTGGGAGAGTTTAAGCTTGATACCATTGAGATTCCTCTAAAGCCAGAGAACCGATCAAATACTGGCTATTGGGGTAAGGGCAAATGAGCTGGCGGTCGGATTCTAAGGTTGGCGTAGCCTTTCCCATGTTTGGAGGGATTCACTGGCAGAGAAATGGTGAAATCGTATCAACTCCAGATAAACCATGGCGTTGAATTTCGATTGCTTGGCTAAAACTAAGCACCGTTTCAGCTACATGAATGGCAGAAGATGATTCCTGGTTTAAAATACTATTTTATGCTATGTTTGAACTGATGGTGGGTTGTGGAATAGGAGTTTAAATTGGGCTCCAATGATTAAAGTTTAGTTTTTTAAAGTGCAATCAATAAATATGTTTAAATAAGGTATTTATGTCACTGGAATGATGACCTAATGAAAGTGGATATGGTTCTGTGATGGGCATACAAGGGCAAGTTGATTGAAGTGTGATGGTGGATCGCTTGGTTGCACTGCTTGAGCGTACGGCGACTTGTGGGTGAGAAAGCAACGGCGCATAGGTTTAAAAGTATGAGTCAACAATATTTAAAGCGAAAATCTTATTTTAAAAAAGACATGAAGCTTTTGTATTTAATTTGTGGACTTGTTTCGCTTGTCGCTGGAGATAAGGTGGTTGTCGGGTACTATGTGCCATGGGGGAAAGTCAGCCCAAGTGAGTTGAGCTACCATAAGGTTACTCACATCAACTATGGCTTTGGCGTGCTGAAGAACAGAGGGGATCCTTCCGAAATCTCCTTTGATGAGTTCTACGATGGGAATGCACTGAAGGGGGTGATCCAAGGGGCAAGAAAGAATAATGTCAAGGTGCTAATTTCGCTTGGCGGATGGACAGGGTCCCAGACCTTCTCGAACCTCGTGGCCAGCCCAGCCCATCGCTCAAAGTTGATCAACAACACGATGGTGTACTTGAGCAAAGGGAGCGGGGAGCCAGGCAAAGACGGCTGGGGCCTGGATGGTGTTGATATTGACTGGGAGTATCCCGGCCGCAAGGCTGCGGCATGCAATGACTTTAGCCCGACCTTCGAGGCCAATGATTCCGACAACTACTTGAAGCTCCTCCAGGAATTGCGCAAGGCAATGGACGATAAATTCGGCAAAGGCAACAAGCTGCTCACTGCTGCCGTCCGCGTGACTCCATTTGACAAGAACGGTGTCCCAATGAATGATGTCTCAGCCTTTGCAAGAGAGTTTGATTTCATAAACATCATGGCGTACGATATCAATGGCCCTTGGAACAAGACAACTGGTGCCAACGCCCCCTTTGACTCAAAAAACACCCCTTCCTACAAGCAGAGCATCGATGACTGGGTTAGCGCAATGGGTGATCCCAACAAGGTGGTAGCAGGGCTCTCCTTCTATGGCCGCACCCTGACAACCAAAGGGGACATGGATGGCTCTACGATTTCAGTAGAAACCAACGGCCAGCGTACCAAAGGAGATGACATGGACTCCAACTTGCCCAACGCCATCTGCAACGAAGGCAGCATCTACTCCGGCGTGTATCGGTACCGCAAGCTACGCGAGAACATCCTTACTGACAAGACCACTGCCGGTGCTGGATATACGCGCTACTTTGACAAGGCATCGCAAACCCCATATCTGTTCAACAAGGCTGAAAAGAAGTTCATCTCCTACGATGACGTCGAATCTCTGAAAATCAAAGTAGACCATGCCAAGGCCATGAACCTCCGCGGCGTCATGTACTGGGACATGACTCAAGACTACAAGGACGAACTTCTCGATGTTCTCCAGCCTTTCAAACAAATGTGATTAACCACATTGCCAGCATTAAATAAACTATATTCTCCAAGCCATTAATCAGCCTTAGGCAACTAATTGACTCATAACAAGCAACTTGAGTGAGCAGTATCAATTAACTCGCCTCACATTTGATAAAATATGGAGTGTGTATTTCATGGCTATGAGAATACTAACCAATCAAGGAATATGTTTAACTTTCAATTATATGGTTTAAAAGTTGGGAAAAACAAATAATGTTTAGGCTGAAAAAGGTATTTGTTAAAGAAGCCAACCATCTTTTATATTCAAACTCTCTTGATCCAGTCTGGTAAACTTCAAGCAGCTGAACCAGCTAAGATATCAAACCAACTTTTACTTACGAACCTTCTTATTGCACGCACGATACCACTTTTATCAGACCGTGAATTTTCTCCAACTGTTAATTTATTTGAACCTCTTACGCATCCTCTTCCCAATCACCCTGCCACCCGTTAAAATCATTTCAATAAAACGAACATATCATTTTAATAAGAGTTGAAGCCAGGACCAAACTCACTCTTAACCACTCTGAATATTGCAACTGGACTAATTGTAGTTCAGTATTTAAAGTGGGGAAGACAACAGTCTATCAGGAAAGGGCAGAAAATAAGGATAATGCAATAGCTTTATTTGAGAAGTAATAATTAATATACTGGAGAAGAAAGCCACTAATCCACAAGGGGTTGATATTTTCGCAGGATCCTAGTATATTGTGGGCAGCAAATATCTAATCAAGGGACCATCACTTGAAATTGGTTGTGCTCCTAACTCTGAGATATTTCCCATATTTTGACACTGGAGGGCAGAATGTCCTGTGTCATTAGATTCTCATGGGGCAGCTCTGTGAGCACCCCCTGTGTGCTGTAAGATACGTTGGCAGGCAAGGTATCAATCTTGGCTGTAACATAATCTGCCCAAAATCTGGTAGCCCACCCCATCTAAAATTATTTTCAAAATATTGTTTCTGCAGGCACAAATTTGAATTCCAGAAATCAAAAACCATAAATCAGCTATTTTTGTTTATGAACTTATATTAAATAATCAATTTTTCTAAGATTTAGTCAATCAATATACCCTTTTTGCTAACTTAATTTAACAAAAAGACATCATGTGGGGCCAGTTTACCCCATATATCACCCAACTGGATAAGACAAAGTCTGCTTTAAAGCAAAGCTGATTATATTCTGCTAAAAGTTGCTCCCATAGTATTGATCCAAGACACTGATATTAAGAATAACCCAAAACAACACCACTATTTTAGTCCAAATGCTGATTATCACTGTCATTCAAAAAACCCCTTTGGTATAAGCATTATGTTTCTTATCTATACAGGGATCGTGTGCTGGCGAAACTTTAAAAATGATCTTTAACGAAATTTTTTAAATGAATTTTTGATTTACTGATTTGGATCTTTCTTTTTTTAAACTAATTTTTTTTTCCCTACTCTACATTAAAGTTAAGATCAAAGATGAAATATTCCATTAGTGGTTTTTATATATGCACCAGAAGTTACATCATCTAAATTTACATCATTTTCCAATTCCACTAGGGTCCATACCACCCATTCCCTTTGGGGTGCACAATGCAAGGGCAAACCCAAGAATAAATTACCTGTACCACCATGAAATGCTATAACAACTCCCCAGTCTCAGTTCTTGGTTTGCACTTTTCCAAAGGCCAATTTCTAGTACAAAGCACCAGGCTAAAAATTTAGAGAGAAAGTTTGAAACTTTCCATGGGTTATTTCATCTCCTCTAAACATCTAGGTACTATATGAACTCAGCTGTACAAGCTAATTTTTGAGATATGGAAGGTTTAAATAATGGCCCAGGTGGGTTAGCTCCACCAAGGATTTTTACCCCCTATAAAATATGTAACTCCTATATTGCCTTGGCCAGCAGCATTGCATCTATGGTATCTCAAATATGCTATCTCAACAGCCTGCTTAATCTCACCACCCAAAGTTTTGTGTACTTGGGGCATGATAAAAAATATTCCACAAAACAAAGGTCTATAAAGCGTTGATGTTATATACTTTCAGCTATTTTTACAACCCTGTGTAAAAATATTTAGCACTATTTTATGCTAACATCTTTATTGGTTTTAGCTGTTGAAGCTTGCCCCAAAAAACAACCTTTTTATATCAACTCATCTTTACATACCTTCCAAGCCCAACCTCAAAGATATTCAAGGCCACTGATGATAATAAAAACAACCCCTCAAGGCCAAAAACCCAGGATTCCTCTTAGAAGCAGCCTACTAAGGTAAAGGCACCTACCAAAACACCCTCACCTTTACTTGAGCAAGATAAAAAAGCCCTACCCCTCCCCACTCTCACTTTGTATATCTCCCCCAAGATCCTCAAAAGAAGCTGCTCAATCTCAACAGCCACTCTGACCCCACATTAAATCTGGAAGAGGAGGAAGATTAACATCCTGATCCAGGTGCTCATAATATTGGCTGAAATCAACCCCTGGTATTCCCACCACATCAACAACATCTAGGATAGACATGACGCCTCTGTTGTGCCTTCCAGGGTGCCTTAAGGCTGCCCCATCATGCCCAATAAGGGGCTTAACCTTTGTACAGGGGTAAACCTGTAACTGTACAACAGGCACTCTGGGTGTTTGGCTGAATAAACTTGCAGATGTATATTAAGTTGGTGGGTTATATCATGAAAAGGGTTATGGAATTCTTCATTTAAGAGCTCCTAGATAAACTTGGTATCAAAACCACAGGCTCAACCCGCCAGCAAGGGTCCAAACAAGCAGGTTTGTGACCCACAATCCGATTACCCGGCCACTCAAAGCCAGACTAGAAAGTCAACTTGGATTACCAAATCCAACAACATGAACAGATGATGATCCCCTAAGATGGATACCTTGTTTTGGCGCTTGATTCATTACCAGGATCAAGCCACCCTCTTCTTCCATCCAACCGTGTGATCAACAATCATGCTCCTGCTATCCATTAATTCACTATGACTATATAATCACTATCTCTAAACAAAGATTATTATCTATCTTCTAAATATTTTTACCCTTGTAACTCTGCTAAAACAACACAGTTACGACATTGGTATCTGTATAAAATAGATGATAGCATGTCCTGTAGATAACTAGGGTGCACTAACTGACAATATAAGGCAACATGACCGTTTTAATCTTTAAGACTAGGTGTCTTGCAAATCAATTAATCAGCCAGGAAGGTTAATCAGTTGAGTTCCCAGGAATAAAATCCTTAAGGATTTAATCCTGGGTGTCAGGAAGCCAGTTGTAAGTAGAGGCCTTGGGCAGCTTGGGGTGAGATACGGCCAAGCCGGTGGTTAGGGCCCACCATAGAATGGGTGCTAACTTGATAATATAAGATACAGATTGCCCGAGTAAGGACCAAGGTCCGGAGTTGGGGACCATGGAATCTACCAATCCTGTTAAAGTAATGTAGAGTACTCCAAACAGTTGGGTAGAGGTGGTCTCGGCTGCGGCGGTGGGTTCCAACGGGCAGTCTAGTTGTGGTGTTAAAGGAGGAGTCATAGGAACAAAGTAGGCAGGCAGGTAATTGTACTTGTCTTTGAACAGTAAGGGCGGGATCTCAACCCTCTTTCCTTTGCGTCCTATGTACTCGGTACTTCTAGTCCTTGCCAAAGGGTCAGCAATGAGGATGGTTTCCAAGTTGTACTCTGAATAGGCCGGGTTGGGGGGTATTCAGTAAAATGCGCAGGTCCAAAGGGGGCTCCCGGGGGACGGTATAATGCCTGGGACAATTTGGCAGGTTGGTCTTGGGGGAGGGCGGCGGCCTGGTGGTCTACTTGACTGAAATTAAGATGGAAGATCACTAAGACTAGATAGGGTAAGATTTGTTTGAACCAAAGGTTCATAAAACTTTATTATCAAAAATGACAATGGGGGTTTTGCTGTACCGCCAGGGTTTTTATACCCTGGGACTTTGCTTCTTTGATTTTTGCAGGGTTCAGGTTTGCAGACAAGGCACTGGCGGGGTGTGGGTCTTGGCTTGGGGTCTCAAGGGCGGCAGATCCAGGTTGTGCTTGTTCTGGCAAATTGGAAAGGCAATGCTTTGTTTTGCCGCCACTGTTCACTATGTCACCTGAGTAGTCCAATTGCACTACCCCTTCTGGGCGGGAGACTGGCAGTTGCTGGTGGCCATTGGCAAGGTTAAAAATAGGTTTTGTCTTAACCTCCTTAAGGCAAGTTGCAACTCTGCATAGGTTTAGGTCTTTGGTGGCCCAAGGTTGGCATCAATCTGATGACTATTTGGGTAATTGTCTCTGGGGGGCTGACGGGTCTCAGAGTAACTCATTAACTTGGGTTTGCAATTTAACAAGTGGGCGGTCCCCCGTCCACTTTGTGTGACTCAAGTGATCTTTGGAGGGTCCTATGTAGTAGGCCGGCGGAACGCAGAGTAATTTACCAATTTGAGCCTGTCTTTTTAACGGACTGGCGGGTCCTGGACTGGTCTGGCGGGTTGGATCTGCCTCCTGGGAACCGGGGTTTAACTCTTGGGTTTTCAATACAAGTATTGAAATGTCATTCATGACACTGGGGCTGAGATGGTCTTTTCTGTGTGAAGAAGAGAGGCCAAGGTTAACTGAAAGCAATCCCCCCAAATTGGGGGTTAAAAATGCGGCAGCAGCAAATTGATCAGGTTTAAAAGCACTGTGCACCACCTAATCAATTTGTAAACCACCCAGCGCATTTTTAAGGTGCTGGGGCGTCATCCAGAAAATTCTTGGAGCTGTGGCGGAACTTGGTTTGTATTTCAAGCCAGGTTGGTGGTTCTAAATAGCAAAAAGCAATTGGCACAAAGATTGCTAAATGGAGACAATACTGTCTAGGCATTCCAGATTGATCAGCTGTCTCCCAGTTGGAACAATAGGAGCTTGGATCAGGAATAGGGATTTTCAGCAGGATTTTGGTGCTAGAAGACTGGAATGCTTCAAGATATAACAATGCATGCCCACAAAAGGAATCAGGTGATTCTGGAATGTATCAGGGCGCATTTTTATAGGTTAAGGATGTTAAGAGCCTTTTGGTAAAGTTCTTGGTTAGATGACCCTGTTAGGCCATAGCTCACATGTTAGGAATCTGGGTGATATTCTAGAACCAAATGGGGTTTCAGCTAAACATATCCTGGACGCTATATAAATAGAAACAAATGTACAGTAATCTTCAAACCTTTGAGATAAACAAAAAAATTATTATAAAAACAAAGTTGAAAATCAAGGAATTTACATTAAATTACAATAGATTTGCATCTGCTTTGGTTTTGCTTTTAGACTGAGTTGTCTTTGTTTTGGACTGAGATTCCTTTGTTTATCTCACCAGGCTTAAAAATTACTGTATTGAAATAAAGATATCTTGTTGGAAATTGTAGCTTTTCCATCTTTATATTTTTGAGTTTGTCATGTCTATTATGTTTTTCTTCAGCAAAGCAAAATTTGGCTTATCAAGAGTGCAGAGTGCCATGCTACAAAAGCAGATCCCTTAGAAGTCTCTTGGGGGATCTTGAAGTGGCAAAGACATTCCCCAATGAATTATTGGAAGAAATAAATGTCACAGTGGCGCTTCTGCTCCAAGGAGGTCAGCAAGGTGCGTCCTGGGTCAAAGCCAGGGACCATCTGGGTTGGGGTGACATCCTCATATATACTTTTTCTATTGAAAGGACAAAAGGGAACAATTAAACACTCCAAAGGTACTCACCATTCCCCTTAATCATCCCTGACAATTTATAACTAGGGGAGACATATTTCACAGAAATGTATGGGCTGTCAAAGAAGCTCCATCATCTAGGGGGATTTTCACATGATAATCTTCAGTATAACAATATTCTGGATCTCAAGATTATTTGCACCTCTTACTCATTCTTTAACCAGGATTTTATATGAGTGAGCAGACTAAAGTTATGCCTCTTCTTATCTTCTTGATCAATACCAAAATCATTATCACTAGAGAAGTTCTATGTCACAAAAAGGGAGAATGGAGATTGAGATAGTCTTTATTTACAGAAGACAGATCCCCTTAGAAACCTTATGATTTAACAATGTTTTGGAGTCCTTTTGACCAGCTACTCATTCATCAATAACTTCTGAACACTTCAGGAGATACCTGATTACTCCAAACTAACCAGAGAGGTAACCATCAAGATGCAGATCAAGCGCCTAACAAAGATCCTGCTTGCAACCAAAAAAAATTCAAAAGACCATCAACTTTTCAGCCAGCCTCCTACTTATGGCACCTGGTTCCCAACAGTTGCATCTTTATAATGGCTTTCTTCAAAAGCTTGGACTATTGGCACTCCCTTTTTCCTAAATAAAATAAGCTTACATACTTACTTTCTCAAAAGCTTAAAGTATTGATTCACTGCTCTCTTACTTATACTTTAAGCTTTTGGCTTCTAACCAGTCATATTGATCAGTAAACATTCCATCAACGTACCAATGATTGCAGAGTGCAGATTAACCATTTCTGACAATCCACCTCAATCCAACTAGGAAATAAATTTATATCACTTAAGCCGCTTGAAGCGTTAACACCTTGCATACCAAAGATTTAACTGGTTCCTTGTTCCAGCACCAGTCTTCCCTGCCTTCATCCCTAATCAATTTAAATATTAGATTATAATTTAAATCTTTCTTCTGATCTTATTTGATATTTTTCACATATCTTTACTCTTATAGTAAAATCCATGGAAAATGCCCCACTAAAACAGCTTTGTATCTGCTCTCATAGCGAAATTCCCTCATCTGGAATCTCTTCAACAAAACCAAGGCAAAGCAAGCCACTCTCTTCTTCCTCAGTAAATTGATTTGGAGAAATGTTGGATATTTCCCCAAATGGCTCCAACTTTAACCTAATAGTCTAGCACATAGCATAGCTATTGAAAAATTATCAATCCCTTACAGATGGACTCCATACAGGCTTTTTTGGTTGTCCCCATAAGTAAACACCTCAGACTCAGCCAATAAGTCTCCACAGGTGAATCAACCTAGACTTGACCCCCATCAGTGACATACACTTTAGCGCATCATAAGGAAGCATTCCTCATGTATTACAACTATTTTTTACTAACTCAAGTAGTTAGCTTAAGCTTTCTGGCGCAAAGCAACCAACTTCACTTCCCAGAAACCTCCAAATCATTAATTTCTGTGGCTGTTTCTCTAGACAGCCACCTTGGTAATGGTTCTGGGCAACTATACTTTTATAGTGTTGCAACTGAACCAATTAGAGTTCTTTATTTGATTGGGGAAGGCAACAGTCCAATAGAAAGGACAGGAATAATAAGAATAAGGTATTGTTTATTGTAGAATATTATGATTAATATACTATATGGGAAAGCCACACAGCCACAAGGGGATGGCATGGTGGCATGTTCCATGTAAGGATTGGAGTCAAGGAATAACTTGTGCAGGGATCAGCAGGTCAAATTGTAGTTCTCCTAATTAGGAGAAAGTGCCCGCAATTTGATATTGCCATCATATTGGTTCATGCCGTTAGATATGTCAAGGGGTGACTCATTGAGCGCCCCCTGTGTATTGTAAGATATGTTTGCAGGTGAGCCTGGAAACTTGGTTGCAGCACTAGCAACTTCAAGATCTCCTAAAAGCTACCCTAAAGTTATAGAAAAAGAAACTTTACCTCCATCCTAGGTAAAGTTTCCCAACTGCATTCTCACCCTAGTTGGGATCAGGATTTTAGTGCTACCCTATCACAATCATTCCAGGGTAAAAAACTCATATATCCTACCAAAGAACTATCAAGGGACCATCTTACTACCACCTAAGGCAAAGCTCAAACCCCAACCACCTCAGTTGAGCAAAACCCTAGCTACCCCAGCTGCCCAAATAAACAAAGCCACAAACATTTAACTTCTTAGGCAACCATTCTCTACTTGGTCAACATCAGCCTACACCTGCAAAAAAAGGTCATCATGTGGATCATCACAACACTTTTAAGTAGGATCTAGTTTGTTAATGTCATGAATTTCTCTAAAGATTCTTAGTCTACTAAATTTAATTCAGTACCTGATTCTGTTAGGGCCAATCCTGTACAGCTGTAAATTTTAAGGATACAGCTGGATCTAATTTATTATTTTCTGCCAAATAAGTATTGGATCAGCCTGGTGTACTTGAATACATATAAATTTTCTGTATAAATTTAGTACTCTTAACTTTGTGAGTTATGAGAAACTGGGAGATATTAGCTTAAATATTCCTCTCCATGGGATATTTTTCATCCTGGTGCTCTTTGTTGTTATTCTTGAGTTACTCTAAAGTGTTTTTTATTCTACTTTATTATTCATAGAAGCATATGCAGCTGAATTTTATTGCCTTGGTGCAGGATTTGCAGTTCTATTGACACCACTATTAGAGCCCTCTTTGGAGGAAGATTGTTTATGATTTTGTATCTAAGTCTTGTGGGATGAATTTGACTTCTGCTTCACTCTTTCTACTTCCTTATATAGGTTCTAAAGTATTTTAAAAAATTAAATTCATCTGCTGAACATCATGGGGCTTAATAATGTTGCAACATCTAAAATTACTCCCTCTCAGGGAGCTAATTCCCAAAGTGACTTGCCAAACAATTCTCTGACTAATCATTAAGCTGGTGGACTTTTATCATTTGGTCATCTATTACAGGGATCAACCATTCTAAGTACTAAGCAGAATACTACTTGGACAAGCCTCATTACCTAAAAGGAGAAATTACTTGGATAAGCCCCATGACTACCATGACGTACATGGACAGTATGAGCCTTCCCATGATACTATATAAACTCTAAAACCATATCAAATAAAGTATCTTTCTCTTCTTAATTTCCCCCTTTATCTTGTTAATTATATTTCCCTGAGGAATATTCGACAGATGGAACAATAAATATTATCTTGTTTTAACTTTGGAATTTAAAGTTGAAATTAGATAGTTCAAGCTTGCTATTGAAGCCAAATGATTTGAAGAGCAAAATAAAACACATGAAAGCAATTTACATCACATGCGTTCGAAGTCTATTTTAGGATTGCTCTTATCAGAATAGTAGTGACAGTGATTGTCAGAAATTTAAACAGCTGTAGCAAAAAGTATTGTTAAAGAATTCATTTTTACTTGGAGCGATAAAATATATATCTCGGCTTGGGATTTACATGGAGCATGATTATCCAAACCTCCAATTAAAATAAAGAATGCCAGCTACCTTTCAGTTTGGTAAAGAGGGTCAGCACTTCAGGATAATATTTTACTATAAACATTTTATCACGATTCAAAAATTAAGATCAGCAAGCCAAACTTTGAACTGACGGCGTTTTGCTTTGAGGGGTTTTAGCGGTCACGTTTGGTTTCAATATAATTAAGCGACTTGGTTTAATTGGGTTCACGGTCAGCAATAATTCCGATTTTCAATTGTGCATAATCGAGTCTACGTTTATGGAGACGCTTAGGACTTCCCATTTTTCACCACATCAGCATAAACGCTAAATAAAGTTCATTGTTTGAATAATTGGAGCTAAAATCAAGGAGCTCTATTTTCGCCTCAAACTCACCAAGATTCGTTTGGCTTGAGGGCATCAGCGGTTCGCGATGAGGATTATCAAGCGCATTTTTATCCAGGCTGGTGAGAACCAACTGTATTTAAATTGAAAATCTTATTTGAAAAAGACATGAAGCTTTTGCATTTAATTTGTGGACTTATTTCGCTTGTCGCTGGAGATAAGGTGGTTGTCGGGTACTACGTGCCATGGGGGAAAGTCAGCCCAAGTGAGTTGAGCTACCATAAGGTTACTCACATCAACTATGGCTTTGGCGTGCTGAAGAACAGAGGGGATCCTTCCGAGATATCATTCGACAAGAAGAAGGATGACAACGCTTTGAAGGAAGTTATTCAAGGAGCGAGGAAGAATAATGTCAAGGTGTTGATTTCGCTTGGTGGATGGACAGGGTCCCAGACATTCTCAAAGCTCGTGGCCAGCCCAAAGCATCGTTCAAAGTTTATTAACAATGTTATGGTGTACTTGAAAAGGGGGAGTGGCGAGCCAAGCAGCGATGGGTGGGGCTTGGATGGTGTTGATATCGACTGGGAGTATCCTGGGCGCAGGTCCGCGGAATGTAATGACTTGAGCCCCACCTTTGAGGCAGACGACTCCGATAACTACTTGAAGCTGCTTCAAGAACTACGCAAGGCAATGGATGTCAATTTCGGTCAAGGAAACAAGCTGCTCACTGCTGCCGTCCGCGTGACTCCATTTGACAAGAACGGTGTCCCAATGAATGATGTCTCAGCCTTTGCAAGAGAGTTTGATTTCATAAACATCATGGCGTACGACATCTATGGTCCCTGGGACAGAACTACTGGGCCTAATGCCCCATTCGAGTCAAGTGGGCTTTCCTTCAAACAGGGCATCAATGACTGGGTCAGTGCAATGGGCACCCCCAGCAAGGTGGTAGCAGGGCTCGCCTTCTATGGACGCACACAAACGACTATAGGAGACATGGATGGCTCTACAATCTCAGTGGAAACCAACGGCCAGCGTACCAAAGGAGACGATATGGACACAAACGAACCCAATGAAACTTGTAACGAGGGCAGCATCTACTCCGGCGTGTATCGGTACCGCAAGCTACGCGAGAACATCCTTACTGACAAGACTACCGCCAGCGCTGGTTTCACGCGGTACTTTGACAGCCCATCAAAGACACCATATTTGTTCAACAAGGACGAAAAGAAGTTCATCTCCTACGACGATGTTGAGTCCTTGAAAATCAAAGTAGACTACGCCCTTTCCAGAAATCTTCGCGGCGTCATGTTCTGGGATATGACCCAAGACTACAAAGACGAGCTGCTTGACGTTCTCCAGCCATTCAAAACGGCCTAAATAACCAATATTCTGATGAACCGATCAAGTTTTGAACAAATAAAAATGTAAACTTGCTTTTTTAATTTACGCAATTTTAACATCCTTAATCATTTGGGTGATTTTTATTAAATCATTTCTACTTCATAGCCACACCCTTCTAAATAGACCTTTGCACCAAAGCTACTTTTGACCCATTAAATAATCAAATATTTTATCCCTATTCTTCATATCTTATGTGATTTCAGGTTTACATAATAGTTAACCTATATGCATGGGGATTTATCAAGGCAGGATAATATATTTCACATCATAGAAATAAACATTCAAATGAAAAAGTAGTTTTCACAGCTCCAAGGATGAACAAACATAACTCATCTTAAATTCAATAGAAAAAATTGATGTTAAATATGCACACAGTTGACATGGATTTAGAGCATTATTAGTTGAAATGGCATGGCCTTGTGATGAACCCCCTGAACAACTAAAAAATCCTTTTAGGGCATGGTACAAAATCTCATAAAGCTGTAGAGGTGAAGGATAACGAAAGCAAAGCACAATCAATTAAACGGGTAAAATCATCCAAATGATGATGACTTTTATAGGAGGATTAAAATATGAGTTAGAACTCTGAAATCATGGTGGACCATGTGTACATTGCACAATATCTACCTGGATCAGATAATCCCATTACCCCACAAATAAAGACAACAACTTTTAAATGTTGCCACAACATCTATGATTACTCCCTATTGGGAAACTAATTTCCTGAGTGACTCACCAAAAAATTCCCCACTAATCATTAAGTTGATAAAACTGTTATCATTTGGTCATCTATTATGGGGATCAACAATTTTGATTCCTAAGCGGAACATAACTTGGATAAGCCTTGTGACTTTAGAGGAACAATTACTTGGATAAGCCCCATGACTACCATGACGTACATGGACAGTATGAGCCTTCCCATGACACAATATAATACTCTAAACTCATATCAAATAAAGTATCAGTATCTTCTTAATTTTCCACTTTATCTTGTTTATTATACTTCCCAGAAGTATATACTAAACAGTGGTAGCACAGGTAGGTTATCCACACCTACCCAATTTAAAGAAAAAAATCCTCCTAAGAAAAGGATACAAGCAATGGTACTCTCTAACTGTCAGTGTAAAGTAGAGAGAGAGCTTGTTGTAATCAATTAAATGGGGAATGTACACCCAAATTAGGATGACATTACCAATTAGGAGGAGATAATGTGTGTTTACTTGTAAATGATAACCCTTGAAGAGTGAATAAGGAAAGGTGCAGCAGAAGATTATGCACAGGTACATCAAGAAGACCTTCATTTGGCTCAACGTCAAGGAATCAGCAGCATAAATATGCTCACATTCAATTTCGCGGGTTTCAGGAATCATTTCAGCAGGAGGTGGAAGATTACCAGGAAATTGCAGAGGTAAGAAAGCAGAATCTAGCAGTCTGGTTATTACAAATCTGATTTGGAAATATTGAAATAAGTGAATCATTGAGGCAAGATATTTATTGAGAGTAAAATATCAAACTACTAAGGTAGTTTGGTGGGGACAATTGTTACTTAAAGCCTTTGGTTACATCTTGATGAGGTGGCCTCCTTGAATGCAATATTTAGACAGCTTACAGATACCACCAATGGTGGTTCTGTAAGCTGTTACCTGACCTCCTTTGAGGTCAGGATTTGTTGACCAGCAGGTCAAGAAAGGAAAAATTGGGCGTGGGGCATCCGCGCCCCACTTGGACCCAATTTCCTGTGCCACCACCCACTTACAATCGATTGTTAGATTAAATCTATGATTGCCGCAAGTGGGTGGGGCTTTGGGCCGGGTTTCCCTGGATGGCGGCGCTTTGGCCGAGCCACACCCGGGAAAACTATGGCCATGACACTAATGGTAGGAGAGAATACAAAGAAGGACAAGACATCCCCACAGGCTTTGTTATCTATGACAATGTCCTTGTACTCGTTGAACAATACAACACTCTCAAAGCCCGCAGACTGTTACCTGCAGCGCCAACCATAGCAGCTTGAGATACCTAATATTGTGTTCCAGCGCCTACCTACAGCTGAAATTGATGCATTTGCAGGAAAACATCAGGGAAAACCCTCTCTTTGGATCAACAGTACACAAAGCAAATTCTATCAAGTGGACTACCCCCAAAGACTCTGGGTCAGTGAAATTGCCCTCTGCATTATAGGAACTACATCACATTTTGTAAATGAATGGATAGCCCTACACCCCGACCAGAAAGGAAACTGGGAGCTATTCAAGAGTGCATTCCTCAAAAAGTTCTCCATGAAGGATTCTGACGTAGTAATCATGACAGAACTTCAAACCTTCAAGATGACAGGAACAATCAAGGAGTACATTGCTGCATACAATAGCCTACATGGCTGCGCACCCAACACCATCAATTTTGATGAGCCTGGGCCATGCTTGAGCTTCTACAATGGTCTTCCCACACACATTAGACGTCAGTTTGACATGGCCCGCTGCAAGAACCTTAAAGATGTATTCTTGTAAGAAAAAACACCACACAGAAATATGATGGTCTACATGTAACAAACAAATAAAAGGAATGTTCCACAGCAAATAAAGATCCTTGACCTAACAAGCAGAACAACTGAGCCAATAATTCCATCCTCAAAACAGGAATCACACCGTCCAAGTTAATCAAGCAAGAACTGATAACACCACTAAGGAGGGAAAAGCTCAGGGGGGTGCTTAGGCAAACCGCCCTCTCCCACTTTATAAGACTTGTACAAGGACCAAGATGTGGACTCAATTACCATGATCCAAGTACCCTCCAGCAATCATCTACTGTGTGCTGCCAAAACTGGAGATAAACTCCTTACTTATCCTTTCCGCTTTTGCAGATACCAGGGCACAGCTTTATTTGACTCTGGAGCAGACCAATCTCTTGTTGACAAGAAATTTTCCAACCCCATGAAAATACCCACGACCTGAAGCAATATCAAGAGAGTTATCATGGCAAATAATAGAAGTACACCAGTCACTAAAGAAGAAAAACCTTTCCGCGCTCAAGTAGAAGATGTCCAAACTACACTTAGTGGTCCAATCATATCAATCCCAAAGTATGATGTTATACTTGGCCTAGATTGGATGAGAAAGACCAACCCACAAATTGACTGGGATAGCGCTACCCTCACCATACAACAAGGTGAGGTGCACCATCATGTTTACCAACTCATCTTGATCACTCATGAGGGACCGTGTATTTGTAAATATCATGGAAACAGAAGAGGAAAAGGACACTAGCAAGATCAACTGGAACACTTGCATGTATGAGGTTATCCACTTTAAAATTACATAAACCACACATGAAAGAGACCTAATCTGAGCACAGCTATTCATTGAATTCCCTTCTGTTTTCCAAGAAAACTTACCAGTACTACCGCCCAATTGGGACATACAGCACACAATTGACCTCAATGGAAGTTTGCCAAAAGCACATCCTATTTCCCAACTAATACCACAAAAAGACAACACCCTAAAAGCCTACTTGGATGAGGCTAATAAAAAGGACTAATATGACCCTTCAATTCTCCTTTTGGTGCAGCTGTCTTCTTTGTAGCAAAGAAAGATGGAGGGGTCCATCTGGTCACATTCTAAAGGGCGCTCAACAAGTTCAAAATTAAGAAAAAGGTATCCCCTGCCCCTGATTAACAACCTTTTTGACGCCCTGAGGGAGCCCTAAGTCTTCACAAAAATTGACTTGACAACAGGTTATCACCAAAAATGCGTTAAGCCAGAGGACATACCCAAAACAGCTTTCAGAACTAAATATGGCTCTTTTGAATGTGTGGTACTTAAATTTGGCATGAAAAACGCCCCAAGCACCTTTTTAACCTTTATTAATGAAGTTTTAAATAACACATTGGAAAAAGGGCTATCATCTACCTTGACAACATAATCATATACAGCCTAACTAAGGAACAACACTGTAAAAACATATGCCTGGTCCTCCGCGCCCTCAAAGATAATCAACTTATAGACAAACCTTAAAAATGTGACTTCTTCTTGTCTGAACTCCCATTCCTAGGACACATTATCAGTAAGGACAGAATAAAACCAGACCCAGAAAAAATATGTACCATAACCGATATGCTAGCACTGCAAAATAAGCGTGATATTTGTACATTCCTAGGCATGGTAGCCTATTTCAGAAGTTTTCTTCCTGAATGGGGTGCCTTGACTGCTCCCCTATCTACAATCACAAGAAAGACAACCAAATTTGTATGGACACTGTTAAGAGACCAGCATTTATGACAATTAATAGAGTACATGGTCACTGCCCCCATCTTACACTATCCAAGCTGTGAAGGAGTATAAAAACTAGAAACTGAAGCATCTGATTAAATTTTAGAAGGAGCATAATAATTTAAACTGCAGAAAAATACTTCCCCCTTGTAGTATATGAATCAAGAAAGCTGTCTGAGGAGTAGCAAAGATACCCTATACATGACAAAGAACTGGTAGCTATTGTCCACTGTCTAATGAAGTGGTGATGTTATCTGGAAGGTGCACAGATATTAAAAGTACTAACCAACCACAAGTCATTGGTGTTCTTCAAAACCTAATAACACCTATCAAGGAGACAAGTCAAATTAATGAGCCTCATACAGAGGCACCCCATGAAAATTGAATACAAACCAGGAAAAGAAATTCTTATCGCAGATGCCCTGTCAAGGCTATACCGTAAACATATCATATGCACTAGGGAGACCCCAATTGGCCCATGTTAATCATGGAGAATCTCAAAGAGGGGTTACCACCAAGTACACTAATGGACATCCAAGAGAAAGTCCTCAAGAACAAACATATGTTCAAAATTGTATATGGCACTCTACACCACATACTTCCAAGTGGTGATACTGTACCCTAAGTCCTGTCAACACAAAATATTGACACAATCCTTCAATGCCACATAGATCTGGGACAAACCTGTAGCAGGAATGTGCATGAATACCTTGAGACACACTACTGGTGGCCCAACATATTGGACAATATCAAGGAATTACTAGAGCAATGTGAAGTCTGTGAAAAGTACACCCGCTCCAAGGCACCACCCAAATCAGTACTACCGGTGTCAATCATGCAACCTTTCAAAGTGTGGTCACTGGATATTGTGGGACCAATGTCTGGCAATAACAAAGGCAAAAAGTACATTATAACAGCTATCAGCTATGTAACTAGGTGGCCTATGGCACAAGATACAAAAGAACACAAAGGCAATGATGTGAGACAATTTATTGGGAAAGAAATCATAGCCAAGTTTGGGAAACCTGACCTTCTGATCACAGATGGAGGCACCAAACTCAAGGCCAATGACACCAATATCTACCTTGCCAAAAATGGAATAAAACACCCCATAGCCATCCCCTATCACCCACAAGCAAATGGAAGAGTAGAAAGACTAAATGGATCCCTAGTAGAAGCCCTCAGTAATTTATCTTCCAACAATACAAAAGCCTGGGCCAACATGCTACCAACAGGACTTGTGGTATTCAGAACACAAGTTAACTGCAATATGGGCAAAAGCCCTTGAAAACTTGTCTATGGACATAAGCCAACCATTGTTAGCACTGCCTCAGGACCACGTTTACCTCTACGTAAGAAGGTACCAGAAAATAACAACCCTGGCTTACAGTGCATCAGGAAGGACCAATAGGACAAGGAAAAGAAAAGAGTGGAAAGAGAAATAACCCCATTACAATATGAATGCTTTCAAGTCAGGGACAAGATCTGGGTCGTTAACCATGACATTCACAAGTTGGAACAAGGATTAAAAGGGCCAGGTATTGTCATGGAAGTCAAACCCAACAACACCTACTTCATTAAAGGTATTGGTAGTCAAACAGAACTCAAGCGTATGCACCATGACCGCCTCTGCCTATGCAAAGCAAGAACAGCACAACATAATTCCTGACTTCCTGTACCCAATGCAAAACTGGATCAATACCAATCCTTAATCCCTGACACTCTCAAGAAAATTCCTAAGGTTCTACCTTCTAATACCCCATGGGGAGATGTTGCAACATCTACAATTACTCCCTCTTGGGGAAGTAATTCCCTGAGTGACTTGCCAAATGATTCCCTGACTAATCATTAAGTTGGTGGCACTGACATCATTTGTTCATATATTAAGAGGATCAAACATTTCAAATCCTAGGTATATATAACTTGGACAGACCTCATAACCTAAGAAGAACAAACACTTGGATAATCCCCATGACTACCATGATGTACATGGACAGTATGTGGCTTCTCATGACACTATATAATACTCTAAACTCATATCAAATAAAGTATCATTTTCTTATTAATTTTCCCCTTTATCTCATTTATTATACTTCCCAGAAGTATATACACAACAATATTATTGTTAAGCTTAATAAATTTCACTTACACATTTAGAAAACAGATCCTGCAAAAAGCATTGGTTCATTTAGATCACTGCACTTGAGAAAGAACCAATATACTCCTATATACTTTAAACTCCATGCTTAACCTTTATAGAAATACCCTTTTACAAATAAAAAAACACTATTCTTCTTCCATAATTCCAAAAATCCTACCTTTTAAAAAACCCTTCTTAGTTCAGCATCAAGAAATCACTGAAACAGGCTAACTAATTTTTGTAACTGTGCTGTTTTAGCAAAGTTACAAGGGGAAAAATATTTAGAGACTAGACAATTATCTTTATTGAGATATTGGAATTATATAGTATGGGCAAATTGTGGATAGTAGGAACATGATTGTGATGATCAATCAGTTGGATGATTAGGGGGTGGCTTGATCCAGGTAACAAGTCAAGCGCTGAATTGAGATATCCACTGCATGGGATCATCATCTGCTTGTGTTGCTGTTTCTAGAAATTTGAGTTGAATCTGCTATTTGGCTACGGGTCACTGGGAAGTTGGATTGCAGGTCACAACCCTGCTTAGTCAGAACCTTTCTGGGGGTTGACCTGGTTGTTTTGACACCATTCTTGCTTGGATGGTTTTGCTGTATATTAACTTGATTTTGTTTATATCAACATGCTATAAAGCTACTGCAAGTATATTTCAGGTAGCTTTAAGTGTGTGAGGGTTCACAAGCCAGCCATGGGCACACTGACCATGATAAGAGCAAGAATCAACCAGTGGAGTTTATAGCAGCAAGATAGGCTACCAGGTTGCCACGTCCAAAAAGATTTAACAATAGCATTGCTGAGCTTTTATTTTCTGGTGTATCCAGATCTTGTCCACTTATTTCTGGTTCTAATCAGCCTTGTTGATGTTTTAAAGTCCACAATTTATTAAAATAATAAGCCTTACTTAATTAACAGGAATGTATTTTAAAACAAAGGTTCCTGATACTATAGAGATATACATGATCAGCAGATCCTGAAAACGGTTCTGCCTTTATAATTAGCGCATATTTTATCTGTGCTAATTGATCAAAAGAAGATGGGGTCTTCTGTAAAAAAACATCCTGAATGTTATGACCTGCATTAAGAGACTCATCCATATCAAGGTGAAACAGGATACTAAGGAATATCAGAAGGCTGAAAATATTTTCAGGTTGGATTAAAAATTTCCAATGATATGCCAGTGTATCTCTTGACCCCAGTGAATTTCCTCATGCACCACCCAAGCATCTCTTCATGAGACTCAAAAAGGAGAAAAAGTGGGCTATTTCCCATTTTAACACACAAAGACTGACCCCTTTAACTAGAAATTCTCATGGGGGTTTGAATTAACTTATAGTATTGAGACTAATATTTATGTTCTTTGATTAGTGATATGAGGGATTTGATTCTCCTGGAAAATGTGTGGGGTATTGTGGTAAATCAGATCTCCAGAGGTCATCAAGCTGTGTCCTGGGTTAAAGCCAGGGTCTATTTGAGTTCAAGTGCCATACTTTGAGTGAGAAAAATCCCTCAGGGGCCATTATACTGTACTTGAAGTCATAGAAACTGATCTACCAGTTTACCAGCAAACCTTCTTGAGCCAGCTGGATAAACCATAGGATCTGTGTGTAACTGTTCCTATTGTGGTTTTTAGAGCTTTTTGAAACAACTTGGTGAGATCTCCTCATAGAAATCATTTTTCCTCTTGGCCAAAGTTCCTCCAATTTTTTCATCCTTGACCAATCAACATCTGCTGATCAGCAATGTTTAAGAAGCCTGGAGCTCTTTCTAATTGGCTTAACCCTCTCAGATCCTGATAAGAGATGGTTTGGAAATTCTTCATAACATAAAAGGGAAAATTTTAAGGGTCCTGGACATTATTTGTTAAACATATACAAAAGAAGCTCTTTAGAAGCCTTCTACCCAAGCGTACCAAAATATTGCTCTAGCGCTCTTCATTTTCACTTCTACAGAGTCCTACTGACCCTCTGTGATGTATATTGGTATCAATCTATCAGTAAAAATTGATGGCCAAGTCTCTTGCGCCTCCCAGGGTAGCTGAAAGTCCTTAGATCTCTCTATAGTCCCACCATCTAATCTCTGATATATAGCCCTGTGTCTCAGATGTTTCCTGTTTAGAGTACTCCATTAAAAGGCTTAAGCAACTCCTTTCTGCCTTCTTCCAACCATAGAGTAGCTGTCAACTATGACTTACTTGAAGCTTAGAACATTCTGGCTATGCCTTCTTCATTGTTTTATTAAGCTCTGAGATATTCGACCAATGGCTTCCATTGGTAGAATAGAGCTTAAACCCAACCAAGTATCCCTTTAATAACTTCTCTGAACTTCTTTGCTTCCTGTTGGAACATCTACTCCAACCCCTAAATAGGGAATTGCCACTTCACCAGCAAGGCCTTAACGTCTTGCCATCTGGAGTGTTAATATTTCCCCATCCATTCAAAGTCTTGCTGAGACTATTCAGATTTTTCATTGCCAGAAAGTGGCTTGAAAAGCGTTTCCTGGGGGTTGTTCACCTTCCCTGCTGTAGAAGAGGGCTGGGAGACTTTTTTGTTGGTATATCAGGACTTCCAGGGACATGGAGGGCTTCTCTAACAGCAATTAATGGCGTAGCCGCTAGCTTCTTTTCATTGATTGAGGTCATAGAGGTGTCCCATTCAGCTATATCTAATAATGGCCAGTACCCCTTTTGTCAGGGTAAAGTAGAGTGAGAGCTCGTCATAATCAATCAGATGGAGAATGTACACCAAAATGAAGATGACATTACCAATGAGGAGGAGACAATGTGTGTTTACTCGGAAATGGCAACCCTTGAAGAGTGAATAAGGAAAGGTGCAGCAGAAGATTATGCACAGGTACATCAAGAAGACCTTAATTTGGCTCAACATCAAGGAATCAGCAGCATGGATAGGCTCACATTCAATTTTGCGAGTTTCAGGAATCATTTCTGCAGGAGGAGGAAGATTACCAGAAAATTGCAGAGATGAGAAAGAAGAATCTAGAAATCAGGGTATTAAAAATATGATAGGAAAATATTGAAATAAGTGAATCATTGAGGTAAGATATTTATCGAGAGTAAAATATCAAACACTAAGGTAGTTTGGTGGGGGCAATTGTTGCTTAAAGCCTTTGGGTGCATCTTGATGAGGTGGCCTCCTTGTATGTAATATTTAGACAGCTTACAGATACCACTAATGGTAGTTCTGTAAGCTGTTACCTGATCTCCTTTGAGGTCAGGATTTTGTGACCAACAGGTCAAAGAGGGGAAAATTGGGCATGGGGCATCTACACCCCACTCAGACCCAATTTCCTGTCACCACCCACTTGCAATCAATTTTTAGATTTAAATCTACAATTGCCGCAAGCAGGCAGGGCTTTGGGCCGGGTTTCCCCGGGTGGCGGGGCTTTGGCCAAGCCACACCCGGGAAAACTATGGACATGACACCTTTGCCCTTTACCTCCCAGGTGATCATCCTGAGTGTTCCAAGCTTCAGAGCAACCATTACCACTTAATAGACCCCATATCACTGTGTTCCTACAGCTATTTCCCTCAACAACCTACCTAATGGCAAACTTAGGAGCTGCATATTTACTTAGTACCCTATAGGTGCCCCTCCTATAAGCTAGCCTTTAGGTATGAAGGGGTCAACCACTAACTGTTGGGATTGGGCAGAAGTCTCTATTACATCCCAGTTGAGGCTATGGTTCCAATACCCTGGGAATATTGATTCCAGGAAAGGTGTCCAATTGTGAATGATGCTGGTAGATTTCACTTCAACGAGCACTCAAAATGGATGATAATCAATCAATTTTGATAACTCTGATCAAGCAATCAGGCAGCAGACTGTTGTTACCCCCACCAAATGTATATGCCTGCATAGCCTGCTATCTATTTTCTTCACAGGGGTGTTATCTAATGGGGTTATTGGGGCTGGGGAAGAGTTTTTTTCTATGGTGATACCTGCCCTGCTATAAATCCTTGATTGCCTTTGTAAGAGGCTGGGTGGGGCTACCTGGTTGGTTGGCTAACTTATCCTGAGTGGTGAGTCTTCTGTGGTTTAGACCAGTAGTAGGGGAGAGTACAGTGCTAACAATAAGTTGAAGGCCATGGTTTAAGTTTAGCTGGAGAATAGAGCTGTCTCACTAAGAAAAGGTTGAGATAAAGATAAGTTTGGTAGTAGTTGATATTGAATTTTGCAGCAAATAGGTTGAAGTTCAGGACTGATATCAGTTGAGAAATAGACAGCAGTCCAAGAGGGGATAGGAATGAGATCCTGGGTTAAGATTAGATTTTTTGTGGTTTAGAGTGAAGGCTTATATTTTTTTGGGGAGCCAGGTTGGACATGGGTGGTAGAAAATGTGGTATATTGATGGGATAGGAAGTTTTATAAGCAAGCAACTTGGATAACTTATTGGTCTTGAAAAGATGGGGTTGTCTATCTATGAGAGTATGAGTGGGTCCAATACTTATGGGCTGGTGGGGCAATAATGTGAGACTAATCATGAGGTACCTCTATGAGCGCCCCTGTGTATGTTGATACGTGGTGGCATTTTAATATATGGGTTAGATTGAAGATCAACTGCAGTGTAATCCTCCCTTTAACGATACTACTTACGGGATAATTACTCGGGTTATAAATCGAGGGGTTTATCCGTTTATAGTCATCAATAGTAGTGCCGCTGGGCATACAATTTGGCGATAAAATAGTGTAGATTAATAAAAGTGCCACTGTGCGTGAGGGTTAACGATTTAAAAGTCTCCTCAATCTTCTTTGGTAACCCTGCTCCGGGGTGGTTAAACTTATTGACCCGGAAAAGTATGGGATCTCGCTTTCAAGGCAGGATGGCCTTGGGTAAAGCAAGCGGTAGGGTTTTCCCTTAAGGCTGAGTTACCGGTCATGGCTCGGGTAGCACCAAGCATCCTCTTTAGCTCGGGTTCGATTCGCGAACGCTTTGGTTTACTGGCAGCTTATCCAAGTTGAGTTGGGAAACATCGAAACCGGTATTTCCAGTGCCACCCCACGCTGAGAGGTATGATAACTTTTGATCTGGTCATGAATCATGTATGTATGAGTTTGGACTCATCAAAGCTGTTCGGTTAGATCATGTCTAAGGAAATGGATGTTTATATATGTAGTTGTTGCGTTGGAAGGATCAAAGTATGTATGCTATATTTTTAGATGATATCAGATGTTAGAGAGTATGTTATGACGTAATAAACATGTAAATTGAATAAGTTCAAGGGGAGATATTTAATTGTTAGGGGGTGATTTCAATATCGTAGGCATGGATAAGATTGGCCAGGCTCAACTTGTTGATGGGTTTGGTGGAGGATTTGCGGTCCTTGGCGCGGCGGTTCTGGAACCAGACGCACACCTGGCGGATAGTCAGAAGCGTCCGATCGGCAAGGGCGGACTTGTCTTTCTGGGTGGGGTTGGGTTTGGCTTTGTAGAAAGTTTCCAGGAGCTGCTTTTGGTGCTTGGTGTAGCGCAGCTTGTAGTTGGGGTCAAACTCGACCACCTTCAGGTACGGGAACGACAGGATAATTTCGTTCTGGAAGCTGGGCTTGGGCATTTTTTTGCGGATACGGCCATCGCACTAAAGCGGAGCTATATATACTTAATCACCCGAAAATAACTTAACCCGGGCGGCTTCCTCCTAAACCACCATTTATTCTCGCCCCCACCCTTACAAATTTATCAATGACGCAAGATTTCGCTTTCTATCCCCCTTTTAACCAAAAAAACTAAGTATGCCTCGGTGCTGCTAAATACTATCAACGCATTGATACGGTCATAAAAATCTATTATAAACAGTAACGCCCATCCCGCGACTTTATAAAAACATCCACGCCTCCAGAACGTGCTCCAGTTGAAGAAGTGGCGAAACAATTAAACCTCAAACCATATTCTTCAAATCTTTATATTTAAAACCAATTCGAATGGTAATGACGTCATCATCCAGGGCCACTCAAACCGGCATAAAACCAATTAGTAAGAAACTGTCCATTATAAACTAAATATGGAATAGTATTACCACCAATCATAATCTTTTTCCAACCTGCTCCAGGTTCAATTCCATAAAAAACTTTTAATACGAGAAAGACAAGTCGAGAAAGACAACATTAACTTCAATCACAGCTCATGCCATTAAAGCCAATTAAAAGGTACAAGAGTTTAAATTAAATTTTTATTACCCAGCACCATCTGAATCTAAACCCCGGAATCAAGCGCCTGGTCCCTCGGACTGGGTAGACGCTGCATCTGGTAAATAATAACTACTTATAAAGAAGATGATGTTTTCTTAGCTCCATCCGTAGCCCCTGAAACAAATCATGCCTTTCTTTAAACCTCATGCCTACTAAAGCGACAACTCTTTGATTTGTCATTTCAAGGTTTACAGATTTCTTTCGGCTTTTCGACTTGGTAATGGGGTTAACGCTCCATTTTCAATAGAATTTATCTACATGTTTGAATCGATCTAACCAAGAAGGAAGTTATCCCATGCCCCTGAGATTTCCAAATTTAGCTTTGCTTGCTTAGCTAAGCAGCAATAGCGTGAATTCCAAATTGACCTTCCACCAACATTTTCTATCAAGCATTTGTATGCTCCAGCTGGTTTCCAATCCAGAATTGTTCACCCCAATCCCCTGGGATATATCCAGAGTCCAGCTGTAAATTTGTATCTTGACTTATAGCCAAGTATAGGTTCGGATACCATCCCAGCTTAAGCACGTGGGCGGTGAAACATTTGGAACCCTTTATGAAACTGGCCGATGTTGTAGTGAATTCTAATTGGCTACATATATTTAGAATTCATTCCAGTCAGCTCGAATCAAATTTTTGTAATTGACTTACATTCTTGCTTCCTTGACTCCCAATAAATCATCTTTATCTCTTCCACTAGACTTTTGGTGCTTTTTATAACTGATCCACAGAGGCAGGTTCTGCTGTCTCCTGCTGCGAGTTGCCCTTGTATTCCCTTTTTATATTTGTGTTTAATATTCAATATTTGTTTATCACTACTAGTGTCAGAGCCCAGAATGGGCCAGACAAAACCCTATGTTGCATAGGTTCAACGCCTTAGAGCAATTGTGGGACTGAACAATCATGTCGTCAATCACGCAGATTAACCCAAAGGAAACTTTAATTCTAAGCGGAGAATTGAACCCTGGTCAATGCCAAGCCTGGGGACAATTGAAAACTCTCCCAAAGCTGAGTGGAAAATATTTTAATTAGCCCACACCCTCTGAAACTCAGAATTGGGGACTTGGGTTGCCAAATAGCCCAGAATTCCCCTGCCAGCTTCCCCAGGGCAAAAATAATGAAATGATCCATCTAACTGACAAATCAGGAGTCACCAATAGAACCCAGCTTGAGAATAATCCATTGACAACCAATAAGAAGTTACCAGTAAGCCCAATTGCAGTTTCCCAGCAGGATATAGCTGGGAACACTGACATCTCCTTTCCTTGTTGACACCTTAAAATTAAACATCTTTATGCTCAGGATTCCTTATTTTCTTGCAAGATCTATCTACTTTTTCACCAATATAACTATCCTGTTTGCATTTATTTGCAACTCCACTACACTTTACAAACTCACGTATTTGCTCCCCCTGGCCACTAAGAGCAATCATTTTGCCCTCCATGCTGGAGATCCCTCCTACCCCTCCCTTACCAACTGTGCCTCCTGCCCAGGACTTTAGTAAGTTGGGTTTTGTCTATATCACAGTATTGGGGCTGGCTGACCAGGCTGTGCCCCATACTGGGACTTGGCGTTTCCTAGCTACTGTAGTCAACTATCTGGCCAGGATTGCGCCTATTGTGTACTTGGCCTTCCAGGCCCAGCCTGCCTCCCCTGCGGGAGTCCAGCTGGATTCTGGTATGGGCTATGACAACTAGGGCTGCGTTGGAATTGAGACAAGTAGCTCCTTTTCTAAAAAGGAGATGTGGTACTCTTACTACAGTAGTTGGGGATAATCTGTCAGTCATTTGACAAACTAGAAATAGATAGTGAGATTGAGGGATGATCTAAGGGTCAGTTGGTAGACTTGGTGTTGCAACTGAACCAATGAGAGTTCAGTATTTGAATTGGGGAAGACAACAGTCCAATAGAAAAGGCAAGAATGAATAGAATAAGGTATTGTTTATTGTAGGATATTGTGATTAATATACTAAATGGGGAAGTCACAAGGCCACAAGGGGGTGGCATAGTGGGGAGTTCCATGTAGGGTTTGGAGCCAAGGAATAACTTGTGCAGGGACAGCAGGTCAAATTGGCAATGCTCCTAATTAGGATGAAGTGCCCGCCATTTGGCATTGCCATCAGATTCATTCATAATGTTAGATACGTCAAGGGGTGACTCATTGAGCACCCACTGTGTATTGTAAGATAGGTTAGCAGGCGAGGTTCAAATCTTGGTTGCAACATTGGTACTGTACTAGTTGGATACCAGACAAGTAGTTGGTAATACAGAAGTGGTTGGACCTAGAGAACAACAAAGGGTTTGGAGTAGTGGCAGCAGCAACTACTCTAAATCAAATCCTCAATAAGTGACTTCTAGTCAAGCTAATTGACAGTGTAGTCAATAGGAGGAGACTAGCCTTTGCGGTCTTAGATTATACACTCAGAGAAATATTCAATGGTGTAGCTAATATAAGGGGGTATAATGTATATCTTTATTGAGAAAAGGAGAGGGTTTATATACTACAACTTACTTGATAACTCAAGGTAATTTGATCATTACATGGGGTTTGAGAAAGGGGAAATGAATGTTGAACCACTAGGGATCAACACAGCAATCAGAAGATGTGAACAGCCCCAGGCACAAGGGGTTGCAAAGGACTCAAAGATGGGGAAGCCAATTATTAACTGCAGTCGGTGAACTAAATCAGTTGGCAGATTTAACGTCCAATTGGTGAAATCTAATCCAGAACCAAGTCAGTGCAGGTGAACAATCCAGAAGTAGTTGTTCTCGTATGATGATCCAAGCTGGTCTAAACCATAAGCATCAGGAACAACTACTATATTGGAAAGGCAATCAAGATCTAATATAATCAGAAAGTACTCAACAACAATCAGGGTTAGAGCAACCGACTGGTGATGAGTTTCACCACAGGAGCCACTGTCTCAAATCCAGAGAAGATTTTCTTGGAATTGACACCACACTTATGTGTGGACGGGTTGATTTTTCTGGATTTTTTTTCATTTTCATTTTAAAAAATTAATTTCAAATTTAAATTTTTTGTTTCATAAAAATTAATATTTAAATAAATTTAGATTCATCCAGAAACCAGGAAACCGTCCAAGGCCTTCTTTTTAATTTAAAATTTTGGATTTCCTTATGTTGGGGGAATCCAAAAGAAGAATCCAGGGAAGGGAGGATGGGACAATTATGGCATTTGCCGTAATTGTCCCTTTTAGAGGCCAACACAGCCCTAATTACTACAACACTGAAGCCAATTTACGGGATTGGAAGCGCAACCAAGGTTTTAAGAAAATCCAATTCAAAGTCAATCACCATCAAAACTCAACAGTGGATATGAAAGTTTAAACCTCATAGTTTAAAACTAATCAGGGAAGATAGCACCTTTACTCTCATTTCCCAGACCGGAAACCAAGCTCCACTGGTCATCCCCCCTGCATCTCCACTTTGGCCAGTGGCTCAAAATATATGGAAGGGAAAGCAAAACAGCTTCAATTTATTTCCAACGTAACAACCCCCTTTAAAGCCTATGCCATCACAACCACTAATCCTTCCAAGCTCCATCAAAAAACCCACCAATGAAAACCCAGGGATCATAAAATATAATAACAAATTGAAGACAAGCTACCCAATATGCAACACCACTCAAACAACAGGATCCCTTACACATACCCTTCCAAGCGTATCCATAGCACCTAAACAACATGAATAGAACTAAACTAACCAGCGGATCACCAAAGACTTACTCAATTGCTACTATACAAGGGATAAATCTGCAAATCACCTCAGCATACCATCAGCTACAGCTCACAAAAAATGTTAATCTAAACATTAAGGCTACCTGTACCAGCATTTCAAATCTATAAAAAGAACCAGCCAAAAATATCTAGTTTGCTATTTGAATAACACCGTAGCCAAAATCCCGCTAGCACAACAAAAGCGGGGTTGGTCCGCAGCTAAGCCCCCAGTGGCAAAGCAGTGTAAATTTCTTATTTAAGCATCACGGCTCCCCACCCCCCCCCCCCCCCCCCCCCAAGCCTTGTTTCCCAAAGCTAGTGTCCCCTCCTTGGAAAAATAATCAGAGTAAAGATCCTCAAAAGCAGCTTCCATCTCAGCTAATAAATTTCTTGGAAAAGTCTTAACCACTTTCATATCCTCCCAAGACTCTTCAAGGAGATCTCAGGAATCTCTTCCCATATTTCTGAGCTTTTTACTCTTGATACACCAAACTTTTCCATTTTGAAACTAAGTTAGACAGGCATGTAGAGGATCTAGGACCATCCAACCAGAATTACTATACTTGTTCTTGTTGAGACTCTTAATGCTGGACCCCTCTTGTAATAAAGCTTTGGTGAGCTTTGTCTCTGGAGAGGCAAATTTTCTGGTCCAACCCCTTATTTTCCTCCCGCCATCTTGTTATTAACCCTACATTCTTTTCTTCTTGGAGTTTGAGTCCTTCAATTTCTCTATTTGCTGCATTCTTCATTTGATGAAAAATCTCATCAAACCCCAACAACAAGCTCCAAAGGTCCCAAGCATGGACTCTATTTCCTTGCCCAGATGTTTCTTCCTTGGAAAAATACCCCAAATAAAGTTCCTCAAAAGCTGACTTGACTGCAGCTAATGACTCTTTCAGACACATTTTGGCCACCTCGAGGTCCTACCAGGCATCCTCCAGGAATCTTTTGGGGACCTCTTTACTTGAAGCACAGTTTATACTCTTAGAACTCCAAACTTTGCCTTTTCAAATGATAACTGTGAAGACATAAATTTAAAAGTAAGGTGAGAGAAAAAGCGTTGGATGTTGACTTGAATATACTTATTTAATGTTTATCTGGTTTCACTTATATACTATGTGGGGCATACTTGGCTGATTCCCCCTCTGGTTCAGGAATCACTCCCAGATTCCTATCATGCAGTCTATGACATCCCAGTGTCACCCAATCAATATATCTACCAAAAAGTCTTCCCACTCTCAACCTATGATAATGTTCCTAATACATTCCAGAACCACCTTTCCTTTTGTTGCAATGTATATTTTTGGCACGGAGCGTTTCAGGCTTCTGGCGCCAGACCCCAGTGGAACCTACATATTCCTGATCTAAGCTGGCATTGTTCCAACTGGGGACCAGCTGATTGATCCTGAATGCCAAGACACCATTGTCCATTAAGGCCTTACCTTTCTTCTAATTGATTCCTTATCAATGATATTAAAAAATCTTTGCGGCTAATTAATTTGTTACAAAGATACCAAGTCTTTACTTGACACAGACAAGTACATCTTGGCCCTATGATTAAATCCTCATGAATCATATCCAATGGTGAATATTAATTGCCCTTCAGGGCTAATTAAGCTGCTTGCCAGACACCTAGTCTCCATGATTGGTTTGGCCAATCTTGCCTAAATCTTGTCAGATAGCACAGCCTAACTACCCAGCCAATATTATATCCCTTATTTTGTATAGATACCAGGGTTCTGGGAATATTTATCTGAATTATTCCCTAAACTTACCTATATAAAGTATATAATGAAACCCCACCAATCCAATATGATTCAGTGTATGTCTTTGGCCAAATGCTCCAGGTGGCTGGTGTATGGGACAGCCCCTTCAAGGGTTGTGGGGGGATGGACAGTTAACCCCAGTTTGATCCCCCCTGCGTTGATCTGGTATCCCCTAACTTATATTCTGGTCCTTCCCCTTAAACAACCTGGGGAAGCTAATGGCTCTGGCCAGGACTCATCAAAGTGGTCCCCATCTTGGTTAAAGCTCCCTTCAAAGTAGCTATCCCACCAGCCCAACCAGTGATGTTCAGGGTTGTAGTACATTCCTCCAGATCTCACCTCTGATAAAGTTGAAGGGGGTTCTATTCCCCAGTAGGCTTTGCAGAAAGGGTATAGTTCAGCTTGAGGGATTCAAACCCCTTGGCATTGAGTGCAAAATCCTAGCAATCCACACCATAACCCCACCTCATGGGCTAAAATAAACACTGGTGCTGAGTATATACATCTTGGAAGCATAACAAACAAGATACAGGGGGAAATTAAGATGAGAAAAGTACTTTATTTGATATTGATCTATAGTATTATACAGTATCACAAGAAGCCACATGCTGTCCATGCACGTCATGACAGATATAGGGCTTGTCCAAGCAGTGTTCTGCTTAGGACATGAAAGGGTTGATCCCCATATTAGATGGGCAATTGGTAAGGGTGCTACTGGCTTGATGATTATTTGGGGAATCACTCAGGAAACTACTTTACTGAGAGGGAGTAATTGAAGATGTTGCAACACTGGGGTGGCCAGGTTGGCAGGTTATTGTAAACAACGTGAAGGGATGTGCAAGCATGCCTGTACTGGCAAGCGGTCCTTCCTTCATATCTCTGGATTCTGTTTAAAGCTGGAGACTCCTTGATATGATACTTTGGCCATGAGGTACTTGCTGCTAGGGGTGGCACATGGCTCTGTGCCCTAAGGTTATAATGGGCACCCTCTTGCTTCTTATGAAAAAGATTTCCTATAGCTCTTAAGATAAAGTGACATCCTTAAATCTCCCCAGGGCAACCTGGTTTCACTACACCCCTACTGAAATTTTTCTTTGTAAGGGGATGATTGCAGCCTAAAATATAATACAATGGGCTACCACAGAGCAGATAGGAGCCCTTAAAACATATAAAATAATTTGAGATTCAAGGGGAACAAATCAATAGAACTGCTGCTGGTATCTCATCAAGTGATCTAAGAGGCACTTAATGCTATACAGGCATCCTTCATACCAGCATAGAAATGATGACTTAACCTATCCCAGTTGAAAGATGCCTGATTAATATCAAGATATTGTTCTAGATTAGTTCATGGGTACTGAAAAGAGCTTTTATAAAGTTTTCCTGATTCTTTTGGAGGACCTGGGACCCTTGAATGAAACCTTCCAGGAAAGAGATATGGGTTTAAAGGGCTCTGGTTTAAGGTGGAATGTGTCCCCTCCTATCCTTATGTAAGATGGATTGATGGCAGATATATTATAATGTTGGTTAGGCTAATATTTGGCAACAGTGGCAAAATCAACTGTAGAGATGTAAAAGTGAGAACTCAAAAGGAAGAATCTAAAAGTGGCCAAGTCGACACTTTTTAAATTTTCAAAATGGCTTTTTATAACAAAGTAACTACTTTTTCTTGACTTTTTTAGTTGAGAGAATGAATAAAAGGTATTTTATATGGCCATAATAAATTTTAATTATGGTTGAGTTGTTTTAATTTAATTTTGAAATTTTAAAATTGTCGACTTGGCCACTTTTAGATGTTCACTTTTGAATTCTCACTTTTACATCCCTGCAGTCAATTTTGCCACTTTTGTCTAATATTCTTATCCTTATTGCTATACCTGCTTGGGTTATTGAGACATCCTGGGTGAAAGGGCAGAAGAATAAAAATAGTAAGACAAATATGTCTATTTAGTTTATAGCCAAGAAGGTTATATAGGAGAGAATTAGGAGTATCACCAATCAGTTATCAGGAGGTAATTTCTCAAAGATTTTCCAAAAGGAGATGGTAATGGCATAGGGATAACATATTGGTAACAGAAAAACCAGTTCCTCATGGCTGACTTGATCAGGGATATGCCTTTTTATTGTCACGACCCAACTAAAATACCAGAGGTAAAGGCCAATCCCAAGCACTGTTTTTAGAAAGCTTGATCATCACATTTGAGGGACCAAAGTCAAGCCTAGGATAATTTAAAATAGATACAACATAACATTCAAACAATCACACACCCGTTATGTTGTCTTAGTTTACATGAGAAACCCTGTTGGATGATCCAACTCCATATTGCAACACACTCTTTCTTAAACAAGACTAAGGGGTGGGGGTGATAATCCACATCTGGAGATGTTTTGAAGGTATGAGTTGATGCTGGCCAAGTAGAGAATGGTTAACTGAGAGAGGTAAATGCTTGTGGTTTTTTTTGCTTGACCAGCTGTAATAGCTGGGTTTTTTAACCAAGGTGGTTAGGGTTTGAGCTTTGCCTTATGTTGTTAGTAAGATGGTCCCTTGTTAGTTCTTTGGAAGGATATATTAGTTTTTTAACATGAAATGGTTATTATGAGGTAGCACTAAAATCCTGATCCCAACTGGGGTGAGAATATAGTTGGGTAACTTTACCTAGGATGGAGGTAAAGTTTCTCTTTATATGACTTAAGAGTATCTTTAAAGAAGTCTTAAAGTTTCTGGTCAAAACATGGATAGCTCTGAGCTATTATTAGGGTAGCTGTTCAGAGAAACAGTCACATAACTTAGTGAAATGGAGGTTTCTGGGAAGCAAAATAGGTTAATTTCTCTCCTGAAAGCCCAAGCTAACCAATTTAGTGAGTAAAAATAGTTGTAATGCATGAGGAATCCTTGCTTCTGACAACCTAAAGTGTAGGTCACTGATGGAAGTCAAGTCTAAGTTGATTCACTTGTGGAGACTTATTTCCTGAGTTTGAAGTGTTGACTGATGAGGACTACCAAAAGGAAGCCAGGAAAGAGGTTATATATAAGGGCTTGATGAGTTGTTCAATAGCTATGCTAGGTGCTAGGCTATTGGGTTAAGGTTGGAAAAATTTGGGGAATGTTCTAACATTTCTCCAAATTGATTTGCTGAGGTAGCAGAAGGTGGAATGTTTTGCCTTGATTTTTTTGCAGTAGCAAAATCAAGGAGAAATGTTATGGAAGTTGCAGGAAAGAGGTTTATTTAGTGATTCCCTATGGTAGATAAAGATATATTGCTATGAGAGCCAGATAAAAAGCTGTTTTCCTTGGAATTTACAATAAGAGTAAATATATGGGCAATATGTTGAAGAGGATTATGAAGAGCAATTTAAATAGTATTCTACTATTTAAATAAGTTAAGGTTAAATGCAGGGAAGGTTGATGCTGGAACAGGGAACCAGTTAACACTTTGGCACGCAAAGTGTTAACACTTTGAGAAACTTGAGCAGTGGGAATTGATTTCCTAGTTGGATCACATTGGATCTTCAGTAAATGGTGTAGTTTTAAACAACACAATCATTTTTTGAGTTGAAGGCATGTTTTATGCAGAATATGATTGGTTAAAATCCAAAACTTTAAAGTATAAGCAAGAAAATAGTGAATTGATACTTTAAGCTTTTGTGAAAGTAAGGGTGTAAGCGTATTTTATTATAGAAAAAGTGGGCACTAATAGTTTAAGCTTTTGAAGAAACATCATCCTAAAGGCTTAAACGTTGGAAACAAGGCGCTATAAGTAGGAGGCTGGCTGGGAAAGTTGGAGAGGTCCTTCAGAAATATTTTAATTGCAAGCAGGGTTGCTGGTGAGCGCTTGAACTGCATCTTGATAGTTACACGTCTTAATGGTTTTGAGTAACCAGATGTCTTCTAAAGCGTTAATATGTCCTTTCTGAAGGAGTAGATGGGCAAAATGACCCCAAAATGGAGACAAACCAGAAGGTTTCTAAGGGGATCTTTCTTCTGTTAATAAAGACTATCTTGGCCCCTATTCTCCCTTTTTGTAACAGAAAATGTTCCTAGTGATAATGATTTTGGAGCTGTTCAAAAGGATAAGAAGAGGCAGAGATTTAGTCTGTTTACTCATGGAAAACTCCTGGTTAAGGAATGATTAAAACAGTGCAAATAACCTTTTTATCTGGGATATTGTTGTACTGAATATTATCATGCAAACAGTCCTATAGATGATGGAGCTGCTTTGGTAGCCCATTCATTGCTGTAAAATATGTTTCCCCAAGCTATCAATTGACCAATGATGATTGGGGGACATAACAAGTCCCTTTTGGAGTGTTTAATAATTCTCTTTTGTTCTTTTGATAAAAAGATATCTCTTAGAATGTCACCTCAACCCATCCAGTCCCTGGCTTTGACCCAAGACACACCTTGGTAACTTCTTAGGACCAGAAGCGTCACATATTGTCTCACATTGTTTCCTTTATGTTACTTGATTGCTTGCGCTACAGGCTATCTTGTTGCATAGTTGATTGCTGTGATGATGTATTTTTTATTTTTTATCTCCTGGCATGGGTCCCACAATACCCAATGCACATACCTTAAATGATTGAGTGATTGATACAGGCATTGCAGACTTGGGGTGCCTTGAAACAAGCATACTTATCACATAATTTGCATTGTTTGAGTACTATATGATGCTGTCCAATATGTTGGGCCACCAGTAGCAAGTTTTAAGGTATTCATGTAAGTTTCTGGCTACAGGTGTGTCCCAAGTCTCTGTGATAACAGAGGATTGTGTCAATCTTATGTGTTGACAGGATTTAGGGTATGGTGTCACCACATGGAAGTATTTGATGTAGAGCCATATACGTTTTTGAACAGGTGTTTGTTCTTGAGGACTTTCTCTTTGATGTCTATTGGTGTGCCAGGTGGGAGCCCTTCTTGGAGATTCCCCATTATTAACATGGACCAATCAGGATCTCCATCAGTGTATAGGAGATGTTTACAGTACAACCTTGACAGGGTGTCTGCAGTGAGTAACTCCTTGGCGGGCTTATATTCAATGATTATGGGGTACCTTTGGATAAGGTTAATCCATTCATATAGTCTTCTTGGTAGGTGTTTCTGTGTTTTGAAGAATACCAATAACTTGTGGTTGGTTAGCACTTTGAATATTTCCACGTCTTCTGGATAACAAAACCATTTACTTAGACATGGATGATGGCTATTAGCTCCTTGTCATAAATGGGGTGTCTTTGTTCCTAAAATGAGAATTTTCTTTATCCAATTGCAACATGGAGAAAATTATTATCTGATGCCTCTATTCTGAGCCCCATCAACTGCATAGATGGAGGGGTTTATGTCTAGATATGTAGACCCCTTCCCAGTTAGGGTACCACAATAGGGGTGTGGTGACTGTTTGGTCCTTTAAACAGTGGAAGTGTTGCTCTTGCAATGGGTTCCAGACAAACTTGGTGGGTTTTCCAGCAATTGCAGATAGTGTGATGGTCAGTGATCCCTAGTCTGGTATAAGCAGTCTGGCATATACAACCATCTCCAGAAGTGTACAGAGTTTGCTCTTATTTTGACGCACAGGAATATAAGTTATGACTCTTACCTTTGCAGGGTCTGGGTTGATTCTGTCTTTTATAATGGTATGCCCTATCAGGGATAACTTTTCAGAGAAAAATTCACATTTGGATAGTTTAGACACTAGTTAGTTTCCTGTAGAGTGGTTAATACCATGTGGGCATCCTTTCAGTATTGCTCCTTGCTAGGGTTGTAAATGATCATATCATCCAGGGAAACATGTCACATTTCCCAAAGTGTTTCTTGAACGCTTTCTTCATGGATGTAACAATTTTACTGGGAGCATCAATCATGCCAAAGTTTAGAACAGCACACCCAAATGACCTATATTCAGTCCTGAATGATGTTTTTGGATATCCCCAGGTTTGAGTTGGTTTGACAGTATCCTGCAGTTAGGTCAATCTTAGTGAAGAATTGTGACCCCCAAAGGCACTTAAGAGGATATTAACCAGGGGTAGAGGATACATGTTCTTAAAATTGGCTTTGCTAAGAGCTCTATAATTGGTAACACAACACAAGCCCCATCTTCTCAGCTACAAAGAAAAAGCCACACCAAAGGAAGATTTGGATCATCATATAAGTTCTATTTCTGATGCTTCATCTGGGTACTCCTTTTAGCCTGTTTTCTGCTTGTGGGGATAACCTGTAGATGGTTCAATCTTTAGGGACACTTCCCTTCATATCAATCTTGTGCTGGATACACCTTCCAGGTGCTGATCCTGGCAGCTTGTCTTGGAACATGGAGAAGTATCCTTGACAGGATGGCTAGCGTTTGGGGTCCTGTGCTTGTGCAGATTCAGTGTTTTTGAAACAGATAATCCCAAACATATAGGTGGTCCAACTAACCTTACATGCATCCTTTCCCTCCTCTGTTTCCATAACCTTTACCAATCCCTTACCTCTCATGGGGGTGTTAAGGTGGATGGGGTAGGCATGGCAGTATACCTCTCTGAGGTGTATGGCAAGAGTGTAGATGTCCCAGACAGCGTGCAGCTTTATCTCCTTAATCTGATCTAGGTCCAACACTACATTGTATTTAGATATTGGGATGATGAGGCCACTATAGGTGCTTTTTACTTCCACTATCTGGATCCAGAAGAGTTTTGCCTCCTTAGTGACTGGGGTGCTCCTGTTATCTGCTATAATAACTCCCTTTAAGTTGCTTTGGATTGTGGGTATTTTCATGGGGCTGTAAAATTTCTTGTCAACAAGGGGTTAGTCTTCTCCCGCATCAAATAGGTTTATGCCCTGATATATTCAAAAGAATATGGGGTAAGTGAGGAGTTCACTTCCAGATTGTGATGAAGTAGTATAGAATTTACTGGAGGGTACTTGGATAATGATGGTTGAATCCAAATTCTGGTCCCTGTATGTGTCTTGTAAAGTGGGGGAGGGTGTCTTGCCTAAGCACTCCCCTGAACCTTTTCCCTTTCTGTTAGTGTCTTTGGTGCTTGCCTGGTTAGCTTGAGCGGTACAATTTCCACCTCAAGGATGGGAGTTGTTGGCTCAGTTGTTCTGCTTATTAGGTTAAGGGTCCTTCTTTGCTGTGGGCTCTCCTTGCGCTTGTTTGTTGCGTATATATTGTCAGACTTTTGAGCTGCACACTTTCCTTTCAAGAATACATCTTTGAGATTCTTGCAGTGGGTCATGTCAAACTGACATCTAATGTGTGTGGGGAGGCCATTGTAGAAGTCTAAACATGACCTGGGTTCATCAAAGTTGATGGTGTTGGGGGCCTGGTCACATAGGCTTTTGTACGCTGCAATGTAGTCCTCAATGGTTCCAGTCATTTTGAAGGTTCTGAGCTCTGTCATGATCACTAAGTTGGAGTCTTTCATGGAGAACTTTTTGAGGAAGGCGGCTTTGAACATTTCCCAGTTTTTTTTTTGATTGGGGTGTTGTTCAAGCCTTTTGCTTACAAAACGTGAGAGGGTCCCTGTGACACAGAGGACAATCTTGCTGGTCCAGAGTCTGTGGGGGTAACCCACTTGTGTAAACTTGCTTTGGGTGCTGTTGATCCAGAAGTTGGCATTTTCTTGACATAGTCCTTCAAACATCCCAATTTCTGCTGAGCGTAGGCGTTGAAATACAATATTGGGTATATCAGTTGTCTGTGGGTCTGAAGTTGGAGGTGGTTCAGGAGTTTATAGGACTTGAGGAGATTATATTGTTTTTATGTGGACAAGGACGTTTTCAAAGATGATGAGGCCTGCAGGGACGTCTTGTCCTTCTTTGTATTATCTCCAACCAGTGAGGAGTGCCATCTGCTGGGTTATTTTCTTTGGAGGAATTTTTCCTTTAAGCTGTGTAGGTGTGGATAACCTACCTGTGCTACCACTGTCGTGGATATACTCCTGGGAAGTATAATAAGCAAGATAAAGGGGGGATTGAGAGAAGAATCAAAATTTATTTGATTTGAAGATAGAGGATAATATAGTGCCATGGGAAGCCACATGTTGTCCATGTACGTCATGGTAGCCATGGGGCTTGTACAGATAATGTTCCATTTAGGATTTGAAAGGGTTGCTAATTTTATAAGATGTACGTCTGATAAGAGTGCCACTGATTTTTCATTAATCAAGGAAGTAATTATAGATTTTGCAAAAGTTTCATGATTCTTTAGCTGAATCCTGGCAGGTTATAAAGGATCTTTGACTGGTACACCAGAGTGAAGGGTTTAAAGCTTTTTAAGAGGTAAACCACAGATATGATAAATGGATATATTTATTCAAACAATATGTTTGAATGGAAATATGTGAGCAGTTCTAGACTGTATGGAGGTTAGGTGGTCTCTCTTTGGGGCAATGCTGTTTACTCAATGGTTATAATAAAAGGTGATCCTGATTTGGATCCATTGGGATATTATGATTATTGTTGAAACCATATCTTTATGGGGTGAATGATTTAACTAAGAGTAATTGAAGTGAATGTAACCAATAGTTGACAAATTATAGGTTTGTTTTAAGATTGAATCTTGGTTTGACAGATGGGAAATCTTATTGGGTAAAATATCGTAAGGGAACGGTTGAGTAATTAGAAGGCTGGTTATTTTTATTATTAAAAAATCGAACCAATTGGACATTCAATTATCCTGTGCCTTGGGGCTAAGGAGGTGGAACTTGAGGTGCTCCTACAGGGGAAGCGTTTCCGGTAGCAGGACTCTGAAGAGACAATGCTCCAGGAGAGGTGTTTCTAGAACTAGGGCTTTGTGGCACTTCCTCGGGAGCAACCTTACTGTTGGTGGGGCTTTGGGAAGTGGGTGGGTTATATTGGAGCCCTGGGGCTTCAGGAGCAGCGGCAGGGCCTTTTTGAGTGGTGGGTGAGGCCTCCTCGGGAGCAACCTTACTGTTGGTAGGACTTTGAGAAGTTGGTGGATTGTATTGAGCTTCAGGAGCAGCGACAGGACCTTTTTCATTGGTGGATGGGGCCTTTGAAGGGGGTTCTGTAGTAGGATTTTTGGTATTTCCTTTGGTAGAGGGCTGTGAACTTGAGCCTCCATTGAAAGGCTGGAGAACATCGAGAAGTTCATCATTGTGGTCCTGGGTCATGTCCCAGTACATGACGCCGCGGAGGTTCATGGCCTTGGCATGGTCTACTTTGATTTTCAGAGATTCGACGTCATCGTAGGAGATGAACTTCTTTTCAGCCTTGTTGAACAGATATGGGGTTTGCGATGCCTTGTCAAAGTAGCGCGTATATCCAGCACCGGCAGTGGTCTTGTCGGTAAGGATTTTTTCCCGCAGCTTGCGGTAGCGATACACGCCGGAGTAATTGGTTCCCTCGTCGCAGTTGGGATTTGCCTTGTTGGAATCCATATCGTCTCCCTGGGGATGAGTTCCGTCGTTTGGGACTGATATTTTACTGCCGTCCATATCTTCTTTGGTGATTTGGGTGCGGCCATAGAAAGCAAGCCCTGCCACCACCTTGTCAGGAGATCCCGTTGCCCTGACCCAGTCATCAATGCCCTTCTTGTAAGAAACCTTTCCCTCTTCTGCGCTGAAGGGGGCATTGGCACCGGTGGCGCTATCCCACACTCCGTTCAGGTCGTATGCCATTATGTTGACAAAGTCAAAGTGCTGGGTTTGGGTTTGAACATTTTTCAGGGGCACGCCGTCCTTTTCAAAAGGATTGACATGCACCGCAGCAGTCAAGAGTTTCTTCCCTTTGCCGAAATCACCATCCATGCGTTTACGAAGTTCACTAAGCAGCAAGGCGTAGTTGTCAGTATCAACTGCTTTAAAATTAGAAACAGGGTCATTACACGCCGCGCCATCGCGGCCAGGGTATTCCCAGTCAATGTCAAGGCCATCTAAGCCCCAACCATCAGGACCAGGCTCACCACTTCCCTGCTTCAAGTAGACCATTGCGTTTTCAATAAACTTCTGTCGGTGCTTTTCGTCAGCAACAAGCTTTGAGAATGTCTGGGACCCTGTCCATCCGCCAAGTGAAATCAACACCTTGACATTCTTGGGGCGTGCTTTCAACAAGCTCTTCAAAGCATTTCCGTCGTAGTCTTTGTCAAACGATATCTCAGCAGGATCCTGTTTGTTCTTTAGTAGACCAAAGCCATAGTTGATGTGAGTCACTTTATCGTAGCTCAGTTTGTCAGCAGGAACCTTACCCCACGGCACAAAGTAGCCAACAATCACTTTCTCCTGACATGCGATAAACTCAAGCACTCCACAAATCAACAGCAGCAGTTCCATATCCTTCTTCTATGACATCCACCGTTAAATACACCTCCAGGCATCTCAATATCAAGCCTGCACCTCTTTTTCGCTGCCACCCAACCACCAAAAACAATCGAAACATCCAAATCAATTGTACGATCAAGTGAAACCTGCAATCAAGCCAAATGCACGTCAAAATGTTTTCACATCTTACATGTTTAAGTTCCAACCAACCAAATGAATTTGATAAGGCTTCCACCAATCATATTCTCCAAAAGCTCTAATTTATCCAATCACTTTAGTCCCACATACATTTATGCAATAAATTGATTGAAATGTGAGTTCCCAACCAATAACCGAGGGAATCTAGCCTACCAGCATCTTAATTAAACATGCAAGCCATGAAGCTGAATGACCCACAGTTTAAAAATTAATGATTAGGATAAATGTTAATCCTTCAAGGAATAATAAATTTTTACACCTAACCATGCATGCATCAAATGCTTGAGTACTTGGCTGCCAAAATGCTGTGGGGGCAGACATCCAGCACACTAAAATGTAACTTCGAAAGTAACAGGGGCTTAGCATCTCCATCTTTGGTGCTTTAACCAACCGATCCGTTAGATTTTATAGTGGCTGACTAGAAGTAAGCTGTAAATCACTAATGATTAGTCCGTCACAAGCCATACCGTTTAAGGTTACCTAGCTTCAGCACCATAGTTGAGTTTCATGCGTGATATGCCGTCTTTCGATGGAATTTATACCCCATACAGTGCTGACAAACTAGCTGTGAGAAGGAAACTCTATTGCTCGCGATGGAAACTGGGAACCGCGAATTACACCGCATCAAATATGAATGCTCTCCCGTTTCCCTTTTTGAATCGATGCGGCTTAAACCTTGGAGCTCTAGATAGAGTCCCAACCAGCAAAGATAACTCAAAGCACAGTGGTGTCGAAACAGCAGGGTCGACCCGCCAGCAAAGTTCTGACTAAGCGGGTTCGTGACCCACAATTTGACTTCCCAGTGACCCATAGCCAAATGCAGAAGTCAACCTGTATTCCCAGAAATCGCAACATGAGCAAATGATGATCCTATATGATGGACGCCTCAGTTTAGTGCTTGACTTATTAACTAAATCAATCATCCCCTAACCATACAACTGATTAATGTTGTAACTGTGCTGTTTTAGCAGAATTACAAGGGAAAAATATTTTGGAAACTAGATAATATTCTTTATTGAGAGCTAATAATTATATGGTCATTGTGAATCCATGGATAGCAGGAACATGGTTGTGTTGATCACACAGCTGGATGGTGAAGGGGGTGACTTGATCCTGGTAATGAGTCAAGTGCCAAAACGAGGTGTCCACCGTAGAGGATTGGCATTTGTTCATGTTGATGGATTTGGTAATTCAAGTTGACTTCCTAGCTTGGCTACGGGTTGCTGGGAAATCAGATCACGGGTCACAAATCTGCTTGGTTGGAACCTTGCTGGCGGGTCAAGCCTGCTATTTCAACATTGATCATCACAATCATGTTCCTACTTTCCTCAATTCACTCATACTATATAATAGTTATCTCTCAATAAAGAACATTATCTAGTTTCCAAATATTCCCCCCTTGTAACTCTGAAACACAGAACAGTTACAACATTGATAGCACAGGTAGGTTCTCCATCCTATCTTTCCCTTAAAAATTCTGCCTGTTGTCCGTAATCACTGTTGCCAACAAATCCTCAAAAGAATCATGTCTGGCCTCCCACTAGACTGGACGCCATGCACATCAGGTACTGAGATACCAGAAGGATTTGTACTATAACAGAACATGGTAATACTGGTACCCACCTTCAACGCCCTGTCAGCACAAGTTTTCTTCCAGGCACCTATCACTACTTCTTGAGCCACAGCCAAGGAAGGAACCATGCCTGCCTATGTGGCCCAACAGCTTCAAAGTGCCACCTTCAAACCATTTGCTGGGGCCAACAACAACACCACAGCTTAGATTCAACCTGCTCAAAGTAAACTGGGGCATATGGAATGCCCACAAAGCTTCTGGATTTCAGAGATATCCATCCAACTCATGCCTGATGCAGGCACTTGGTGCAATAAGTGGCACAAAGACCACACTGTGAAAGATTGAGACCCTTTAAAACCAGAATCCTTGGCACGGTTTGTATTGAAGGACACCACCCTCATGATTATCCGCCAAATGAAGAACCTGACCCAGACAGGCACTGTAAAGGAACTCACACGCGCTAATGAGGAGCTCCGCCTATGTTCCCCTGCAGATATGGCATTTGACACTCCAGCCACACACCTCATGTATTACGGCGCCCTCAAGTCACACTTAATTAGACACATCAACCTGGATCAGGTAACCAATCTGCAGAGCCTATATCACAAAGCAGAGAAAGAAGAGCAAACTTCCAATACCCCCCCAAAGCACAGACTGGGAAGAGAGAGACCCAAAGATTCTCACTCAACTGGGAGCGCCAATTGCCTGCCTCCTGGAAACAACAACAACTCAAACCATAACCCTGCAGGTTCAAATGGGCACAGAAATGGGAATAATGGGTGTGATACTCTTACTACAATGAATGAGGATAGCATGTTGGTTGGTAGACGGACTAGGAAGTAGATAATGGGATTAGGAGACAGATCTAGGTGTCGGTCAATTACTAGGTACTATACCAGTCGGAAACCAGAAAGGTATTTGGTAGTACAGAAGTGATCAGACCAGGAGAACAACAAAGGGTTTGGAGTAGTGGCTACGGTGACTACTCTAAAGAAAATCCTCAATAAGCGACTTCTAGTCAGGCTAATTGGCACTGTAGTTAGTAAGATGAGACTAGCCTTTGTGATCCTCAAATTATACACTCAAAGAAATATTCAATGGTGTAGCTAATGTAAGGGGGTGTAAAACATATATCTTTATTGAGAAAAGGAGAGGGGTTCATATACTACAACTTATTTGATAATTCAAGGCAAGTTGGTCATTGCATGGGGTTTGAGAAAGGGGGAAATAGATGTTGAACAACTGGGGATCAACACAGCAATCAAGGGAAGATGTGAACAGCCCCAGCGGCATAAGGGGGTTGCAAAAGACTCAAGGGTGGGGAAGTCAATCAATAACCACAGTTGGTGAACTAAGTCAGTTGATAGATTTTCGCCTAATTGGTGGGACTTGTCACAAGTGACAAATTCCTATCAACTATACTTATTGAAAAGCCTCTACTACAAAACTTGAACCCCGGCATCTTGCGGGCCGCCCACAGTTTTTAGGGCTCAAATCAGAACAGGATTTGACTTTGGAAAATCCTTTTAAGCTTGATTAACCAAATGTACCTATGCCAATATTCTCCACACTAAAGGTTCTTGATAAAACAGCCGATCAACGGGCAGGGCCAGCCACAGATTCCAAAAATAACTTGGGCCCGCACGGAAGGGGAAACAGAGAATTTTCCCATAGAACGCGGGCCACCCAGAGGCGACCAATCCCACAACCTGACTAGGGAATTTGAGCATTCTCAGTTCAAACCAGCCAATGAAATAACCCCCGCAATTGATGCCACCAAAGACTGGGAAGCCCTGGTAAGCGGGAAACCCCGGGATGACGGAAATTGTGAAAGTTTTACCATGACAGATGGGCATACTTATACCCTGGGCCGCCAGGAAGATGCCCATTGCCATCCTTGCAATAAAGTGACATGAACCTTTGGTTCAACCAGATCATACCATACTTTGTATTAGTTTTACTTCATTTACAGTCTACTCCTTGTGGCTCCGCACCCTGTGCTCACCTACCCCAAGAAACCGTGGACCAGCCGCCCAAACTTTACCGTCCACCAGGAGCTCCCTTTGGCCCAGTACATTTCACTGAGTACCCACCCAACCTGGCGTATTTGGAGTTTACTCTGGAGGAGATCCTCATCCACAACCCCAAAGCTAGAACTAGAGAGACAGAAGTCCTTTACAGAGAAGGCATCAAAATCACCTGGCCCCCTCTGCTATTCCGAGACAAGTATAATTTCCTGCCTGCATATTTGGTTCCAATGACACCACCCCTTATCCCGCAGCCCAACCGCCTGAAAGAATCTGTTGCCACTAATGAATCCACTTTCACTCAGATATTTGGGGTGATGTATATCACCCTCACCGGATTGATTGATTCTATGGTGTCTGTAAGCAGACTGTGGGCAGTCCTTAGAAAATTGTTATCTTATATTGTAAAGTTAGCCCCAATCTTGTGGTGGGCCCTCCCTGCTGGGCCCACGGGCTGTCCGCCCGCGAGTTCTCAGGAACCCCCTCAGGTTGGGTCCCTGAAATTATGGCAATCTAACTCAAACACGGTAACCTGGGCCCCAAGATGTTGTTAACTCTTGGGGCATCTTTTATGCTATTTTTATTGATTTCAGCTTACTATGAGTACAAGTTAGCTACCAACCTGATCACCTCAGTGACCCAACACCAAACCAACCCTGAACAGAAAGACACACCGCCTGGCAAGGAGAAGACCAAGACCCCAAATTTGCAGGTGCAGAACGTCATAGTAAACCAGACCACAACCTGGGTAGATATGCCCCAGATGGGGAAGCTCACCCTAGAAGAAGCCAGAAGAGCAATGCCAGTCCTCCGCCTCCATTTTCAAGCCAACACAAACTCATACTCCAACAACACCAAGAAAGACCTTGGAGTAGCCTCCATGCTCTCCGGCGATGCCCTGGACTGGTTTGGGAAAGCAACTGCCAAGGACATCAAGTTCTGCCTGGACTATTCCTGATTTGAGAGCAAACTGATGGCCACAGGCAACAACCAAGACACCTGCCACCACGCTCTGATCAGCTTACTGGATATCTGACAAGGACCACGCTTGCTGCAAGCTTAAACCAACAAGTTCCTGAAATTGAAAGCCAGAACCCAACTTGAGGACAAGCTATTGGCCATCCTGTACCGCCAAGGAGCCTGCCCTGCCCTGAAGGAGCTCCTCAAGCACCACCCCCTACACTTGGCCTAGATGAACTACTCCTCTTGTGCAGAGGGTTGAGCCTCAATCAAGAAGGCACTCCCCTTTCCGCTCAGCGCGCAAACCAAGCCCCAGCACCCGGCAGACCAGGAATGTCCCCTGATGAACTACAGCGCCACTACTGTGAAGGCTTGTGCTTTTATTGCCACGAGCCTGGAAACCTCACCAAGTCTTGTCCTAAGAAGAGTAACCCCTCAGTTTCCTTGGCGCAAATAAACACCTCTACTCAATTGTACAAATTTATCCAAGTCAAAGTAAAAACATCCACTACCTCCCAGACTGTTGGAGCTTTCATTGATACCAGAGCACAGGAGATTTTTATCAATACCACCCTTGCCAAGGACCTTGGACTGGAGGCCACCAGCAAAAGCGTCAAGGTAATCATGAGAAACAGCTCCCACAACTTGGGTTTCAGGTGCACCATCATATTGCCCCTGAAAATTGGGCAGAGCTGGTACCCAGCGTTTCCCATCTCCTGGAAGGGCTTCCCCACCCCCTGATCCTAGGGGACTCCTGGTCCCAGAGACACGGTGCTATTCTGAACTTCTGTAATCAAACGGTTGCCTTGAAAGGAGACAATTTGTTTGATGTGGTGCCGTTCCAGTTGGGCCCAACCAGTAAGGAACCCAACACACTTATGACCCTGAGAATGGAACCCAGGGTGGGTAGTCTTCCTGCCCCCTTAGAGAAGTGGAGCCACGTCTTCAGTGAGGAAGAAGCCACCCAGCTTCCCAGTCACTCAATCTACGACCACACCATTGACCTGTTACCTGGAACCCAACCACACCACAGCCCCATATACAGCTACAATCACCGCAAAAAAGCAGCACTGAAGACATACCTGGAGGACATGACAAAAAAAGGGTTCATCTGGGCGTCAAAAAGCCCTTGCTTGTTGCCCATGCTGTTTGTAGGGAAGAAAGATGGTGGGATGTGTCCCTGCGTAAACTACCAGAAACTGAATGATATCACTGTAAAGAACTGCTGCCCCATCCCCAACGCTGACAACCTATGTGATGTATTGACGGGAGCCCAGGGATACTCAAAAAGTGACCTGAGAGACGCCTTCAACCAGATCAGAATCAAAGAAGGGGACAAATACAAGACAGCCTTCAAAACTAGATATGGGTTGTACAAGTACTTGGTCATGCTGTTTGTGTTGTGCAATGCTCAAGGCACTTTCCAAAGGATGATCAACTCTGTCCTTGGCAAGTACCTTAACTAGTTCTGTGTGGTGTATTTGGATGACATCCTCATATACAGCAAAACACATGAGGAACACCTCCATCACCTTGACCAAACACTGGAGAAACTCTCACAGGCCAACCTACATGCCAAGCTAAAGAAATGCAAATTTTTTCAATCTGAAGATGAATTTCTGGGATATGTGGTGAAGAATGGCGGGTTTGCCATGGCGCAGGACAAAGTAGAAGCTGTAACAGCCTGGCCAGTACCCAAATGCAGAAAAGATGTGAGAAGCTTTTTGGGCCTGGCAAATTATTGCAGGGATTTCATCCAAAAAATTTCTCACATCACCCTGCCCCTGACCCGCCTATGCTCTGACAAGGTCACCTTTGTCTGGACCCCAGAATGCACCACTGCCTTTGAGACCCTGAAACTTACCTTCACCTCTGCCCCGGTCCTTGCTGTGCCTGACCCTGCTAAACCTTTTGCGCTGGAGACAGATGTGTCTGGCTTTTTGGTGGGTGGGGTCCTTCTTCAGGAAGGAGGGGATGTTATGCTACATCCTGTAGCATATTACTCCAAGAAGATGCTACCCACAGAAGGAAACTACCCAATTTATGACAAGGAGATGCTAGCCATAATGAAGACCCTGAAACATTGGTGCCAATACCTATGTGGCACTGAACATCTGGTAAAGGTTCTGACAGACCACAAGAACTTAGTCTACTTCTTCAAATCACACCAGCTGAACCAACGTCAGGCAAGATGGGCCTTGGAACTAGCCGGCTATACCTTGACCATAGACTACAAGCCAGGAAAGGTTAACATAGTACCAGATGCCTTGAGCAGGAGAGCCAACTTGACCCCCTCCTCTATGGAAATCAAGGACTGCAACACCCACACACTATTAGACCCCGCCAGCCTAGGGATACATCTGAAGTACTTAAAGATTGCCGCCAGCAAACCCAATGTGATAAAAGCCCAGAAACAGGACGCCTACTCAGTCAAGCTAGTCAAAGCCCTGACAAAGGACCCGGATTGCCATCACTCAAAGAAAGGGTACTCCCTGAAAGGTATCACCCTGCTGCTCCATAACAGAATCTATGTACCTAAAGGCATAACCCAAACAAATGTATTGATTGACCACCACAATTCAGAGATGGCCACCCACCCAGGTAGACACAAATCCCTCTCAAGTATCAAGCGGAACTACACACAGCCAGGCATGGACAAAGAAGTAGCTGCCTATATCAACAGCTGTGAAACCTGTGGAAGAACCAAGACGCGTTGCTCTAAGCCAGAAGGGTTACTGAGACCTCTGGACATTCCTGCTGGCCCCTGGAAGTCAGTGTCAATGGACTACATAGTAGAGCTCCTCCCTTCAAAATCCTTTGACACAATCCTGGTCATGGTCAACCGTTTCACTAAAATGGCCTATTTTGTTCCGACCACTACCCACTGCACAGCAACTGAGATGGCCAGACACTTCCACAACCGCATCTTGCACAACACGGCACCCCAGAAGAAATCATCACTGATAGAGGACCCCAGTTTACCTCCCACTACTGGACCCAAGTGATGAAAGACCTTGGAATAAAACGTTGCGTGTCAACCTCCTACCACCCGCAGACAGATGGAAAAACTGAACAGGTCAACCAAATCCTAGAACAATACCTCTGATGCTATGCCAATGCCAACCAGGACAATTGGGCTGAGATGCTTCCCATGGCCCAGTTTGCATACAACAGTAAAGATCACGTCTCCACTGGGATGTCTCCGTTCAAGGCCAATTATGGGTTTGATCCATCATGGGACCCTAGCATTGGCAGTAAGGAAAAGAACACAGCAGGACAAACTTGGATTGAACAAATACAAACCACCCAGGAAACCTGTCTAAGGAACTTGACCCGCACCGTTAAGACCTACAAAGTGTTTGCCAACAAGAAAAGAGTCCCCAGGAAACCTCTGGAAATAGGCGATGAAGTTTACCTCAACTCATGGAATGTTCCCCTACACATACCCAGTAGAAAGCTAGCCCACCACCGCTGTGGCCCCTACAAGATTGTAAAGCAAATAGGAGAAGTGGCTTACAAGCTAGAGCTGCCGCCTACTTGGAAAATCCACAATGTCTTCCACCAATCCCTGCCATTCAAGAAAGGAGGAACCTCCCTCCCCCACCAGAAGATAAAGACCACCCCTCAACCCATCCAAGAGGGGCGCTCAACCAAATACAAAGTAGAGTACATCCATGGACACCGCCTCCACTACAAGACCCCACAGTACTACGTCAAATGGGTAGGTTACCCCCCCCAAAGAAAGCACCTGGGAACCGGTCTCCAACCTACCTAACACACAAGAAGTCATACAACAATACCTGGAAAAAAGGACCGGGAAGGAGGAGGGCACCGGGAGAGAAGAGGATGATGTCACAAGTGACAAACTCCTATCAACTATACTTATCAAAAAGCCTCTACTACAAAACTTGAACCCCGGCATCTTGCGGGCCGCCAGCCCGCAGGGCCAGCTGCCCACAGTTTTTAGGGCTCAAATTAGAACAGGATTTGACTTCGGAAAATCCTTTTAAGCTTGATTAAACAAATGGGTCATTATTTTAGAGATTAGGCCATTTTCTAATGCACATGCTGCTCAAGTCGCAGCATAACACAGTTCGATTTTGAAAAAGTAACTAATTACACAATTTATATTTAAAACATTAATAACTCAATGAAAAATTAATATTTTTTCACACTGTAAACTATCAAAATGAAGCTAAGAATCTTATCTTTCTATTGGTGTAAAAATTTTAATATGTATACTATGCTCAATATTAAAGCAAAAGTAATTTAAAAGAGCATAATCCAGATTTTATTATATGATTATATCTAATGATATAAAGTAGATCACTTCAAAGCTAATAAATACTTTTTTTTGAATACACAACAGATGTTTTTTATTTGACGAAATTAAAGATAAGATTGAGAGCTTTATTTTCACATTTTATTTTATTTAAAAAGCTCAATTCTCTAGGATTTTATGATAGTTTGAAGTTAGGATGTTTTTATCACTGTTTAGATTGATTTTAAGGTTCAAGTGAGCTTCGAACCTCAAATTGAGCATTCATTAAATGGAATTCTTTAATATTTTATCGTTTTAAAAATATGCGGAAGAGTTACAATTAACTGAATACATCATTTTAATTGATTTGCATTGATTACAAAGAGGATATGATGTAATAATAATGCTTAGCTGCTTCACATATATCACTTGTGCATGAAAACTGGGTATTTAATTAATTTCTGCAAACATAAATTCAAGTTCAAACTATAATAAAAGCTATCACACCATTTCTTTCAGAATGGTGTCATTTAGCTTGGTATATAAGAGCTAAAGTACCACAAAGCTTCTAATCCAAATAACCCAATTCAAAGACCACATTCTGATCATAACTACTCCATCATTAAGGCACACATCAAAGATCTGACCTAATTACAGATTCAAAATACTACCATGTCCTCAGTTAAATTTACTTCTTCCATGCTACCCTTTTTTTCCTTGGGAGCTTCAACAAAAAGAGAGAGAATTGCAATGTTAAAAAAGGCATTCCTCTTTATTGCTGGTGATGATCTTGATAATTTCATCAAGCACTTCCTTACTCAAACTGAATTTGGGAAAGCTCAGTTCCTGCCAACTATTCAAAATCAAAAAGGCAATGAGTTCATTGAAAACTTAAAGGATCTCATGAAATCTTCTCCCCAAAAACATCTCCCAGCCTTGCAATCTCTGGTTACTTCCAGTTACTCTTTAAAAGAGCTTAATGATATGGGGTTTAATATAACCAAAAGTGAGTTTGAATAATCAAGAAAAATAAAAATGTAAGCTTAAACAAAAAAAGCCAAAAAAATAACTATTCATTAAAAAAGAAATAACTAAAAAAATAATTAAAAAATTGCTGGAAAATTCTTTTAAAACAAGCCAGTTTACAAAAAAAGTGCCTGAAAAAATTTATAAAGATATAGAAAAAGAGATGAGTAATTACTCAACTGAAATTAAATACTCTCTACTTAAAACAAAAAAAGAAATATATGAAAATATTAAAATAAAAAATGAAATTTCAGTTTCAATTTCCACTTACTATAAATTAATCCCTAAAAATATAATAAAAAGTAAAAAACAAACCAATATGTGCAATATTTGTAATTTAAAAAATTCACTAGAAAAAAAGAAGGAAGAATGTGAAAGTAAAAACTTACCATTACCAGAATCTATAGACAATGACTTAAAGACTATTAATCAGCATCAAGACTTTTATGTTCATCAAAATTGTGAATATAAAAAAGATATTAATGAACTAGATGATGAGTCTTGTGTTGTAGTTATAGATTATAAAGAAAACTTAAAGGTTGGAGGTGGTCCAATTGAGACCAATAATTGTTTTTATTCAAAAAAACCAATCTCATTATTAGGGTTTGCATTAGTTTTTAAAGAAAACAATAAAATTAAATATGAATATCATGATTTTTTGTCTCAAATATTATCACATGATTCTTTATTTTCAGGTGAATGTCTAATAAGTCTTCTTAAATTAGATAGATTTAAAAAAATAAAAAATATAAAAGTATGGACAGATAATGGAAATCATTTTAGATCATATGAATTTTTATATTACTTATTTAAAGAGGCACCTAAATATATTAAGGGTTCCATAAAATATAACCGTTTTGTTGAATGCCATGGAAAAAGCATTGTTGATGGTCACTTTGGTGTAATATCAAAAATTTTAAAGGAAAAAGAAAATGTACTTTATATTAACAACATTAATGATCTAAAAAATATTTTTAGAAAGAAGAAAGAAGAAAAGAATTATACAATTCATCTTTAACTGGTTCAATTTTTTCCCAAAAAGCATTTTTTTATATTTATGAAAGGAAATTTAGGCCTATAAAAAGAGAGCTTGAAGTTAAAAATCTGCGCATTAATCTTTCATATTTGATGAAAGATGGGAAGTTATATACTTCACCTTTAACATTTGAAAGCTTCTCAGAATATTCTGAGATATTTTATCATTTGAAATCACGTGATGATACCAGAGAAACAAAAATATCAGAAGATGCTAGTAGTGTATTGGGGCAAGTTCATGAAGTAGGGCAGCTTACTAGAGGGTGTATTTTAAATAGAGTTATCAGTCTTTCAAAAACAACAACCTTTTTTTCTGAAACAAACTAAGAATATTTATGATGAGCCAAAGATAGGGTAATAGCATTTATAGCTTTGGGGCTGCTATTACTCTCCCATGCAACTCATCATAAATATTTTTGGTTTGTAGTAGCACTTAAGATATTTTCAGTAGTACTATAAGTTGCAATTTTCAATTATAAAATCAATGAATTATTTTTTAAAAAATCACCCAAGCCCAAGATCAATTAAATATTTGGGATTGATTATATTTTACTCTTTCTGAATAATTTGAATATGAATAATATGATTAAGTTATAAAATAACCAATCTGGCGCCTAGGCATAACAAGAAAAATAATGTCCCAAATGTACCTACGCCAATATTCTCCACACTAAAGGTTCCTGATAAAACAGCCAATCAACGGGCAGGGCCAGCCACAGATTCCAAAATAACTTGGGCCTGCACGGAAGGGGAAACAGAGAATTTTCCCATAGAACGCGGGCCACCCAGAGGCGACCAATCCCACAACCTGACTAGGGAATTTGAGCATTCTCAGTTCAAACCATCCAATGAAATAACCCCCGCAATTGATGCCACCAAAGACTGGGAAGCCCTGGTAAGCAGGAAGCCCTGGGATGACAAAAATTGTGAAAGTTTTACCATGACAGATGGGCATACTTATACCCTGGGCCACCAGGAAGATGCCCATTGCCATCCTTGCAATAAAGTGACATGAACCTTTGGTTCAACCAGATCATACCATACTTTTTATTAGTTTTAATTCATCTACAGTCTACTCCTTGCGGCTCTGCCCCACGTGTTTACCTACCCCAAGAAACTGCAGACCAGCCGCCTGAACTTTACTGTCCACCAGGAGCTCCCTTTGACCCAGTACATTTCACTGAGTACCCACCCAACCCGGCATATTTGGAGTTTACTCTGGAGGAGATCCTCATCCACAACCCCAAAGCTAGAACTAGAGAGACAGAAGTCCTTTACAGAGAAGGCATCAAAATCACCTGGCCCCCTCTGCTATTCCGAGACAAGTATAATTTCCTGCCTGCATATTTGGTTCCAATGACACCACCCCTTACCCCGCAGCCCAACCGCCTGAAAAAATCTGTTGCCACTAATGAATCCACTTCCACTCAGATATTTGGGGTGATGTATATCACCCTCACCGGATTGATTGATTCTATGGTGCCTGTAAGCAGACTGTGGGCAGACCTTGGAAAATTGTTATCTTAATTGTAAAGTTAGCCCCAATCTTGTGGTGGGCCCTCCCTGCTGGGCCCGCGGGCCGTCTGCCCGCGAGTTCTCAGGAACCCCCCTCAGGTTGGATCCCTGACAGGACTTCTAATCCAGAACTAAGTCAATGCTTGTGGCCAATCTGGAAGCTAGTTGGTATTTTAGGGCAATCCAGCAGCTAGTTGATGCCTTAAGCATCCTGAATGACTACCTTATTAGAAAGGCAATAAGGATCTAATAGAATCAGGAAGTACTCAACAACAATCAGGATTAGAGTGACCAACTGGTGATGGGCTTTGCCACAATGGGCAGCCAAATTGTACCAATTTTTGTGTCACTGCCACTCAAGACAATTGAAATGAGGAAAAAGCCTGGTGAGACCATTAAGCAAGCCAAGCTCTCCCTGCCAAACTTCTGCCTCATCCAACAATGGGTAACAACCATAGGATGTGGATCAATGGCCAATGATCCAGGTTCCCTCAGAAGACCCAGTGCTTTACACCATTGCCAGACATCCCAATAAACTGATGTCTTATCCTTTCTGCTTTCAAATTTAAACAGGCTCAGTTCTTAGACTCAGGCGCAGATCATAAATTTGTCAATAGCAACTTTGTAGACAAGTTCAAGTTAACCACTAATCCTTTGCTGATTAAGAGTGTGGTCCTAGCTGACAAAAATCACATTGATGTGACACAAGAGACTGCCTCCTTCTCCATTGCGCTAGAGAACCTCCATTCCACCATCCAAGGAACCATCATTTACTTTATATATTTGATGCCGTACTTGGCCTGGACTGGCTGAGAAAGAATAACCATCTTGTAGACTCAGTCACCTCTTTATTGACCATCAATCCTGAAGGGGTTAACCATCAGATCTACCCTGAATCTGTGGACTAAAACTTGCAAGACCATGTCTTTGTATGTATCACAGAGACTCTTGAAGAAAAAGAAATTCTCCAGGCAATTGATTAGGACCCATATCAGTACAGGTTCATACATTTCAAGGATCACCAAGGTACTACAACTCCCCAGGATCAAGAAATTTTAGCCCAACATCTGGAGATTTTCAAAGAAGCGCTACCAGGGCTACCTCCTGAGAAACACATACAACAAACCATCCAATTCAAAGGAGCAGTACCTAAGGCTTGGCCCATATATTGCCTCACCCTAAAAAAAGAGAACACACTGCGCACATACCTAAATGAAGCATTGAAAAAAGGACTTATCTGCCCCTCACTATCTCCCTTTGGTGCCGCTGTATTCTTTGTGGAAAAAAAAACAGAACCCTCAGGCTTGTTACTGACTACTGGGCACTAAACAAGGTTATAATCAAGAATTTTTACCCACTCCTTGATGCCTTGGGCAGGGCACATATCTTCTCAAAGATCATCCTAACAGCAGGTTATAATCAGATCCACATCAAAAAATAAGACATACCCAAGACAGCCTTCTGTACTAATTACAGTTCATATGGGTGTGTTGTGCTCAACTTTGGAATGACAAACACGCTTTTAACCTTTGTTGCTTTCATTAACAAGGTCTTTGCGCCCCACATCAGCAAACATGCCTTTATTGTAACTGCTGTTTTAGCAGAGTCACAAGGGAGAAAATATTTAGAAACTAGATAATATTCTTTATTGAGAGATATTGATTATATAGCTATTGTGAGTCATGGATAACAGGAACATGATTGTGTGATCACACAGTGGGATGGTGAAAGAGGTGGCCTGATCCTGGTAATGAGTCAAGTGCCAAAACAAGGTATCCACCATAAAGGATCATCATTTGTTCATGTTGTTGGATTTGGAAATTCAAGTTGACTTCCTAGCTTGGCTACGGGTTGCTGGGAAATCAGATCACAGGTCACAAATCTGCTTGGTTGGAACCTTGCTGGCAGGTTGAGCCTGCTGTTTTGACACCACTGACTGAATATTGGCCTCCTCTGGGGGCAGGTTGTCAGGGAGGTCATTGGGAGCCTGGGCACCAAATTGTACTAACTGTTGTTTGGTGGCGGGTAGGACAGTCTCACACTGTTTTTGCCTTGCTTTACAGAGTCTTAGACGGTCATGGTAAAGATCCTTATCTTGTCTTCATTTTCTGAGTCCTTGCATAAGGTAAGTGCTTTTTTGTTTATCTTTAGGATAATGGAAGGGCCCACTTTTTCTGGCTGTAATTTCCTCTTGTTGGTATTCATGACCCAAACTTTGTCACTGACCTCATGTGTGTTTTAGATGGGGAAAAATGTCTTTTTTAGACGCTTGTTTTCTTTCTCTGCTTGATCACCATTGGCCTTTATGACCTGGGGATCTGAGCAAGGTGGGACTTTTCTGGGCATTTCCAGCTTGGGTCCTGAGAGTGCTTGAATGGTATTGGGCTGTGTGACATAAACAACCTCAAAGGGGCTTTTTCTGGTGAATCTGTTCACGCAGGTCCAGAATACAAGTAGTGCAGTCAGTAGTTGCTTATACCAGTCCTCAGATCTCCCAGCAGTGAGCTTGCAAGTGCCTGCACTAAGCTATCATTAAGCTGCTCTACTCATCCATTGGCCTGAAGATGATAAGGTGTTGTCACTTTGTGCTGGACACCATTCTTGGTGAGGTATACATTGGTATCTTCAGAGGTCAATTTTTTTCCTCTGTTGGTTATCAGGAGTTCTGGCTTTCCAAACTTGCTGATGATTTCTTTTCCTATGAACCACCGTACGTCATTGTCTGTATGTGTTTTTACTGCTTGTGCCACTGGCCATCATGTGGCAAAGTCTATTGCTGTAATGATGTACTTCTTCTCATTATGTTTTCCTGACATTGGGCCCACAATGTCTAGAGCCCAGACCTTGAAGGGAAGTTGTGTGCAGATAGGTAAAACTGACTTAGGTGGGGTTTTCTCTTTGCAAATTTCTTGCATAATTTGTATTGGTCCAAGACTTCCTGAACGTCTTGGTACAGGGTTGACTGCCATGATTTGTTTTTAAGGAATTTGTAGAAGTTGTAACTTTTTGTGTGCCCTAAGTCTCTATGGTAACATAGGATGGTGTCAACTTGCTGATGCGTGGGAACATAAGGGATGATGGTTCTGACAGACATTCTTTGATGTAGGGTTCCATACACATCTGTAAATAAGTGTTTGTTCTTGATGACTGTTTCCTTTGTTATTTCTGTGATGCCAGGGGGGATACTGTCAGAATTCACCTTTTTCTTATAGCTGCTACTCTTTATCTTCACTTATTTGTCTGTATGGCTTTTAAGATTTCCCATGATGATTATAATTTAGTATATTCACATTTTCCTCCTCTTTCCCTTCATGTTCCACCTTTTGGGGTCAGAATTGGTCTTTTTTAAGCCTAGTTACAACCTAATTGTTGGTTAATATTATTTTTGAACTTTCCTTACCTCCCGCTATCAGATTCAAACCCTGGACCTACACGCAGAAGTTAATAAGTTGGCTCCAAACTACTTGCCTTTTACTATACACTTGATTAATTTCTTTTCAGGATTTGGACTTGGTTTTTCCTTTACTTTTTTCTTGCTTTAACTTCCAAGCATTGTTGTAACCGCCTTTCTCCTCCCGGTGTCTCATGCTCTGAAATTTAACTTTTTAAGGAAACCCAAGCCATGTTGTATCTCTTCAGACCTTTTCCTTTACCAAATATCATTAACATTCTCAGATTAAACTCTTCATTCTAAGTTGCACCTCACTTTCCTGAGCTTAATAAAAAGGCTTGGTTCTCCAGTCTCAACAATAAGTTGAGATTGTTTGACTTGCACCCCAAAAAGGTACTTTTTAGGTTTTGTGGCTTGTGTTTTCTTTTCAAATTTATTCTTAGCTCCATCTTAGTTTTCATGATTTCTTTTGATTTGATTCTTCACCAGTTAGGCAACCTTTATAGTGGCACTCATAAATTAGTTGTTGATAGCTTCAATCCTCCTGTTAGTTCAGAGCATTTCCCAGACTTAGAAATTGACTTTTTAACTAAATTGTCAGTCATTAAGACTGGTCTTTATTTTATTTTCTTAGGGTTAAAAAATTGCTTTAGTCCTTATTTCACTTCATATACACTCTTAGGAGCCTTAGTGCAGTTTTTATTGCAAACCTTGCCCACCTTTTTATATTTGACAAATATAAACATCCTTGGTTTGAAGACTTTAGTTTACAACCATCTACCCCAAGCCTTCAGACCTTACAGGAACCCCTTGTCCTTTTTTTGGAGTACCAGGAGGAGCCAATCTGGGTCAAGCCCATTCTCTCCCCTTGTGGCTCTAACTTACAGGCGCAAGAGGGCATCTGCCATGGAAAGCTCTGGACCAGGATTGTACTGTATGAGCATATTGAATCTCTCTAGGAGTTCCATTCAACGGGCCTGCTGGCGGGATAGGTTTGCTTGGGTTTTAAAATATATAAGCAACTTGTAGTTGGTCAACACCATGAATTTCTCCTGTTGTTCTAGGTAGCAACGCCATTTGACCAGGAAGTACACAATTGCCAACATTTCCTTGTCATGTATGGGGTATCAACACTTGTTGTATATCAGTTTTGTGATTCATAGGCTATGGGCAGGAAGTCACCATCATTGTTTTTGATTTGTAGTAATCCCCCAATGGATGTGTCTGAGGCGTTGGTTTCCATCTGTTACTCCCCATTGTGTTTGGGATATTACAGAATAGGTGCAGTTTTGAGCTTCTTTTTAAGGCGTCTGAAGCAAAGGCACCATTGGGGAGTCCATACAAACTTGGATTTGGCGCCAGTTATGGTGGACAGAGGTGCAGTCAGGACACCATAGTTGGGGATTAATTGTTGTACGTAGACAACCATTCCCAGGAACGTGCAGAGTTCTGAATTGTTCTTTGGAGGTGGCATTTTGCAGATGACCTGAATTTTCTTGTTTTCAGGCTTAATGCCATCTTTTAAACTACGTTTCTCAGGAAGGGCAACTGTTTGTGGAAGAATTGACATTTAATGGGCTTGGCTAGTAGTTTATGTTGTGCCAGGATAGCAATTACTGCTTCCAAGACCTTGTGGCATTATTCTACCAAAGGGCTTCAGAAAATGATGTTGTCCAGGTACACCAGGGCATGTTTGCCAATGCAGGGGCAAACAACTTGTTCATAAAAGTCACAAAGGTTGACAGGTTTTTGTCATCCCAAAATTGAGCACCACACACTTGTATGATCTTTACTTAGTACAGAAGGCTGTTTTGGGTATATATTTCTCCTGGATGCGGATTTGGTTGTAGCCTGCAGTCAGGTCAATCTCGGAGAAGACTGTGGCGCCGCTCAGGGCATAAAAGAGGTTTTCAATGAGTGAAAGTGGGTAATGATTATTGATGGCAACTTTGTTGAGGGCTTGGTAATCCATGACCAATTGAAGGGTAACATCTTTCTTTGCCACAAAGAATACAGCAGCATCAAAGGGAGACTGTGAGGGGTGGATAAGTCCTTTTTCCAACGCCTCCTTGATTTAAGCACGTAGGGTGTTGTATTTGTTTGGGGTAAGTTGGTAGATGGGTCATATCTTAGGTACAGCTCCTTTGAGTTAGATGGAGTGTTGTTTGTGCTTCTCTGGCAGTAACCCTGGTAGAGCCTCTTTAAAGATTTCTGGATGGCAGGCTACAATGTTGCAATCCTGAGGAGTAGTGGTATCCTGGTGATCCTTTAAATTTATGATCTGTACTGGCAGGAGTCCCAATCAATTGCCTTGAGGTTTTCCTGTTTGTCCAGGGTTTCAGTAATGTGCACAAAGACGTGGTTGCGCAGAAATTGATCAATTAGTCAGGGTAGATCTGGTGATTGACGCCTTCACACTTGATGGGCAATACCAAGGTCACCCAGTCTACATGGGTGTCATTCTTTTGTAACCAGTCCAGCCCCAGCACAATATCAAATTTGGGGAAATCAATGACCGGGCCCTGGATGGTGGAGTTCAGGTTCTCTAGCATGACAGAAAAGGAGGCAGCTCCCTTTGTCACTGCAATGTGATTTTTGTTAGCTAAAACCACATTTTTAATCCACAAAGGATCAGTGGTCAGCTTGAACTTGTCTACAAAGCTGCTGTTGACTAGGGTTCAGTCTGCACCTGAGTCCAGGAGTGCTGAGCCTGTGTAACTTCAAAAGCAGAAAGGGTAGGAAATCAGTTTATTGGGATGTCTGGAGATGGTGCAAAGTACTGGGTCTTCTGAAGGAACTTGGATCATTGTGCGTTGGTTCACATCCTCAGGGCGGTACTCATTGTTGGGCAAGTCAGGAGTTGTGCGGGGAGAGCTTGGCCCGCTTAATGCTCTCCCTGGGCTTTCCCTGTGTTGTGATTGTCTTGTGTGGCAGTGATACAGAAATGGGTACAATTTGACTGCACATTGTCCCCGTTTCTGTGCCCATTTGAACTTGCAGGTTTGTGGTTTGAGTTGTTGTTTTTGTTCCCAGGAGGCAGGCAATTGGAGCATCCAGTTGGGTGAGAATCCTTTGGTGCTGTCTTTTCCCAGTTTGTGCCTTGTGAAGAGAATTGGATGTTTTTCTGCTTTCTCTGCCTCATAATAAAGACTCTGCAGGTTGGTCACCTGGTCCAGGTTTACATGTCTCATTACATGCAACTTAGTGCATCATGGTACATGAGATGGGTAGCTGGGGTGTCAAAGGCCATATCTGAGGGTGCACATAGTTATAGCTCCTTGTATGCTCAGGTGAGCTCCTTCTCTGCGCCTGTCTGGGTGAGATTCTTTATTTGGTGTATAGTCATAAGTGTGGTACCCTTCAGCAAAAACCTTGCCAGAAGTCCTGATTGAAGGTGTCTTAATCTTACTTGGTGTGGTCCTCATACCACTTTTTGCACCAGGTGCTAGTGTTGTGTGTTAACCAAATGGAGCTCTCTGCAATCCAGAACTTTTGTGGGCATTCCATTTGTGCCAACTTGCTCTGGAAAGAGTGGATCCATGCTGTGGTTTTGTTGTCATTGGATCCAGCAAAAGGTTCCAAGGCGGTGCTTTGAAGTCTTTGGGCTATGTAGGCTGGCATAATGCTTTCATCAGTTGCTCAAGGAGTAATGGTAGGTGCTTGGAAGAACCCCTGTGCCAACAAGGCATTGAAGGCAGGGAGTGGGATTGTTGTGTTCTGATAGAGCACACAGTCATTGGGTATTTTGGCAACAGGCGTGTACAGTGCCCAATCCAGCAGGAGGCCAGACATGATTCTATCAAGGATTTGTTGAATGCGGCAAGTACAAGCAACAGGTGGAATTTTGCGATATAATGTAGGATGGAAAACCTACCTGTGTTACCAATGTCAAACTGTGCTGGTTTAGCAGAGTTACAAGGGGAAAATATTTAATAACTAGATAATATTCTTTATTGAGAGATAATGATTATATAGTTATTGTGAGTCATGGATAACAGGAAAATGATAGTGTTGATCACACAGTGGGATGGTGAAGGGGGTGGCCTGATCCTGGTAATGAGCCAAGCGCCAAAACAAGGTATCCACCATAAGGGGTCATCATTTGTTCATGTTGTTGGATTTGTAAATTCAAGGTGACTTCCCAGTTTGGCTGAGTGACTGGATAATTGGATTGCGGGTCACAAACCCACTTACTCAGAATCTTGCTGGAGGGTTGATCATGCTGTTTTGACACTTTATTATACTTAAACAACATAATTATGTGCAGCCCCTTGATAGAGCAGCACCACAAGGATTTTTAGGCGGTCATTGAAACCTTGGCACAAAAGAAGCTCCTTGAAAGCTGTCCAAGTGCCAGTTTTACTGTTAACAGCTCCTATTCCTTGGCCACATAGTGTCAAAATACAGTATCAAGCCAGCTAGTAAAAAGATTCAAGCAATATGCAAAATGCCACCACCCAGAGACAAAGCCAAGCTCCGCACATTCTTTGGGATGGTGCCTACGTCCAATGTTTTATATCAGACTGTGGTGTCCTGGCAGCATCTCTGTCAGCAATAACAGGTGCAAAATCCAAATTTTTGTGGACTCCACGTGCAACATCTGGTTTTGCCGCCTTAAGAAAAAGCTGATGTCTGCTCCTATTACTCAGTACCAAAAGAGAGATGGATACTATCAAATGGAGACAGACACTTCAGATGCCTGCATTGGTGGAGAATTGAAAATTAAGACATACATGGGCAACATCTTGCCAATAGCTTATGAATTACAAAAGCTGACAAATGGAGAATGCCACTATTATATCCATTATAAGGAACTGTTGGCCATTGTCCACTGTCTAGTTAAGTGGTGCTGCTAATTAGAGCACCAGAAAGAATTCACTGCCCTGACTAATCATAAGTCTTTTATCTATTTCAAAACCCAGGCCAACCTATCTAGATGCCAAGCACGCTGGATATAGTTCCTCAAGAGATTCAATATGAATATTCAGTATAAGCCTGGACCTGATTTGGTCATGGCTGATAATATTTCTTGCTTATACATCAGAGCCACCAGAGGAGAAAATGGTCTGGACCCAGACTGGCCCCTCCTAGTACTCTAACCAACAACAAAGGTTTCCCTCCAGGTACCACCAACATCACAAGAGACACTGTCATCAATAATGAACACCTCTTTACAGACGTTTACGGAACATTGTATTGAAAAATGATCAACATGGTTACCATCCCATATGTCCCCACACACCAGAGGGTTAACACCATCTTACATTACCACCAAGATTCAAGCCACACAAAAAGCCACAACCTCTACAAGTTTATAAAACACAAAGACTGGTGGCTAAACTTGTACAGAGATGTACAAGAGGTCTGTGAGCAATTTGAAGTATGCAAAAAGTTTTCAAAAAGCAACACTCCCCCAAAGTCTGTGTTGCCAACCTGTTCTCAATTACCCTTCAAAGTATGGGGCCTCAACATTTTCAGTCCAATGCCAGTAAAGCATAAAAAAGTACATTATTGACGCCATTGAATTTGCCACTTGTTGGCCAGTACACAAGCAGTAAAGGCACATACTGATAATGATGTCTGGAGGTTTATTGGCAGAGAAATTATCAGTAATTTCATAAATTCAGAACTATTAATCAAAGATGGAGGCAAGGAATTTACCTCAGAAATCATCAATGTGTACCTCACAAAAAATGGAGTCAAACACACAGTAACCATATCATATCACCCTCAGGCTAATGGCAGAGTTGAGTGGCTAAACAGCAGCTTATTGCAAGCCCTTGACCAAGCTCACTGCTGGGAGACCTGAGGAATGGTACAAGCAGCTATCAACTGCATTGCTTGTATTCCAGACTTGTGTGAACAGATCCACTGGGAAAAGCCCCTTTGAGTTAGTATATGGCACACAGCCTAATATTATCCAAGCATTGTCAGGACCCAAGCTGGAAATACCAAGCAAGGTTCCACCCTGCTCAGATCCCCAGGTCATAGAGGCCAATAGCAATCAAAAAGAAAGAGAAACAAGAGTCTGCAAAAGACATTTGTCCCCATCAGAAAACAGACATGAGGTCAGCAATGAAGTTTGGGTCATAAACATTGACAAAAGTAAACTACAACCAGAGAAAGTAGGCCCAACAATCATCTTAAAGGTAAACAAAAACAACACTTACCTTGTGCAAGGACTTGGGAAACACAAAAAAGACAAAGTCTTACACCATACCCAACTAAGACCCTGTAAGGCACAAAAAAAACAACAAGAAACCATCTTACCAGCAACCAAACAGCAACTGGTTCAGTATGGCTCCTGACAACCTCCCAGATGACCTCCTACCAGAGGAGGCCAACCTGCAGACAGGGGGCTTCAAAACAGCAGGGTTGACCTTCCAGAAAAGTTCAACCTAAGTAGGGTTGTGACCTGAAATCTGACTTCCCAGTGTTCCTTAGCCAAATGCAGAAGTTAACTTATATTTCCAGAAATAGCAACATGAGCAAATTGATGATCCCTTGCAGTGGATGCCTCAATTTAGTGCTTGACTCAATAACTAGATCAAGTCACTCCCTAACCATCCAACCAACTGATCATCACAATCATGTTTCTACTATCCATGATTCACTCATACTATATAATAGTTATTGCTCAATAAAGAACATTGTCTAGTTTCCAAATATTTTTTCTTTGTAACTCTTTTAAAACAGCACATTTACAACAACAGCTAAAAAATTTAACTGGCCACCAGAAACTTAGAGAAAACCTGGAAATCCAAGAACAGGATCTTCTGGAAAAGGTTTGAGCAGAAGCACCACAATATTTACAAAAGCCCTTCCTTGAAATAAATAAAAAAATTAAAGCAATAAAGTATCTTGCAAATAGTACAGTGGTCTATTAGAGAAGTGAATATAAACAAAAAAGTCAACCTAAAGCAGACCCTTAATTCTGAACCAAACAAAAAAGATTGATGTGTTTATATTAATTTGCATTAGATCTGGATTCCCTTCTATTCCCTCCTGAGCTGAGTTATCTTTTTTACTCAACCAAGTGGATTTCTGCTTTAGGATAACTTGACTTTATTCAACCCACAGTTATGAAAACTACACAACTTTTATTGAAAAAATTGATATCTTTCACTGCTGAACATATAGAAAAGTGAGTACTTGCTAGCCCAACCTTAAGTTTCAACCTCAGCAGAAAACCAATGGGTTTAGAACGGCCAGGTGCTTCAGACTTTCTGTAGGGATGCCTCCATGGTTTGCTACTCCAATCTCAAGATTAAAATGTGATTGTTTGGGGGGTTTAAAAACTGAATTTACCATCATACCAGATAAGTTTAATGGGATTCAATCCTGGGCTTTTAAGAGACCAATCCAAAATAAACTTCTTATTGTCCAATTATTTGAGCCTTCCTTGGGTTGGTAGGTAGGGGTATCAACTTAATTAAATATATAGACCACCAGTTCTCAAAGATCCTTCATAGATGGATTATCTCCAATCAAAGATAGGTATATAAGCATCCATTCTCACCTTTGCAATGATTAGCTGTATCACCCCTCCTATATTGGCTAGAAAGCATCACCAAAGCATGGAACCTTGGCATTTATTTTTAACAAAAGGCTTGTAGCCGTCACTATAATAATCTTCATAAGCTACACAATAAATCTTTTGGTGCCTATGAATTCTAAAGAGCAGAAAATTTTGCTTGTCATATCAAATCATCTTTTCCCAGAGGGATATAGGATTGTTATCACACTTGTGGGTAAAGGCTAACCTTTCAGCTTTATTGTGTGGACTTGTTGGTGGATTTTTTCTTGTGACACAGCTATAGTACCCCAGTTTAGGAAGCCTATTGCAAACATTGACAACAAATATATCAATTTCCAGAGCATTATAAAAGTTTAATTGATTTTCAATTACAGCTATAATTCAAAAATTCCAAGCTCCTCTAACAATTGACTGATTATCTCCAGCAGTAGCCTTTTAAAATTGCATGATCTTGGGAGATATTTTACTGGTATGGGTTCCTGAAAACCAAGGTTATTTTCTTGAGCTGTTTATCAACTTTTCTATATAATTGTCCCATCACCTTGGCTTGAAACACTTGTCCACATGTATATATAGACAATCCTCTTGAAATGACTATAGTTCCTGTCTAAAAGATCATCTAACCTCAACTTTATAATCTAAGTAAGTTCTAATAATAGGTGAAGCCTTGTATTTATTCCATGTGCCCAAATACTCTTAAAGACGCACCCTTATTACAAATATTTTCAAAAAACCTTTCATTTCCATATTGACTTTTATTGTGTCTGTTTAAAGTTCTGTGGCTCCTCTGCCCAGGCCTTCTTTATCAACTTTTCCCAAGAACCTTGTGCTCTCCTCCAATCTTCTGATGGCTAATTAAACCTTTGGTCCTGTAGCTTGCCAGCCTAGCATGAAACCCCTTCAAGTCAGCCATACTATCATCTGCATCTTTTTTAAATCATGCCATTAACTATATTTCAATAGGGCTTTAAATCTTGATACTTGCATTGGCTTGGATAATTTTGTCTTCAGATTTAACAGCTGCTCCCCTTCTTTAAATGGGTTGACATCAATGTTCACACTATTCCGGATCACCCTACTGTTTCAACTGAACCAATAATAGTTCAGTATTTGATTGAAGAAGACAACAGTATAATAGAAAGGTTAAGAATAAGAATAAGATGTAGTTTTTTGATGAATATTGTAATTAATATACTATATCAAGAAGCCACAAGTCCACCAGGGGGTGGCATAGTGGCAGGTTCAAAATAAGGTTTGGGCTGTGGAACAACTTGAGCAGGGATCAGCACATTGAATTGGCAGTGCTCCTAATTAGTAGATAGTAACCTTAATTATATATTGCCATCAGATTGATCCATGCTGTTAGACACAGCATGGGGTATCTCTTCAAGTGCCTCCTGCATATATTATGATATGTTGGTGGGCAAGGGTGGAACCTTGGTTGCAACACTACCTGGGCATGTCTTATCCTGGTACAAGTTCATCTCAGAATAACCTCATCAGCCACACTGTCTAACTAGTGAATTATCAGCATACTCAGTCTACTATTTAATTAGAATTATTCCCCAAATAAGACAATTTTATCCACATTAATGTTAGATTTTATAATCTTCACAAGTTTTCTTTTTTTATCAAAAGGAAACTCTCTTCTCTTGTTCCAAGAAGTTAAGGTACACCCCCTTAATTTTTCCCTATAGCTAGCCTAATTGCAACTGTACTACAGTCACGTTGGGCTGTGGTTTCACAAAGTGGTTGAATTGTGATAAATTTCATTGGTTGAAATTCAAAACATAATCTTGGTATCAGAGAGATTTTCCAACAAGTAATAAAGTACCCAGAAATCAATTGGGCTGTACTAATTGAGGGATAAAATGGATTATCTGAACAATTCAGATTATGAGACTAGGTGTCTCAAACAGTCTAATTAACCATGGAGGTTAATTGGTACCCAGGAATCAATTAGACTGTACTAATTGAGGGCCGTAATAAATAATCTGAATGGTTCAGATTATGAGACTAGGTGTCTCAAACCAATTGATTAACTGGGAAGGTTAATTAATTGATACCCTTGAATATTATTAATGAGTATTTAATCATAGGGCCAAAATGGACTTGACTGTGTCACGTAAAGACTTGTTGTCTTCAAACAGATTAATTAACTGGGAAAGTTAATTAATATATGCTGGGAATATAACTAATGAGGATTTAATTATATTGTTTAATTTCCTTGACTATGTTAAGAAGTTTGGTTAAGGTTAACCATAAGTAAACCCCCAAATTTGGGTTAAAAGTGCTGTTTCAGCAAATTTTATTAGGTTAGAAGCGCCAGGGCACCATCCAGTGAATGTTTCAGGCGCTGGTCAGTTGCCTAGGAAAGTTCCTGGGTGCTGCAGTGGTGCCTGGTTCAATTTTCAAAGTGTATTAATGGGTTTTTAATGCAAAAAACCAGTTAATGCAAAAATTACTAAATGTAGACAATGGTGTCAAGGCATTTAGGATTGCTCAGTTGGTTACCAGTTGGAACAATGATAGTTTGGATCAGGAATACATATATTTCACAGGGTTTTGGCAACAGGAGTCTGTAATGCTCTAAGCCAAAGCAATAAATTTCCACAGAAGGAATCAGGTGATTCTGGAATGTATTAGGGCACATTATTATAGTTAAGAGTGTGATGATCTTTTTGGTAAAGATCTGGATTGGATGACGCCGTTATATCATAAACCATGTGATAGGAATCCAGGTGTGATTCCAGAACCAGAGGGGTTTTCAGCTGAATGTAACCCAATTGGTATATAATGGAAACATGATAATAATTAATAAAGGATGATACTTATGTAAGACAATGTTTTCTTTCTCCTCAATCATTTTATGTTTTATGTTTTTGGCTTTTAACTGAAAGGAGACTACCCTGGAATAGAGGAGATGATCTGCAGCTAAGATTGTGGGAAGTTAAAAGTGTGGAAGTGATCATCAGATGGCAATGAGTTTAATGACAAGATTGCTTTCCTGGAATCTGAGCTCATCAAAGCTCTCATAAAGGATTCCCTGTCAAACCATAAAAGAGTCAGACTGGGATAATGAAAAAGCAAGCATGAATCTCGTTTGATCCTCTACACTAAGGCTAGCTTTGAACCTCAAACCTTTAGTAGTAAAGGTTTCCAACTGTGTCCTCTCAAATGTTGTCCCCAAGAGCCAAACATGACAATCATCCTTGAGAGTCAGGATTAAGTTCTTTTGCAACTATTATAGTTCAAAGATAGCCTCGGTATAAATTTAGGCTTCAGTAAACTTTGCTGGATTTTTAGGTTTTTAATCACTTTAAAATAATTGAATTTTTTAAAAAATAGATTCCTAATAAGATAAATCTATACATGTTCATATACTGGATAAAATATCTGTTTTGAAATAACTGGTTGGTTTAATATTGTTGGCTTGCAATTGGGTTTCTGGAGCACACATTGATTTCCTTCGGCTGCTTTAATAAGGGTTATTAAATCAGCAGGTATGGATTGCCATTTTTTAAATTATATTAAGTTTTATAATGGATCAATATGAGCTAGTTGATATGGAAATTTATTCTGGATTTTACAATGTTATTTCAAAAATGTTGGAACTGAAAGTGCTACGACAATTGGGCTTAGGCATTGGAAGTTGCTGCTACAATAGGTATGGCGTTGGTCTGGATGGGGTAGACAGTGTTGATGGCTGTGTAGCTGGGTGGCATAGCTCCTTGATGGGCTCCATGGTGATTGCCACGGAAACAATTTTGGGTGCTGTTCTGACCAGAGAGATTGTAGGATGCCATGGAAGCGTTGTGGTCGTGTTTGAGTTGCATGCAACCGTGCTCCATATGCTTGTTCTTTTTCCCCATCTGGTTTCTGCTGGTTCCGTTATGGTTTACGTACTGAGGGGAAGGGTATGAAGCTGGAGTAGCTGTTGGTTGATAAGCAGCCTGTGAAAGTACAATGGAAACGAAAGATGCGATGATAAGATGATACATTTGAATGATGGTCTACTTGCTTGTTAAGCACACTTTATACCATTGCTTCTGCACTCTGCCAGGACTCCTGAAATACCATGCATCTAAAAGGCTTAATTTAGCCTAAATTTCTATGAAATCATCGTTTCAGTAGCACTGACCCCTGTACTATTTTTCTTGGTGATTTATCGATTTACACCCCTTGTATAGCTTGCTTAGCTACCCCTGGCGTTTAGTTCCTTGAGAATCATCCATTCAGGCTACAAATTTTAATTCTAATTTTTAAATTACAGATCCGCAAAATTGAGTAGGAAACTTTGGTCTCCTCACTAACGTCAAAACAGTCAAGAATTTTAAAGCCCATGTCTAGATCGACTAGTACACCTCCCATTGTTAAGCGTGTCCAAGCGTATTTAAACCACAAGCCGGGGAAAGCATTGGCCAATTACACTTGCCTCAATGAGCGCTAGCATTCCAAGCACCAAGGATTACTAAGCACCTTATTTTAAAAAGCGTAAGTGGTTTATTGAATCGGACTTGAAAGCAACTTTAGAAAAAATGATAAAGTGGGTGCGAAATGGCATATTGATCCTTTGCTTGGTACTCAGCTTTGCTCAACTCTCCTACTCCCTCGCTCTTTAGACTACTCAAGTCACATACCTGATCCAATCAATCGATTCCTACTGATGATGGGGTGAATACAACTAATTCAATTAAATTATATTAAAAAGAAAAGAAAAATAGGAAAAATAAATTTTTATTAAAAATGGAAAAACTAAATATAGTAGATTGCTGTACTCAAAGAAAGTCATGTATATATGGTGGTATTAGAAAAGCATTATTTGTTGGTCTAGGTTTGTCCTAGTAGCATATTAGGCTCATGTTATATCTCTGGGATATTATTCTTAGTGGATTGAGCATTAAATATATTAGAAACTTTTGCTCAAAGTGGGCAATAAAAAAGGTCACAAAATATTCTACAGTGTCATGTTCGGCTCCAGGGGACGACATCCTGGAGGACACAGCGGGAAATCTTTATTACAAAAGATTTGAGGTTTGAAGCTAGCCTTGGGTTAGCCTTCAGGGCAAAATTAAGGGTACATACCTTAATTTCCTGGAAAACAAGATGTAAAAGTCCTTTTGGCAGAAAGGACAGGAAAAGCTTGAAGATTATAAAAGCCAACACAAATGTGGATAAACTTGTCTTTATTAGGAGTAATGATTCTACTTTAAATAGTTGACAAGAGGCAGTGATCACTCAATAGGAAGACAGAGTGGCTGAGGGGGTCACACTGGGATGAGGTCATACCAGGATCAACCACAGACAGGTACAATAATCCAGAATGGGTGGATATTGAACCAGACCCATTTGCAGAAGGCAAGTAATTTCCAAACTCAAAGGCAAAACCAGTCAAATCTTTGCAACTACAATATTTGAAGGCCAAATCAAAATAGCATTAATAGCGCAATTTACGACATCTCCCCCCTCAAGATTAGACACAGGGAGTTGATACTTGCAAAGGAATTTGGAGTGAACACGGGCAAAGGGACGGCCAGAAGATAGTGGTTTCACAGTGTACTTGATGCCCTTCTTGAAGGTGACCTCACAGGGCCCAACCCATAGGGAATCCAGCTTGTGGGCTCTACCACCTGTACAATTTTGTTAGTAGAGAAATAGATCGCCTACTTGGTATTTGGGGAGGAGGGCTCTAGCAGCATTGGATGGAGAGAGCTCCAAAGCCTTAACCTTATAAGCAGTGGAGTAGGTGGTTGCCTGGATGTCAATGATACGGTTGATTAAGTCTTTCACGTGGGTCTCAGGATCTGCAGACATATCAAACTTGATCAAAGGGGGTCCCAAGATAGAGGGGGTAGTGGCCTCACGTCCATAAAGCATGGCAAAAGGGGACTGGCCAGTCACTCAATGCCTACTAAGGCGCTAGGCAAAGAGGGCAGCAGGGAGGAACATGTCCCAATTGGCAGTGTCAGAGAGCGTGAGTTTTCTCATGATGGATACCAGGGTGGAGTTGGCACATTTGACAGTTCCATTGGTGGAGGGATTATATGGCGCAGAGAACAACTGGTGAGTTCCCATAGCTTTGACAATAGAGTTGATGATGTGAGCATTAAATTTGGTACCATTGTCAGAGAGCAGGACTTGAGGGCAGCCGTGTTGATAGAAAATGTCTTGCAGCAAGAAAGTAGCTTTGGTCCTAGCTGCTATATCTTTTGTTGCTCTGGCTTCAACCCATTTGCTAAAGTGGTCTATAGCAACCAGGATAAACCAACATCCCAACCTAGACCAGGGGAAGGGCCCAACAGCATCAATACTCACTGTATGGAAGGCATGCTTTGGAGGGATGAGTTGGAACTGGTGTTGGGAGGGACAATGACATTGGAGTTGACAGGAATGGCAGGAGGCAAGGACATCAGGGATCAAGAGGCGCATGTTTTCCCAGTAGAAGTTTTTGCACAACCAGTCATGAGTCTTGGCTATGCCTCCATGGCCAGTGTCAATGTGAGCTTGGAGGATGATGGCTATCCTCATGCTAGGGCAAACTTAGGGTAGGTAGGCATTGTTAACCTTTTTGAAGAGTTGTCTATCACAAATTATAGTGTCCTTGGATAGAGTCTGTAGGGCCAAGCAGATGTCTTTGGGCTCAGTGGTCCAAGAGTCAGGATATCCTATTAGCTTGTATAGTCAATCAGCATCAGCAGGATGGATAGCCAGGATTAGCATCCTTTACAGGCCATCAGCATTCTGATATTGGGCCCCAGGACGGTGTATCACAGTAAAATCATACCCTTGTAGATGTAGAGCCCAACTCGCTAGTTGATCTTCAGGTTCCTTTAGCTGTTGTAGCCATTTGAGGGAGGAGTGATCGGTGACTACGTGAAGTGGTTTTCATAGATATAATGCCAAAACTGCTTTACCGCATGTAGCACCGCCAGACATTCCTTCTCTGTGACACTGTAGTTCTTCTTGTGCTTATTAAGGACTCTTGATGAGTAGGTTACAGGTTGATCTACACCTTCATTGTTGAGTTGGGCAAGGATAGCACCCACAGCTACTCCACTAGTGTCAGTATACAAGATGAACTCTTTATCATAAGAGGGATAGACTAAGATAGAAGCCTCCTTAAGCTTGGTCTTTAGAGCCTTGAAGGATTGTTGCTGACTATCAGTCCATTCAAAGGGAATGTTCCTGAGAAGTTGGACAAGGAGTTCACTTAGCTCTGCAAAGTCAGGGATGAACTGTTGGTAGTAGCCCATTATACCAAGGAATACTTGAACCTCTCAAAGATTTGTGGGAGGTAGCATCTTGTTGATGGCTTCCACCTTGTTATTCATGGGGCGGATTCCAGTCTGAGTGACTTCATGTCCTAGGAACTCAAGACGTTCCTTGAAGAAGGAGAACTTGGAGGGTTTGAGTTTCAAGCTAGCCTCACAAATATTGATGAAGACAGCCTTGAGGTGCTCCAAGTGGTCAGTAAAGGTAGCACTGAATACAGTGATATCATCAAGGTACACAAGGACACAAGAGAGTTTTAGGTCTTGTAAGATGGAGTCCATAGCCCATTAAAATGTGGCAGGGGCATTGCATAGTCCCTGGGGCATATGAGTGGGTTCAAAGAGGCCTTATGAAGTAATAAGCGCAGCCTTTTCTCAATCTTCAGGAGAAAAGTCAACTTGCCAGTACCCCGAAGAAAGATCCATGGCAGAGAAAAACTTGGAACCACCCAGCTGTCTGAGAGCATTGGAAATTCTGGGCAAGGGGTACAAATCTTTCTTAGTGAGAGAGTTCAGGCAGTAATAGTCCATTACAATGCGGTGTCCCCCATCTTTCTTCTTGAGAATCAGTAACAAGGAAGCCCAAGGACTTTGGGAAGGAGCCAGTAACCCAGCGTCCAGAAGTTGCTTGAGTTCTTTTGACACTTGAGCATCTTCCACCCTACTACAGCAGTATGGTTTAGCGCAAAAGGGGTACATCCCCAGTATCAATCTGATGGATGACTCCTTTAGCTAGGCCATAGTCTGTAGGTCCAGAGGCAAAGATGTCACTGAACTGATTGAGCAGGTCCAACATGTCTTTTTGTTGAACAGGAGATAGTTGGGGGAAATCAGCAGCAGTGAACAAGGAGAGAACTTGAGGATCATCTTCAGGTAGATTGAAATCACTGAAAGTTCCAAAGGGGTAGAGGGAGGATACTTGTTCTGCTCCAAGTACATGACCATGACCATGACCTACAACCTGGCCTCTGGTCACTTGCATGGGCAGGGCCATCAGGTTAGCAAGCAATAATTGTACAGGCTCTTTGTGGGTTTGGTCTAAAATCCCAGGACACAGGCAAGGCTTGGTACGACTTAAGGATTCAGGTGAGTAAAGCTCCAAGAAGGACTTTTCAGGTAGCTCATAGGAAATCTGGGAATCAATCACCACTTGAGAGCCTGGGAGATGGTGATAGCGGCTGGCGCTAGCAGGGGTACTCCTTCTTCTGCAGGGCAGGAAGGAGGAGGGGTACACATGTTGAAGGAGTGAGTCCTATACTTGAGTGAGAAGATACCCATAGGGTACTCAAGCACGCAAGTTTTAAGACGTTTTCCTGGAAGGCACGGAGGTCCCTCAAAAATCAAGGGAACTTCATATCCCAGGCGCAAAAGAAATTCATCTCATAAGTTTAAAATTCCATTATATTCTCAGAGGAATTGAGTACCAACCAAGAGGTCATAGCTTTTGTTCTCTAGGACCACAGTGGGGGAAGCAATAAGGAGTTTCCCAAACCTCATGGGTAGCGCAGAGTAGGCACCAATGGCTCAAGTTTGGGCCATGCCAGCTGTGCCATACAACTGTGTATAGTTGAGGTCAGGGGTCAACTTAAGTTTCTTCATTAGCTTGGAAGATACCATGTTGACTGGGGAACCCATGTCCAAGATAGCTTTGATCTTAACCTTTTGGATTGATACTTCCACACAGGTTGTATCTTTCCCAAAGGGAGGCAAGACTGCCAAAACGTCTTGTGCAGCCTCTAGATCTTTTTCCCATTTGGCCAGCATACACTGTTGATAAGGAGTGCCTTTTTGGGGAAGCTTTGAATATAAAAGTAGGAGGAGAAGAATTATATTTTATTGGATGATACTTTAGACTTATATAAATTTGGCTGTGGCAGGGATATTAGTTGGACCAAACCCAGGGACTGGTCATGTGCTGGATGGGTTCAAGTTGCTGGATATCTGGACAGTTATGTGATATTGGTTTGTTGCCATTTCCAGTATGTCAAATGGTATATTGGAAAGGCACCAAATTGGGAGATGACTGGATGTTAGGTATGATGGCAATAGCCAGAATACTTGTACATCCAGACCCTCAACACACCCCTCCCTTAAGGGGTTACTTGGGTACATCAGGAGGGGGCTTTGTCTTGACAGCTGCTGCCTGATGTTCCTGGAGTTGTTTACTAGTGGGCATCAACTGGGTCAAGTGTTCTCCTTTGCTAGGGAGGAGGTGAGATCTGTGGTACTTTTTGATGATGGGCTCTTTGGCACCCTGGAACTTAACCAGGTAAGTGTTCCTGTCTGGTCGGTATCTGATGATTCTTCCTGGTCCCCTGTGTACTGAGTCTAGTTTCTTTCTGTTCCCGGCTAAGACCCAGAAAGGGGATTTGATGGGGAGTGGGTCCTCTGTTGAGGTTACCTTTTGAGTTTTGAGTCTCTTTATCTCAGTCAGTTTGGCTTTGAGGCGTATGTGTTGTAGAGCTGATTTCTGTTCTACTGTGGGAGGTTTCCCCGGGGGGATCTTTACATATGTCTGGTTATTGTGGGTGACTATTTCTGGCTTGTACCTGTATGTTAGTTCAAACAGTGAGTAGCCTGTCCCTTGATTGGTACAAACCCGGGATACTAGTAATGCATGTTTCACGTATAGCAGACATGTGTCTTTGGCTTTGCCATCCATTATTTTCTCCAGGGTTCTGATAAGGCTGTCATTAAGGCGTTCAACTCTGCTGTTGGCCTGTGGCCTGTAGGGCAAGGTTGTGGAGTGTTTGATGTTTTTTGTTTTTAGATTGTTGTTTACTACGTGGCCTGCTAACTCTTTTGCTCCATCTGTTATGATGTAGTCTGGAGTGCTGTAGTCTGCTATGATTGCTTTATTGATGAATTGATTTATTGTTTCTGCATTGTAATCTTTTATTGCCCAGCAGATGGGCCAACATGTGGCAAAGTTGATGGCTACAATTAGGAAACGTTGATTTGTTTTGGTTTCTGGGAAGGGTCCCACTACGTCCAGTCCCCAAACCTTAAATGGTTCAGGGTCAGGTACTGGGTTAACTGTTGGCTGTGGCGCCTTGGTGCTGGCGTATTTTTTACATAATGTACACTTTTTTAGAACATCAATTATGTCTTGCTTCAGGTTGGGCCACCATACTATCTCTTTCAGTGTGAGATATAGGTTTTTAGCCTTTGTGTGTCCTAGCAGACAATGGTGTCTTAGTATAGTGTCAACTCTTTGTGCAAGTGGGATGTATGAAATGTGTTTATCCTTGATGATTGGTATACTGTGCCATTTGATATGTGGAAATTTTTTTCATTCCTTACTAGCGTATTGTGGGTTAGTTGATGTGTGGAGGGATTCTTTCCTTTTGTCTTGTACTCAGTGTTGTATAGGTTGGGCCAGTCAGGGTCCAGGTGGTCAGGGTGATCCTCTCTTGGTTAGCATAGCCTAGAGAGAGCATTGGCTGTGACCAGCTCTGCCCCTTTTTGTATTGGATGTCCAGGTTAAGCTGTTCCAGCAAGGACATTCATTTGGCTTGGTGCCGCGCAAGTGCGTTCTGAGTTTTGAAATAGATTAAGGATTTGTGGTCAGTTAGCACTCAGACGTTTAAGTGTCCTTTGAGGTAACATCTCCATTTCTTGCATGCGTGATATATTGCTAGTAATTCTTTATCATATATTGGGTATCTCTGCTCAGTGTTTGTTAGTTTTCTGCTTTTGTAACATACTGGCAGGAAATCTTGCTGCCCTGGCTTGCAGATGCATAGGACTGCGCCAATGGCAGTGTCTTTAGCGTCTGACTCAAGCTCATAGCACCTGTTGTTATTAGGGTATTGCAAGATTGGTGCTTTGATCAAAGCTTATTTTAATAGTTGGAAATTCTTGTCACATTCTGGAGTCCAGATGAATTTCTTTTTGGCATTACCTTTGATTAGGTCATTGATTGGTGTGGTGAGCTTTCCGCAGTCTTTGAATTACTTCCTTAGGTAAGCTACCATACTGAGAAAGCATCTAAATTGTTTCACAGAGGTGGGGTATTGCATGTTATTTATGGCTTTTATTTTATCTGGGTCTGCTTTAATGCCACTGTCAGAGACAATGTGGCCCAATAACAAGAGTTCATTTACCATAAATTGGCACTTACTTGGTTTTGCATAAAGATTATGCTTTGCAAGTCAATCAAGTGTCTTGCGGACATGCGTGAGGTGTTCCTCTTTTGTTTTTGAAAATATGATGATGTTGTTAAGGTAACATAATGTGTTTGAGAGGATGTTTAGCGTTTGGTTCATCATGGTGACAAACGTTGTGTGAGCGTTGGTCATCCCCAAGTTCATTACTTTACATTCAAACGACCCAAATTGTGTGCAGAACGTGGTCTTTGGTATGTCTTTCTCTTTAACTTCAACTTGGTTGTAACCAGATGTGAGATCAATTTTTGAGAAAATCTTTGCTCTGGAGAGTCTTGCAAATAGGTCTTCAATGAGGGGGAGAGGGTATTTATTCTTTACTGTACTTGCATTTAGTGCTCTGTAGTCAGTAACTAAGCAAAGAGATTCTTCTTTCTTTTTTACAAAGAAAACTGCTGCCCCCCCACGGGGATTCAGACGGGTGAATGAATCCTTTGGCTAGTTTGTCCTTGATGTGGGCTTTAAGTGTTTATGTCTCCATGGGAGAGAGTCTGTAGAGGGGTGAAGGTTTGGGCATGGCTTTGCATAAGTCAATGCTATGTTTGACCTCTTGTTTGGGGGTAACTCTGTGAGTTCTTCCTTGAATACATGAGTGTATTCATTTAGGAGTGCCACAAGTTCTGGGCATTGGATCTTTTGTGTTTGTATATTATTAAGTTTTGAGTACCTCATTATTTAGAGGGTACTGTATTTGGTTAGATGTTCAGAGTCATCTTGATTTATGACTTGGAAAAATACTATATCTCTTAGAATTAGGTTGTTGGGTTCTTTGAGAATGTTGAAATTGACTCCATTGTGTTTTATTGTCATGGTTTTTGTTTTCCAACATATGCTGGGATTCACTTGGGTGAACCAGTCCATGCCTGCTACAATGTTGTAGTTTATGTTGTTCATGACAAGTCCTTTGATAGACGTTTGTATGCCTTGGAGGTCAATTCTGAAGGGAGTTGTTTTGCCTTCAAGTAGAACTTTTGATTTGTCTGCAATTCTGGCGTATTTGAAGTTGGATTTGACAACTGGTATTTTGTACTTGATTACAAAAGGTTTGCTAACCATAGTGTGTTGTGAACCAGAGACAAATAAAATTTTATGTGTATGTGATTTGTAAGTGCATGGATAGACAAGAAGTTGTGAGCAATCTTTAATTTTTATGTTCGTAAAAATGGAGGATTGTGGGACACAGGGAATGCAAGCAGCAAGGTTTGTGCCTTGATACTTCTTGTCATGTTGGGGGAGATAGGGGCACTTAAGCCTCTTCCCCCTCCTCTTTTCCCTGTTCCTCTGTTTTGAGACCTTTGAGGTCAGAGAATGTGGGGTCAGATTCATAGTGGGTTGCTACTTCAGCGTTGTTAACTTCAGTGGTGCCCTCTTTCTTGGGACGGGTTTGGTTTGTGCTTTAGCTATGATTGCCGTTGTTATGGTTGGAGTTGTTGTTTTTATGGTTGGTATTTTGGCGTTTATTGCCATTGGCGTTTTCTCTGCCATTGCTGTTTGAGGAGTGGTTGCCTTTGTGTGCAGCATATTCATTTTGGCGCGTTTTTCAGCGCGCTTGGCTTCAGCAATGAGTGCGGGCATGGAGGTATTTGCTTCTGGGTGGATGAGGGCAGCAACAGAGGGTTTCATTATGTTGATGAATAATGCTCTGATGTGTACGTTGTCAGCTTGTGCTGGGTTTTGGATTTTGCAACATATTTTTTCAAATTTGTTGGTGTAGGCTACAATAGTGGTATTTTGAGAAAGATCACTGAGCTGTATTGCAATATCTTGAAGAGATTCAGTGACGCAGAAATTGTGGGTGATTTTGGCTTTGAACTATTCCCAGTTGTCAAGCTGGTTGTCGGTTTGTGAGCCAATCCAGGTGGCAAACCAGTTAGCTGCGGCCTCGTACAGGCGCTTGCTGGCTTTCTAGACTCATTTCTCATGAGGGATGTGGCTGGCACGGAGTTTAGCGGCTTGTGGTCTAGCCAGTTGATATGGTTTTCTTTTTTTTTACCAAAGAACTTGTCAATACCAATGTATTTGGTGTTGGCAACTTCACCTGTGATAGGTGGTTGTACGTTTGTTTGTGGTTGAAGAAAGCAACTGTATTAAATTATCTTGGCGCATGCTTTGGGCATGACCAGACCTTTGAATACGGTGCATCCACTAGGAATATCTTTGTCAATGTTGTGGGCGCGGAAGTATGTTTTCCAGGTCTCCTGGGATGTGGCCTGGTTGAGTACATGGGCAAAGTTGGGCGGGTTCTGTTCAGTCATTTTCTCTTTCATTGGCGTGGTTGAAAACCGTAGTGCTACCAGTGATAAGGAGCGCCTTTTTGGGGAAGCTTTGAATATAAAAGTAGGAGGAGAAGAAGTATATTTTATTGGATGATACTTTAGACTTATATAGATTTAGCTGTGGCGGGGATATTAGTTGGACCAAACCCAGGGGCTGGTCATGTGCTGGATGGGTTTGAGTTGTTGGATACCTGGACAGTCATGTGATATTGATTTATTGCCATTTCCGGTATGTCAAATGGTATATTGGAAAGGCACCCTATTGGGCAATGACTGGATGTTAGGTGTGATGACAATAGCTGGAATACTTGTACATCCAGACCCTTGACATTGTAACGCAGGAATTTTCTTATACACAGTCTGTAGTGGGAGAGATACAGTTACATTGTGGAAAAGAGCTTCAGCTAATTTGGCTGCTTCCTCAGAAGAGTCAACCAAGACAGGAAGTTGGTGGGCTTGGGCTAGGTAAGGGCGAGCCACCATAGACTTAGCTTCACATGTAGGCACTCAGGAAGTGGTGGTAGTCTTCCCAGAGCAAAGCTTGTATGATACAGGGATGATTTCTGGAACATCCAGGACGGAATAGTCATAACTATCAGAGTCTTCACTATCAGAATCTTCAGGCTCTGAATCACTGGAGAGGTTGTGAAATAGATGAAGGATAGTTGGGCCAGAAGAGGAGGGAGCTTCCTCATTGTGTTGTAACTGTGCTGTTTTAGCAGAGTTACACAGGGAAAAAATATTTAGAAGATAGGTAATAATCTTTATTGTGAGATAGTGATTATATAGCTATTGTGAATCAATGGATAGTAGGAACATGATTGGTGATCACACGGCTAGATGGAAGAGGGGGTGGCTTGATCCTGATAATGAGTCAAGTGCCAAATCAAGATATCCACTGTGAAGGATCATCATCTGTTCATGTTGATATATTTGGCAATTTGAGTTGACTTCCTAGTCTGGCTTTGGGTGACCAGGTAATCAGATTGCGGGCCACAAACCCAATTGGTTGGAACCTTGTTGGCGGGTTGAGCCTGCGGTTTTGACACCCCCCCTGGCTGAGGGTCAGCCTCCTCTGGGGGCAGGTTTTCAGGGAGGTTTTCAGGAGCCCAGGCGCCATATTAAACCAGTTGTTGTTTGGTGGCAGGCAGGGCGATTTCTCATTGTTTCTGTCTTGCTTTGCAGGGTTGTAGGCGGTTGTGGTGTAAGGTCTTGTCTTGCTTGCGTTTCCCAAGCCCTTGCACAAGGTAAGTGTTATTGTTGTTTACCTTTAGAATGATTGCTGGTCCTACTTTTTTGGGTTGTAGTTTGCTTTTGTCAACATTCATGACCCAGACTTTGTCCCTGACTTCATGTCTTTGGCAGATGGGAACAAAGGTCTTTTGTAAGCGTTTCTTTTCTTTGGCTGCTTGCTTGCTGTTGGCCTCTATTTTTTGAGGGTCTGAGCGAGGGGGGACTTGACTTGGAATTTCCAGTCTGGGTCCTTTCAATGCTTGAATGATATTTAGCTGTGTGCTATATACCAGTTCAAACGGGCTTTTTCCGGTGGATCTGTTCACTTGGGTTTGGTACACAATTAATGCAGTTGGTAGCTGCTTATACCAGTCTTCAGGTCTCCTGGCAGTGAGTTTGGCTAGGGCTTGCATGAGGCTACCATTAGGCCGCTCTACGCGTCCATTGGCCTGTGGATGATATGGTGTTGTGACGGTGTGTTTGACCCCATTTTTATAGAGGTACACATTGGTGTCTTTGGAAGTCAATTCTTTGCCTCCATTGGTTATCAGGAGCTCTGGCTTTCTAAAAGCTGCTGATTATTTCTTTGTCAATGAATTGTTGGACGTCGTTACTGGTGTGTGTTTTCACCGCTTGGGCTACTGGCCACCTTGTTGCAATTTTGATGGCTGTGATGATAAATTTTTTGTAGTTGTGCTTTCCTGGCATGGGGCTCACAATGTCAAGAGCCCATACTTTGGACAGTAGTTGGGTTTGAATGGGGAGTACAAACTTAGGCAGGGTTTTGCTTTTGGCAAACTTTTTGCAGACCTCACACTGTTCTAGCACTTCCTAGACATTGTGGTATAAGGTTGGCCACCAGGGTTTATGTTTTAGGAATTTTTATAGATTTTGGCTCTTAGTATGTCCAAGATCTCTGTGGTAGCAAAGAATGATACTGACTTGTTGATGTGTGGGGATGTAGGGAATGGTCATGCCATCTGACATTTTTCTGTGAAGGGTTCCATATACATCAGCAAAGAGGTGTTCATTCTTGATGACCGTTTCATTGGTGATATTGGTTGTGCCTGCAGGGAACCCTTTGTCTTTTGTGCGTAGCACTAGGAGAGGCCAGTCTGGATTGAGCCCATCCTCTCCCCTAGAAGCGTGGACATACAGATGAGACAGGGCATCCACCATGGCAAGCTTGGCCCTGGGCTTATACTGGATGAGCATGTTAAACCTTTCTAGGATTTCCATCCACCACGCTTGGCGGTGTGACAGGTTTGCTTGTGTCTTGAAGTAGATGAGCGACTTATGATTGGTTAGTGCTGTGAATTCTTCCTGCTGTTCCAGGTAACAGCACCATTTGACTAGGCAGTGTACAATGGCCAACAGTTTTTTGTTGTGGATTGGGTATCAACACTTGCCATCCGTCAGTTGGGCGACTTGTAGGCTACTGGCAGGAAGTCACCATCACTATTCTTAATTTGTAGTACTCCCCCAATGGATGCATCTGAAACATCGGTTTCCATCTGATATTCTCAATCCTGTTTGGGGTATTGTAAGATGGGAGCTGTCATGAGCTTTTCCATGAGACGTCTAAAACAGAGGTCACGTTGGGGGGTCTATACAAACTTGGACTTGGCGCCTGTTATGGTGGACAAGGGGGCAGTCAAGACGCCACATTTGGGGATGAAGCGCCGTACATAGGCCACCATTCCCAAGAAGGTGTGGAGTTCTGATTTGTCTTTGGGAGGTGGCATTTTGCAGATGGCTTGTATCTTCTGGCTGTTGGGTTTGATGCTGTCTTTTGAGACTATGTGTCCCAAGAAGGGTAGTTGCTCTCAGAAGAACTGGCAATTGGAGGGCTTGGCCAACAGTTTGTGCCATGCCAAGGTTGCAAAGTCTTCCTCCAGGTCTTTGTGGTGCTGTTTCACCAAGGGGCTGTAGACAATAATATTTTCCAGGTACACTAGGGCGTGTTTGCCTATGTGTGGTGCAAACACTTTGTTCATGAAGGTTACAAAGGTGGACGGGGCGTTGATCATGCCAAAGTTGAGTACCACACATTTGTAGGAGCCGTACTTGGTGCGGAAGGCTGTCTTGGGGATGTCTTCCTCCTTGATACAAATCTGGTTGTAGCCTGCAGTTAGATCAATTTTGGAGAAGACAGTGGCTCCTCCAAAGGCTTCAAAGAGATTGTCAATTAATGATAATGGGTAACAATTCTTAATGGTGACTTTGTTCAAGGCGCGGTAGTCTGTGACCAGACATAAGGTACCGTCCTTGTTTGGGGTCAGCCTGTAAATGGGGTGTGCCTTGGGTACAGCCCCCTTGAGTTGGATAGAGTGTTGGATGTGTTTCTCATGGGGTAACCCAGGTAACGCCTCCTTAAAGATTTCTGGGTGACAGGCCACAATGTTGTGACCTTGCAGCGTGGAGGTATCCTGGTGGTCCTTGAAGTGTATGATTTCATACTGGCAGGAGTCCCAGTCAATTGCTTTCAGGTTTTCCTTCTTGTCCAAGGTCTCTGTGATGCATAAAAAGACGTGGTCTCGTAGGAGTTGGTCTACAGAGTCTGGGTAAATTTGGTGGTTGACACCTTCACGCTTGATGGTCAATACTGAGGTTGCCCAGTCCACGTGGGGATTGTTTTTCTGTAACCAGTCCAGCCCCAGTACAATGTCAAACTTAGGGAAGTCAATGACAGGACCTTGGATGGCGGAGTGGAGGTTCTCAAGCATGATGGAGAAGGGGGCAGTTTCCTTTGTCACAGCAATGTGGTGTTCATCAGCCAGGACCACGTTTTTAATCCGCAAAGGATTAGTGGCCAGCTTGAATTTATCCAGAAAGCTGCTGTTGACTAAAGTTTGGTCTGCGCCTGAGTCCAGGAGTGCTGAGCCTGTGTAACTGCAAAGGCAGAAAGGGTAAGACATCAATTTATTGGGATGTCTGGCAATGGTGTATAGTACCGGGTCTTCTGAGGGCACTTGAATCATTGGGCATTGGTTACCGTCCTTGGGTTGGTATTCATTGTTGGGAGAGTCAGGAGTTGCGTGGGGAGAGCTTGGCTTGCTTAGTACTCTCCCCAGGCTTTTCCCTCATCTTGGTTGCCTTGGGTGGCGGTGACGCAGAAATGGGTACAATTTGACTGGCTGTTATTCCCGTTCCCATTCCCATTCAAACCTGTGGGCTTGTGGTTGTTGTTGTTGCCGTTGCCTCCAGGGGGTGGTCAAGAGGAGCGCCTGCTTGGATGGGAGTCCTTGGGCCTTTCTTGTTTCCCAGTCTGTGCCTTGTGTAGAGAGTTGGTTTATTTCCCACTTTTTCTGCTTCACGGTACAGGCTTTGCAGTTTGGTAACCTGGTCCAGGTTCACATGTCTCATCACGTGCAAATTGAGAGCGTCATAGTACATGAGGTGTGTTGCTGGGGTGTCAAAGGCCATGTTGGATGGGGCACAGAGAAAGAGTTCCTTGTAGGCGCGGGTGAGTTCTTTAACAGTGCCTGTCTGGGTCAGGTTCTTTACTTGGCGTATGATCATGAGCGCTGTATCCTTAAGCATGAATCTTGCCAAGAAGTCCTGTTTGAAGGTGTCCCAGTTATTGTCAGTGTGTTCTTTGTGCCACTTGTTGCACCAGGTGCCAGCTTCATGTGTCAGGCAAATGGAGATCTCTGCAATCCAAAATTGCTGTGGGCATTCCATCAGAGCCAGCTTGCTTTGGGCGGACTGGTTCCATGCGGCAGTGTTGTTGTTGTTGGCCCCTGAAAAGGGTTCCAAGGCGGCGCTGCAAAGTCTTTGTGCAGCATAGGCCAGCATGGTGGTTTTGTCAGCTGGTTGTGGCATCAAGGAAGGTGCCTGAAAACCCTTGGGCAGACAAGGCGTTTAAGGCGGGTAGCGGGATCACCGTGTTTTGGTAGAGAACAAAACCATCTGGTATCTTGGTACCAGGGGTATATGGAGTCCAGTCGGGCAGGAGGCCAGACATGATTCTGTCAAGGATTTGTTGGCCGCGGCGTGTGCGGGCAACAGGCGGAATTTTACAAGATAAGGTAGGATGGAGAACCTACTTCTGCTACCAATGTTGTAACTGTGCTATTTTAGCAGAGTTACATGGGGAAAATATTTAGAAGATAGGTAATAATCTTTATTGCAAGATAGTGATTATATAGCTATTGTGAATCAATGGATAGTAGGAACATGATTGGTGATCACACGGCTGGATGGAAGAGGGGGTGGCTTGATCCTGATAATGAGTCAAGTGCCAAATCAAGATATCCACTGTGAAGGATCATCATCTGTTCATGTTGATAGATTTGGCAATTTGAGTTGACTTCCTAGTCTGGCTTTGGCTGACCTGGTAATTGGATTGTGGGTCACAAACCCGCTTGGTTGGAACTTTGTTGGTGGATTGAGCCTGCGGTTTTGATAATTGGAAGGAGGATCAGGCGGAGACGGGGGAGATTGGTCAGCAGAGTGCGTCTCTGTTTCTAAGCTGACATCTCTTTTCCCGCCTGTTCCTTGGGATTTCAACCTTCCACTTGGGGATTAGTACCAGTGCGCAAGTGGTGTTCAATCTGGCCACAGTTATGGCAGTCTTATTTCTTAGCCTGCCCACTAGTACCCAGAGTCATAATGTGTGGCGTACAAGAGGTAGTCCCAGCATTATTGGCTTTATTCTCACATACCACCGTACCTCCATGTGTCAAATGCATGTCTTGCAAGAGCGTCTTAATACTCTTCATGGAAGTGAGTGAAGCCTTGTGTACCTTAAAGTTTAGGAATAGCAGCTGGTTCACCTTCAAAGCATTTGAACAAGCCTTTAGGCTTCCCGGGGAGTTAACTGTCAATTGGTAATTAACTGCTGGCCTTCAATGTAGAAACAATATGCAAACTCAGCCAGGGTTTCCTTGGGTTTGAAAGCAATGTGCATAAATGCATCTTTCTTGACTTCCAAGCTGAGGTCCCCTCCAAACTCTTCAATAAGGAGGTGCTTCATATCCTCCCAAGTGACAATAGAAGGGAGCTCGGGGACCACAACTTCCTGGCAAGTGGGATGGAGGCAGGTAAGGATGTGTTCCTTCTTGAGTTTGTTGGTAGCCCTACACATTGAAGTTTTGAAATTGGTCAGAAAAGCAGCAATGGTAGAGGTTTTGGGATCAAATATCTGTTTAAAGGCCGGCTTATAGTTTGGGTCAATAGAGGAGGACAAGGACTGGCTGTTTTCATCAGGGTTGAGGACATTAATATGAGGGTTGCCCCAAACTTGGATTCAGCAGCAGGTTGTCTAGCCCAGAGGATTCAAAGGCTTTCCTCTAAAGTGTCCAGGGTAGAGCTGTTTTGCCCACTAATGTCTTGGGCAGTGGCAGCAGCAGTCCCAAATTCATCAATCTTGATTTGTTGCACTGCCAAGGTGCCAGCAATCCCATTGACACGGGTAGCCAGGGAGGTGGTCTGAACAACCAAGGGGGCAACTAGTCCATTTAGAGTTTCTGTAAAGCAGGAGAGGTTTTGGACCTCTCTTTCCAATGTGTCTTGCCTATCAGCTACATCATTTATCACTTTGGCTTATTGATCTAGAGCATGCACACAGTGGACCCAGGGTTGACCTTTGAGACCAGGTCAACAACCATGATTGTCATGATCATGAGTATTAACAACTTCACCCTCCTCTTCATCTTCAGATTCAGATGACAAATCTTCAGAATTAGAGAGGCGCTGTCTTAAGTACTTGATTTCACCTTGTAAGGTAGCCACCTGATCAGTGAGGGAGGCAATACAGAGGGTCAGGCATAGGTTTGACTGGATGGGGGTTCTGCACAGAAGCTTGGCGTCAAGTGGTAGCCTTGAGCTTGGCAATGGCCTCCCATACTTTGGTTTCAAAATCAGATGGGGTCTCAACAGGAGGAGCGGGAGGAGTCACATCAATAGAGGCTACCCTGTCATCCACATAATTTTGCACCTGGTATAGAGTGTTGCCTAGTGCAGCCTTATCTAGACCTTAATGATGCTGCAGGTGGCAGCCCCAAGTATTGACATGAGCTCCTATCAATTTGCAGTTGCAAATTGACATGCTCTCTGAATTGATTGAGTTCACTAACCAGAGTCTCAAAATCCTGCCAATGGTTTAGCAGAAAAGCCTTGATTTGCTCACGCCAGGCTGCCTGATGTTCATCCAATTTGAATAGTCAATCCTTTATGTATCCAGGGAGCAAGGAACAAAGGGAGTTCAGGGAGGCAGTTAAATACTTCTGTGACGCCAACAAGTTGTGCTGGTTGTCAGAAATACAAGCAAAGAGACTGTGTGACCATTCTTGGTAGGCCATATTTTGAGCGTGGTTATTTGAGACAGCAGAGGCTACAGCATCTAACAGTTGGTTTTGGGATCCCAAAGCAAGTTGATGGTGGACTAGGGCAGGTTGGATGAACTGGTTGACCAATACGCCAATAGTATCCATGGATTCCATCAACACAGGGGAGAGACCAAAGTCCAAAAGGAAGGAGTACAGGTCTTTGGAGGCGTACCTGGGACAGAGGCCAGGGATAGAGTGCATGGCTACTGTGCCAGAGTAAAGAAGGGAGCAGGCGGCAGCACAGGCTTGCTTATAGTTGAGAGAGAAATCAGGAAGGGGGGCCCACAAGGGCCCAGGAGACAGAAACAATACCATAGGATTTGCAGGAGCATTGGTGATGTCTTCTTCTAGAGGGGGACTAGAAAATTTAGGTTGATCTGGTACTTTGGAAACAGAGGGAGAGGGACCAGAGAATGTGCGTGGGAACAGGGTAACCAAGGGGCTTCCAGCCCCTGTAGTGAGCAACATTTTGTTGTGTTTAGCTCCAGGGGACAACATCCTGGAGGACACGGCGGGAAATTTTTATTACAAAAGATTTGCGGTTCAAAGCTAGCCTTGGGTTAGCCTTCAAGGCAAAATTAAGGGCACATACCTTAATTTCCTGGAAAATGAGATGTAAAAGTCCTTTTGGCAGAAAGGACAGGAAAAGCTTGAAGATTATAAAAGCCAACAAAATTTGGATAAACTTGTCTTTATTAGGAGTAATGATTCTACTTTAAATAGTTGACAAGAGGCAGTGATCAATCAATAGGAAGACAGAGTGGCTGAGGGATCAACTGGGATGAGGTCATACCAGGATCAACCACAGACAGGTACAATAATCCAGAATGGGTGGATAAAGAACCAGAACCATTTACGGAAGGCAAGGAATTTCCAAACTCAAAGGCAAAACCAGTCAAATCTTCACAACTATCAATATTCAAAGGCCAAATCAAAATAGCATTAATAGCACAATTTACAACATACAGGGTATCAGAAACAGTAGTCTTAGTAAATCCTTGAAAAAGGTAGGAATTTTCATCTTGTACTTGAACAGTGTAGCCTCATGTACTGAGGTAAAAATTCATTGTTTTTTCCTGGATCTACTTGGAGGGGATTGATTGGAGTAAATGAGTCTAAAAAGTAGATTGCTTATAATTTCCTTGAAAAGTTAGCATTGTTTAATTTTACTTGCATAATGATACTTGAGTCTAAAATAGCTTGGAATAGTTTATTATTTATAGTTCAAAGAAAATTAGGTTATTAAATTAGAACACTCCTCTATTAGTGTATGAAAACTGATTAACACAATTTTCATTTTACTTCCAGGATCCTATTACTTTCAAAATGCTTTCTCAATACGAGCTGTTGTGGATTGGGCCTTGGGGACCTCTTCTGTATTGATGTCTAGGTTGCTAGCTTTGTAGAGTATAGTTTTCAAGGGCTATACACAAATCAATACATGTATTTAACTTTTAAGTCTTTACCTTTGAACACTAAGGTAACAACTAAGTAAAGTATTATAAGTCAATTGAGTAAAAGTGTATTTTATTTGTTAAAAAAAGGGAATTTATACACTGTTTGAGCTGGTGGGATACACTATCTAGAAAGACGCCATCTCAAACCCTATCCTGGATTTCTGGTTAAGCCACACCAGATAACTTAAAATATTGATAAAAGCCCAAATAAAATTTGAAAACTATAAAAGAAACATTTGAATAGACTCAAAATCACCCAAGAATTTTAAATATGCAAAAAAACGTGGGGTCAGCCAATACTAACTATAGTGTGCAAAGCTCCAAAGTTGACACATCCTAAAACAGTGATATTTTTTGTATTAAATTTTAACTCTATATTAAACATGTATATACTAAAAATAAAGTTAAAATCAAATATTTTTTAGAAAGAAGTTTATTGTTAAAAAAGTGATTATAAATTAGATCCAAGGGCTGTGGCAATGCCTTTGAGATGGGTAAGGCAGCCTTCTCTAGTGCAATAGGCCAAACCCTCCTTGGTAACATTTGCAAACTTGACCTGCTAGCCAGCATGCTTGGATACAACAGCTTTGCCTTTGACAGCTTGGGAGTATAGCTGATCTCCATGAGTATTCTGAATCTTCAGCTTGTTGACAATCACATTAAACATAGGCTTTTTTACCTTAACCAGGCGGGAAAATTGATTATGCCAACCTTCAAGTGATGAGGTGGCCTTAGCTACGCCTTCTTTGACCTGCTTATAGTAGTTCCAATTAATTGAGTTGCCGCCCTTGCGGATGCAGCAATGTCCCTGGAATACACCCGCCCACTGGTGCTCAAAGTACTGGATGAAAGAAGCAAATGATTCTTGGTTCTTGATTATATAATTGTTGTTGAGAAGCTTGTGTAAAAAAAGTTGACCTCTTCCTTTCTGACCATGGCCAGAGCAGCAAAGCAATTGAAGATCTTCTGGGCCTCCTTTGTGCCATCTTTGGATACCAGCTTATTGAGGGCTGGGTTTTTCATCAGGTTCTTGCGCAGAGCCTGGCAGTAGTGAAAAAAGCAGCCTTGGGACCTGCTCCTAAATACCTTGATAAAGGTGTTGGCTTGTGCCGCCTCAAAGTCAATAATTAACGTGGTATGGTAGGGAAGGGACTCTGGCGCTTTTCTGGTTGTGGCCTGTTACTCCTGGGTGGCCTCTGGGCTGACCTTCTTCTTGCGGCTCCTTTTATCAGTTGTCTCTTCTTCAAGCGTGGGCAAGATGGTATCCAGTTTTTGCTTGATTATATCAAAGGTGTGAATGTAAGTCTCTTCCCTTTTATTAGGGAGAAAGAAGAAGACAAAGGGGATTGTGTGTTCATTGAATTGACCATGGATGGCCCAAAGCTGATAATGTTAGAGTCGTGTAAATAAGGTCCAAGCTCAGATAAAAGTTGTGGGGATAAATTTCCCAGACTAAAACTAGAACCAAGAACAAAGATGTGCACTGAAGCTTTAAACCTACAAATCTATGGGAAAAGGGAATGAAGCGCAAAATGAAGACAATTGACAACACAGAAAACAGGAGATGTAAATGGACCACTGAGAAGAAGTGCTTTTTGCAATAAGGGGTACAAAACCTGCTGATACTGAGTAGAGACTTTTCTCAACCATGCCAAGACAGTGGCGGCCATGGCCTGAGAAGGGGGTATTTTTGACCCCAGGGTAGCTTTCATATATTGGAAAATGACTTTATTGAGAGTAGGTAAAACTATCCGAAAACAAGTTTTCAGAGGGGAGATGAGAGGGGCTATAAACCAACTGGTAGGGACAAACTTGAATCTGATTGGCCGCTGGAAATATCCTCACCTCTTGGTTAGGGACTTCTGCTAAAGCATCAATGACATCATAATTTGATAATTTTTGGAGACCGGCCAGTTGACCGCCAAACGCCACTGGGTAGTGATATCTCATAATCTTCAAAGCGTAATTGTTTGGGCAAAATTTGGGGAGATGTAAATTATTTCCTTCACCATCAACAGGTGCGGCTTTAACCCATTTTTTTCAATGTCTAGATTTAAGTCATCCAATACTTTCAAGGGTTTTGCCGCTTTCCTGTTCCCATTCTTCTTCTTTGGGTAATTTATCCCAGGCAAAAATGACACTACTGTGACAGATAAAATAGCTTTGGACAAGAGGTAAAAGTCTCATTGGCAAACCAGGTATCACACTTTAAAAGGCGTACAAGATCCTCTTGTGTTGAAAAGCACAAAATTTGGTTTGGTGAACCTTGCCCATCATTGTGTAGCAGAAAGGGCTCGCCAAGCATGGTAGTCTTCTGGACTTCCAAAAGTACAAGCTCATCAATGCTCCTAGCTCTGACACTAATATTGGCATCAATTGACCATTGATCAGTCACATACCGTTGGAGTCTGGTCTTTTCTCCAACCTCCTCTCTCTGATCCTCATTCAGGTAAAGAAGAGCATGTGTTACCAGCTCAGTTGAAGTCAAGTCCTTGTTGAGAGGAATGGCTTGGCAAAGGTACCAGCGCATAAGATAGTAGAGGATCATATCAGAGCCCAAATGGTCATGCTCAATAGTCAGATCCTTGACTTGGGTAAACCCAATTATAGCTAATTGCACGGGGCAGCCTGGACTATCACAGTGGTAGTGATGGTGTGCCATATTTTTTCTCTGGTCATTGCAGGTGAAAAGGAAGCCATCCTTGACAAAGCTAGCACCCCCTTCTTGGTCATAATGGGCAAAGAGTTGGGGGAAACAGCCAGAACTTTAAATTACCCATTGACATTGCAGATATTGGCAACTACATGTAAGTCCCACTCTAGGATGAGCTGCTCCTCTGAGGCTGCAGAACTATGATCTCCAGAGTCGTTTTTTGGAGACTCTTTTATTTTCATCTTCATCATTGAAGTGGACATGCTTCTTATGGGGATCAGAGGGGGAGTAGACAAAGAGAGAGTGGGGAGGGGTGGGGCTATCAGCCTCAGGCTTGGGGGAAGGCGTGGGGGCCTTGGCAGGCGTTTTTTCTTTAGGAGGCTGCTTGGAGAGGATAGCATTGGTCTTTATTGCCTGGGCAGAAGCAGCCGTGCTCTTGGGAGCCTTGGGGGTAGCATTGTTGGTAGGCTTGGGAAGCATCTAAGAGTGAATTTGAATCAGAAAAGTTCAAATTTGGGGACAATTTTTAAAGAGTAAAATCAGAATATTTTAAATATAAAAGTAGTCAATATTTTTACATGGAATTGTAGAAAAAACTCTCAAATTATATACCATCAAAATTATTAATTTTTATTATGTAAAAATTAAAAATTTATTAGTAGCGCAAGTATGCAAAACTGTGAGTTTTGACTGAAAACTTGCAAGTGAAATGGTGTTTTCAAGATGACGTAATTGAGATGCTGTAGCTCAAAAATATAGTGATTTTAACCATTTTTATATTAAATTAAGAAATCTACAGTGGAGCTACCTCAACTGGGCCAAAGGGTAAAACTTGAATATTTTTTAAACTAGCTTATACAACTGGGGTTAAAAAGTACCCAGTTGTTTAGAGAAAATAAATATATATATGCAAAGTTTCATACAGTTTCTTAAATTTTTTAGTTAAGTGAGATTTGGCGCTGAATTGTACTTTTTAAAAGTGGAAACAGTCAATTTGTGATGTTGTGCTCTTATAGCGTTCTATGACACCATATGTTAAAACAGGTTAATTCTTAGTGCCACATTGGTGGGCGCCACTTCTATTGGAAGCTTAGAAGCTTAGTAGATTTTGTAATGGGCGCATTTTTCACAACAGAAATACCCTCAATATTAAATAAAATCACTAGCAACACATTGTGTTGTTGAAACCCAAATAGCAAAGTCCATACTATGTAAGGAATAAGGCTAGCATATTAAACATGGTTTTTTAAAGGCTGTATTATAGGGGGTAGTACTATAAAAGTGGCTCTAATTTAGGTTGATTTATTATATGGAGTCTTAAATTAATACCATAATTCATTCCCATTTAAAAAGGAAAAGGCTTGGATTTATCACATAAAAGTATGATTGTATAGAAAAAAAATCAAAGGTAGCGCTGCTGTGCTGTCTTAGTAAAAGCTAAGGCGCCACGGCGCCAACTGGTAGAAGTACTAGGCACCGCAGCACCAACTAAAAATTATCTCAGGCGCCGCGGCGCCAACTATTAAAAACTCCAGGCACCGCTTTACAAATATTTTAGTCACTGCAGTGCTGCTTTACAGTGGATTAGATTTTGTCATTACAATTATGAATCCACTACTGATCCAAAATATCTTTTTTCAATTATCCTATTGAGACTAGTACTTAGAAATATGATTAATAATTAGATTAATATTTTTGGGATTCAAAAAATTAAGCCGTGGCAGCGCTTGATGTAAAAGCAAGGTGGCGCATTGGTGGTGAAACTCTTCACCAGTCAGTTGCTGGAATCCCAATTGTTGTTGAGAGCTTCTTGACTAAATGGGATCCAGATTGTCTTCTCTATGGGGTCATCATTCCAGATGTACATTGCATCAATCAGCTTCCAGATTGTCTGAACCAACAACTTGATTCTGGATTGAGACTTACACTAATCCCCAGTTAAGTTCTTTAACCTATTCTTTCACTGACTGTTGTTACAGATCAACCACACCAATATTCAGCCTCATCCAACCCCTTGTGCCACTGGGGCTGTTCCACCTTCATCTGATTGTTGGGCTGATCTATCCCGTTCATATTCATTTCCTCCTCTTTTAACCCCCACACAATGACTAACTCACCTTGTGCTATCAAGTGAGTTGTGGTATCTAAACTCCTTCTCTTCTTCTTAAATAAATATATACGTTACCCCCCCCCCTTATTTTTAGCTACACCATTGATAACTTCTTTGATTGTATAATTAAGGACCACAAAGGCCAGTCTCCTCATACCAACTAAATTGCCAACTGAAGTTTGACTCTAAGTCACTTGTTGAGGATTTGCTTTCTAGTAGTCACTATTGCTACTACTCCAAACCCTTTGTTGTTCCCAGGTTCAAACGCTTTTATACAACCAACTTCCTTTCTGTTTTCTGACTTGTAAAGTACTAAGGCCGCCAACTGACCCTTTGACTAACCCCCATCACCGTAGTAAGAGTACCACAGCCATGGCATTTAAAATATTTGCAAGGCAGCGCCGCAGCGCCTGGAGTGTTTTTTAGGTGGCGCGGTATTTATGATAGAGACAGCGCGGTGGCGCATGTCATTGGGTATTCTGCAGTGATGATCCAAAATCTACTGCCAATTGAATACATATAAATTTTATATAATAAATTTATGACAATGAGGTTGCAGTAATTCTATTCCGTGAGCTCTCTCATGATTGGCATCATTGATTTTATACTGCTAATTTATGGAGTTGGCTGCTGTAATCCTAATCTCTGGGCTCTGTCATAATTGGCATCATTGCTTGGTCAAAATTTCCAACATATCCCCCCACTTGACCAAACACTACTTCCTTTCTTCATCAGATGAATCCCAACTCCAGTAGCAACAGCAGCACCAATATGCGCCAAGCCTATGACAAAATGATGGCTTCAATGGACAAAGCGGAGCGGCGCGCTTTTCAAAAATGCTGTTCTCAGTTTGCATTGATTTCTTGAATTGACTTTGAGCCAGTGACTCTCAGTTTTGCAAACAGGACTGCGCAACCACTGTGGCTGGCTCTGAGTGTAGTACTGCGCCAAACTCTAGCGCTGGGGATTTCCCTGATGAGGACTCCATGTTTGAGGAGCCTCTTTCTGTCAGCAGTGCGCCCCCAGTGACAATCCTTCTGGTGCTCAGCACTCCTTTCCTCAACACCTTCCTTCCACTGGAGCGCCTCCCCCTACCCCATCTGCAATGCTCCACGCCCGCTGCAACTCCAACAATGTGGTGATAGACTACTCCAAACTTCTTAGCAAGTTTGGGATCTGCCACCACAAGGAGACAATGTACAGCTTTGTACAGGCTCTTCATTCTGAAAAATATGTAATGACCCCAATTCAGGCAGGGGAGTTATAACACGGCCAATACAATGCCTCCTGTTTGGCTGCTGAAGTGTGTCTAGGGCTGCAGTCAGCTATCTTGGCCCCCAGTGAGATTTCTGTGCAGCATGCTCATACCATTGCCATCAACAATAAGTATATTGACAAGGTGGCTTGTGTTTGGGCTCTTGAGCTTGCAGCAGATCCCAGCTTCCACCAGACCTTGGACTTGCCCGTCCAAGCCAACACCAACTGTTGCTTCTTTGCCACATTTAAGGTGTATCTCCAAGCCATTACCACTGGTAATGCTTCCCTTTACCTTCCTTTGGCTGCCGCAACTTGCCACTTTATGTGGTATTGTCCTTTGAGTTGCCAGCCTGGCCAGCCCAGGTACGCTGGTTGTTGCTTGGAGCATTACTGCTCCCTGGCTTACCAGCTCTGTGTCCCCCTACCCCTATCCTATTCCTACATGAAAGATGTGTTGATAGACTGCTTCACCATAGGTGCTGTGTTTTCCGCTTGTGGTGGCTGAGGCCGTTTGGCGCCAGTCAGTCAGATCTGCCTTCCCCTGTGCAACTGGTCTTCTATGTTGCACAACTCCCAGTTGGCCTGGGCCCAAATGCTGGAGATCCTGGCTCACGTGCGCCAGCGCCTGGACAACAACCGCTATACAATCCCCACCCATGAGCGCCCAGTGATCACTATCCAGCGCCCCACCAAGCATCCCCACCCCGCCAACTGCCAGGCTTCTCCTCATGCTACGCCTTCTGCTCATCAGTGTAGAGGTGCCCCCCAACACAAGGGACCAATCCCAATGAGCCTGCCTTTTCCTTTTCTTGTAATAAATTGCTTTTGCTTATCCTCTTTTTTATAGTTTCTACTATTTTTTAGCTCTTATTTTTTTATAATATTAATTTTTTAATTATTGTAGTTATCTTCTAAATTTAGTGCTTATAGAAATATTATTGATTAGCAGAGTTTGTAAGTTGGAAATTTAAATCTTGCGCTGCTGCAGCACTAAATATAAAAGTAAAGTGCTGCCGTGGCATAAAAGATGTTTGCAAGGCAGCGCAGCGGCGCTTAAAGATGGGTAGTTTTGCAGTAGAATTTGTGGAGCTTTGAAAACCTTATTTTGATAACATACTTTTTATTTTGATTTGAGATAGCGTTTTTGTGATGCAGTTTTTTGTGATGATGTATTTTAGGGTATTTATTAAGTGTTTTTATACTCAAAAAATCTTATTTGGATAACACTCTTTTTATTTTGATTTGAGATAGTGTTTTTTTGATGCGGTTTTTTGAGATGATGTATCAGAAATCAATATGTAAAAAATAACTATTTAACAATTTTTATTAAGATTTTTTAAATTTTGCTGATGTAAATCCTGACGCCATCTCAAAATTTTTTTAATATGGCATTTTTGAGATGGTGTATTGCACCCTTAAGCTACATGATGGCTGCAGAGGTGATATTAAAACCTGCACCATCATTAAGAACATTACATAATATTCAGGGATCTATCAGGCTCTTGCATCCACATCCCTGCCTATTAGGCTGATCAGGACAATCTGATAAGAGAAAGGGGATGCACAATGCATCTGATGTGGACTGCAGTTGCAGTTACTTATTACAGCAATGTCTAGCAGTTCCTAAACCAGATCCAATTGAATGTAGTAGTTCAACCAGAGTATATTTATATCCATATTATGATCAAATAAAAAATTCAGTTAGATATTTAATATTTGAGTGCACATCTCAAATAGCCTTGACACCAAGATTAAATCTATCCATTTCCTTGACTATTCTAATATACAGTAGTTTTAAAAGCTATGGCAACAACTAAAAATACCTCAGATTTAAACAAAATCCAACTATCAGGTTAAAATATACACTCTGTTAACAGGGTTTATTGGCGTTAATGAGCAAAATGAGTCAACACAGCAACAAAAAGCTCATGCGCAAAGCAAAACCATTCAGAATACAATCTGAAATACATTGATTCACAAATAAAATGGTGTGAGTTGACTTTTGGTGTACATATGTTTACTATGTGAATTGGTGACAAAATACACCCAATCAAGGTGAGTCAAAACTCAAACAAAAAACAAAAAGCAACTCACTATGTAAACAAAATCACTCATGCAATGTGTGCAATAGATTGTAATCATGAATGATACCAAGGTATCTAAAATAAGACACAAGATCTGAAACATAAATTTTAAAAATATTGTGTTGGGTTTTTGAATTTGGCAGTAAAATCTAGGAAAATGGGTGGATTTTTTTTGAGTATTCTAAAATAGGCATTGCAAAACCAAAAAAAACTAATTAAGAAATAAAAATCTATAATTGGGATATTTGGTGGGAAAAAATATTAATTGAATATCCATATTCAGATAAAAGCAAAAATGAAAATTAGGGAGTAACATAATTAAGTTTTATTTAATATTTTTTTAAATTGTAAAATGGAAGGAACACAACAACCTAGTACCATTGCACCCTTTGTGTGCAGCAGTTGTGGTTGCCCCCGCGGGTCAAAGAACAGAGTTAGTACAACACAAATGCCTACTCAGGAAGGAGACAGGAGAGGAGAGTTCAATAGTGACGCTGCACTGACACAGCTGTTTTTAGGAGCACAAGCTGCTAGGGTGTGGAGCATAAACCCTTTGGTCCCCAAGCTGATCCAGAAGCCCACCAAGGTTACCTTCACCAAGAAAGTTAGAAACAAGGAGGTAGAACTTACTTCATATGTGTTCAACGTTGTGTACCAACAATAGTTGGTCCTGTCAGCCATGCTGGAGAAGGTGAAGCCTGTACTTGATACTAGCTATGAGCCCTACGTCAGTGATGGCAATCAGGAAGAGGACAATGAGCCTGAGTTATTCAGAACTGATGAGGGACAATTAGTGCTAAAGAAAGTTGCAGCCTTCTACAACAAGGTACCCATGCCTTGCAAGCTAGTCCCTGAGCAGGATCCCAATTCAACTACTCCCACTAAGCCCGCCCAAAAGCACATCCCCAACATCAAACACATCATCTTGCTTAAGCTAATGTGTGACTCTGGTGAATACAAGGCAGCTGCGGCCATTGTTGGAGTGGATCCCAAGTACGCCAGAAAGACCTTCAACAAGTTCATCAATACTGGCTGAGTCCTTGCCGCAGAGAAATCCTTATGTGTTTCCACTATGCTCACCAAGGAGCACAAACGGGCAATCTGCCAGTGGATAAACCAGGACTGCCATCTTGAACTGGAAAATATACAGGCCATGGTCAAATCTACTTTTGGGGTTGAGGCTTTGATTTCCTTTTACTACCATCTGCTCAAAGGAATGTGCTTTTCCTGGAAAAAGCTTGGGGTATCTCCCTATAATAGAAACAGCCCAACCAACATTGAGACTTGGAAAAATATGCTGAGGCGTACACTGCCCTCAAAGCCAAGGGGACGGTCAAATTCTACTAAATTGACAAATTAGCATTTGCCTCGTCAATTCACAATGGGTATGGGTATGTCCCAAAAAGCTCTAATGACGGGATGGCTTGGCGTGCTGTAGTCTGCGCCACAGCCTGTTTGATGGTGGCTCTCCTTGGTCCAAAGGGAGTTGAGCTGTACCAAATGATTTTGGGATCTCAAAATAGCCAGACCTTCCTATCATTTCTCTGATTGGTCCAGGAGCACCTGAGGCACACAAGCCTGGGCTTCACCAACATAATTGTGCTGGACAATTTTCGGTCTCCACAAGGTGGCAGATATTCTTGAGGAATTCCCAATGATCAACACCAGCACTGCAGTGGGCCCCCAGCAATTGGCCACGGCATATTTGCACCTTATCTTCCTCCCCGCCTATTTGCCCTTCCTAAATCCCATTGAGGAAGTCTTTGGGTAGCTCAAGCAATTTGTCAAGCAAGGAACCCCAACTGGGACCAAGGACCTGTTTAATTTGCTGCAGGCCAAGATCCACACCCTCCCAGCTGAGACTGTGGCCAAATTCTATGGCCACGCTGATTTGTTCATCCCTGTGTGCCTTGCCAAATAGCCAATCAATTAAAGGCTTAGTGTGTTCAACTTTTTTATATTCTCTAATTTACTATTCAAGATTTATTAATTATTATTTTATATTTAGATGTTTCCACACCTGCAATCACATACAGAAGGACCATTAATAGATGTAAGTAATTTATTTATTTTATTATATATTATTTTATTATGCCATTTGAGGTAATCCCAAACACTTGATACTGGATTATGCAAATAGATTTATACCACTTTGTCAAATAAATATAAAATAGTTTTATAAAATTAAACGTAAAATGTAAAAGTTGGAATTTATTTTATTAACATATTATTTTATGCTTTTATGAAACCTGTTTCCGCAATATATTTTGAAAAACTTGTTTGCCAAAATAAGAATTATAAAAATTAATTATTTTAAAAAATAAAATAATAAAAGTGTAGCTTATATTGAGGAAAGAGATTTTATTGAGGGCACCTGTAGTGGGTTCTTTTGTATGTACCCACCCAGCAATGGAGATGGCGCACAACCTCCACCACCACACTGTAGACAGTGGATACACCCTAATTGAAATACTCCCGCCTGCTGGTGAAAGGGAGTACAGTCAGGTGGGAGTGAAGCAGCAGTTTCTCTGGTGGGGCCTCAAACCTGTAAATTCCAGCCAGGACCAGGGCTTCCTGGATAACATGGTCCACCAAGTCATATCTGGGGGGACTTTCTTCCCATCCAGAGAAAGCCTGGCCTCATCAATCCCAAGGAGGACCCCGTCCAGGTCCTCTACAGACGCGGCCACCCCAAAGTAAAAGAGGAACCTCAGGTACACAACAAGATGAAGTCTTTGCCCAGCAAAGGCTTCTGTAAACTCACAGAGCTTGTTGTAAAAGGTACTAATATTCTTCTCATGCTTTGTCTTGGCAAACATGAGCTCCATTTTCAGAGGGACCCTTGTCTTGTTGGCATTTCAGGCCAGCCTGAAGTCAGCAAGGAGTATTTTGGTCTTCTTCATGCCTGTTGCATCTGCAACAGCTAGTTTTCCTACTGTGCGCACAAAGTTCTCCAGCAGGTAAGAGAGTGTATGCTCTAATAGAAAGCAGAAGCATGCAGCCACATGGGCCTGGCCCATCTCTGGTACATTCTTTAATGGGAGCGTCTCCAAAACGTCCCAAACAAGCTCAATGGAGTTTACACAGTAAACTCCACTGAGGACCACCAGGACAAGGCAGACCAGTTAGGCATCCTTGTAGGCACTAACTGCCCACTCAAATGCCCCCTCAGTATGTGAAAGTCCAGCCAATGCCTCCCTGGACATTGGGAAAGTACCTTGAATCCTATCCTTGAGCTCCTGCAAGACAGGGAGGACAGATAGAGCTGTTTGGCCACGTGAGTGGCATAATTCAAATAGAAGGTAGGCAGGACAAAAGGAACCAGAACCTGGCAGAGTTCACTGTCTACATTTTCTAAAAAAAGGTAAGATTTAGAAAATTTTATTAATTTTATTTTTTAGGTTACCTTCTTGTGTTTCCTCTTTGCCAGCTGCTTTGGCAGGGTTAGCCATTCTTGGCTCAAGCAGTTGAGCAGGCAATTCTGTATCCTCAGTTCTTGATTGCTTGGCTGGCTTGAGATGTGCATACATCTCAGGATTGTTGACCCAGACAGACAGCGTGGAGAGGGAAAATGACTTGAACCAGAGGCCCTCAACTACAGTTTTTTGAATGTTAAGAAGACATCAATTGTTTTTTGGGAGTGTCTGACATCTTGGCCATGAGTGACTTGGCGGACACCTTTTCAATTTTGTCCCCTGTAAGGACAGCAGCCTTCACTTTTGACTTGACCTTGTGGTCAATATCTTTAATTTTGGCAATTGCCAAGTTGAGGTTCTTCAGAAGCTTTTTGAGTTCTCTCATTTGATTTTTTTACTAACCTTTCCATATGTTTTTATAGCTTTTGCCCCAATAAATTCTGTATTATTTTGATACTGTTGCCTCTTTGTTTATTCCTTTTTGTTTTCCCATCTACTACATTATCCCAACTTTTTACCCATTTTGTATATGTTTTACGCTCATCTCAATATGTGTTGTTTGCTTTGTGCTGGCATTGTTTCCTTAATTGCTATATTATTTTTGGCGCTTTGCACATCCCCTTGTGAAAATATTAACAACAATTTGGTGATCAGCTAAATTTGAATTAGAAAATTATAGATTGACTGTTTTTAGATAAAGTTGTTACTGATCCAAATTCAAAACCTTAATGATAAACTTTAAGCCAATCAGGAGCCAAGTGATAAAGTGATTGTTGTGACATAAAGAGTCATTTATTAATTCTTTGATGCATTTGCACTAATTAATCTAACTGTTAGGTTGTTTTACCATTGTGCGCTATTGTTGCTGTGGCAAGTTGTTGGTGGAGTAGTGCTAACCCAGTAGCTGATTGAGCACTAGTTCACCAACAACTTGCCACAGCGGCAATGGCGTACAATGGCAAAACATCCAGCCAATCATATTAATTAGCGCACATGCACCAAAGAATTATTGAATAACCCTTTATGTCACAACAATCACTTTATCACTTGGCTCCTTATTGGCTTAAAGTTTATCATTAAGGTTTTGAATTTGGATCAGTAACAACTTTATCTAAAAAACAGTTAACCTATAATTTTCTAATTCAAATTCAGTTGATCACCAAGTTGTTGTTAATATTTTCACAAGGGGCTATGTTTGGGTGATAAAAGTACCTGTGTTCAGGATCTAGATACACAACATAGTAAATATATGATTTTATAGAAATAAGCTGAATATAAAGAATGAAACCAACTATAAACAAAGAGAACATGAACAATCAAAATTCAAAATAAAGATAATATAAATATAAAATGCTTGGCAACAGGGGGCTTATTGGGGCGGGGAAGAGTGATGCCTAGTAGGCAGAATAGCGCAGGAAGAAAAAGGAAGAGGTGGTGCTGGCCTGGTGGGTCTGGGATTGGGTGGATAGGGCTGGAAGGTGGGGGTGGGGGTGGCGGGGGTAGGGGTAGAAGGATTGTGTATGATAGCCGCCATATAACACTTGTTATATTCCTTGTCTGTCATTGGCTGGATGGACTGATAGGTGGCTGTGGCACAGGATGAGAGGTGCTTGTACTTCTTTGATTGGTTGCTCATATTCACATGGAAGACAATTTGAGCAAACAAGTCTGCCACCATCTTATGACCAGAGAGAGACTCATGGTTGAGGACCCCAAGATAAAGATCATTAAAAGCCTGAGGGCGGCACTCCTGTACTGTATCTCTAATGCTGAAGAACACAACATCACCCAGATGGATGTCTGTGTGGCCAGCGGGTATACTGAGACCTGGTGCCCATGTTTTTGAATGGCCTTTAGGGCGGTGGAGCTACCCTCCATCTGATGGCTCAAGAAAACCTGATGCTTTAAACTTGAGCCATCCCAGGAGTCAAGTAATTCACCAAGGATGTGGCTGTACAAGTAGCCATTGGTGAAATCTGGGTTTGTCCAATAGTAGACAAAAACTTTGGCTGAAACAGCCAGAAATGCACCAATAAATGTCCCCTTCTTGACCTTCTTCCTTCTATTCTTGGCAGCAGCTTTTCCTTGGGCGCCAAATTTGTCAAAAGCTATGGATAGCTTATAGTAAGAGATGAAAATGATGTCATCTGACAAGCTTGTCAGGCATTGGACCAGGGTTGACTTGATGTCAATATCATACAGGGAATCCTTAGCGCCATCCCATTGGTTGCCGGCAAAATTGGTAAGAACCCAGATAGAAGCCACATTTCCGTGCATCCAGAGCTGCACCATGCGCTCAGAGACCCATATGTTAAGGTGCATGAACTGTTTGCAGACCTGGGTTAGGGGAAGCTTGGGGTCCTGCTAGAGGAGGTCAAGCATTATTGGGTAGGCCTTGGTTATCTGGGACTTGGGGGCCTTCTTTGGCTTCTTGGTTGTCCCAATCAGATTCCCATTATTCATTAAGTTATTGAACTCCTGCATTATGGTGGCTCAGGTAAATTGCAACTGGGCGGCAATCTGATACTAGGACAGACCCTGCAGGTTCAGTGCCACAATTCTTGGTGAATTTGAGCAGTAATTATTCTGTGTTTGGGGTGCTAGGCCACAGGAACTGAAGCCTGATTGGCTGTAGGGGGGCAGATTGGCTAGCGGCAAGAAGATGTTCCAAATCAAGGTTGCTATCCTAATTGATTGGTTAGTGGGCAGCTTGTGTGTGAGTGGGTACGGGAGCAGGGGCAGAGCTAGACACTGTGTGACTACTGAACAAGTCAAAGGCATAGGGGTCAGTGGTCAGGTACAGGTCAGCTTCCTTGTTACCCGCCTCAAAGGCTTGGGTATAAACAGGTGCCTCCACACCCTGAACCTTGCCTCTATTGAAGCTGGCTTGGCTGCTGCTGTCTTGGCTGCTGGTGCTGTCAAAGATATTGCTGTTAAAAACCATTGTAAAAAACCTAGGATAAAATCACTAAAAGTAGAAATTTTAAATTTTAACAATTTATTTTTATTATAATCTCAAGTCCATATTTGGAAGGTTCTCAAAACCATTCCATACAAATCTGGAGCCATGAAAATGAATAAGATGCCTCTGTTCCTAAATTAGTTAGCTGTTGATTGGCTGTTAAACTGTTATATTTCTATTTTAGGCTGCTCATACTACATAACTTGTGTGAGTTCATTTTTTTGTGCTTGTGGAATCTTGCTTCTAGATTGCTCCAATTTTGTTTCTTTTTAGTCCTTCTGTTGGTGCCTCATATGAATCCTGATTGAATTATAATATACTCCAGAATAGCATTCATCCATTTCACTTGTTGTGTCAGTTCATTTTGTTTGTGTTTTGAACTACACTGCTTGATGTTTGATATAATTTTGTATAATGGGCTAGTGAAATTTTTTTGTTTGATAGTTCATTTACTAACTGAAATTTTATAAATTAATTGAACCCTGAATCTTGCACAACTTGTATTTTGTTCAAATCTGAAATCATTTTGTTTAAATCTGAAGTAGTTTTGGTTGTTGCCATAGCTTCTAAAACTACTGTAGACAATAAATGCTGCTGGACCGTTATGTTCTTCTTTGTATTGTCTCCAGCCTGTGGGGAATGCAATCTGCTGAGTTCTTTCCTTTAGAGGAATTTTTCCTTTAAGTTGTGTAGGTATTGATAACCTATCTGTGCTACCACTGTCAAGTAGATACTTCTGGAAAGTATAATAAACAAGATAAAGGGGAAAATTATGAAGAGAATGAAATTTTTGATATGAAGATAGAGGATTATATAGTACCATGGGAGGTCACATACTGTCCATATATGTCATGGTAGTCATGGGGGTTTTCTGAGTAGTTTTTTATCTATATTATGAGACTTGCCCACGTGTTGTTTCAATTAGGACTTGAATGTTTGATCCCTATAATAGATGGTTAAAGGATAGTAGCACCACCAACTTATTGATTAGCTAGGGAATCATTTGGCAAGTCACTCAGGAAAGTAGTTTCCCAAGAGGGGCTTTAAAGATGTTGCAACAAGACAAAAAATTTCTTGAACAATTGAAAATGATGAAATCAGATCACTTAAATACCTGAGTTTTCATCTGAAAACAATAGAGTGGAAACTTTAGGAAGGAGAGAGTAAGAGCCCAAGTTTCTCATATTATATGACTTAGAAGAGGGATTAAACCAAAGGTTTCTTAAGTGGCAACTTATCATGATTTGGAGTTGGGCAAGACAGAGGAGCCAGGACCATAATTTTGGGCTGAGTGATAGAAATAATAGGTGGTTTGGGATGTGTGAAGTGGCAAAAGCGGTACTATACAGTTTTTTTACTGTTTAAGCAGCTGCTCAAGGCCATCAACAGCTGTTAATACAGCCAATAAAATCCAGAGTGTATAGGTTGTGTGACAATTCACATGTGATCAGTTTTGCAGGCAAGGGTTGATTTGGCTTCAAATAAAGACGCTATGCTAAAGATTGACAGTGTGTAGTTGTGTTGAGACAGGCAGAGGCCTAGTAGGGAACATTGGCTACTAGGGAAGGTAAGGACTGTCTATTAGATAACAGAGGACTAATAGAGGGAAATTATGGACCAGCCCAGCAGGGAACATTGGCTGCTGTGGGCTGGTTAGTTGTTCTCCACCCAGCAGATAATTTTGGCTGCTTGAGGTGGAGAGTGGTCCAGTCTGGTGGTTAGCGTGGGCTACTCAGGCTGGAAGTTGTTGTCAGTCTGGTGGGTAGTGTTGGTTACCCAGGTTGGAAATTGTTGTGACCCTGGTGGATAACGTGGGTTGCCAGGAGATAGAGGAGCTTTGATAGCTCTATGTGCCCTAGTGCGCTTACAGGAGGTCTGTGAGCAAGAACTCTACCTAATGGACTGGTAGGGTGTCCTTGTTTGTGTTTCCCTGAAAGACTTTGGGGAGGTCCTAAAGTTAACAGTGGAGGCATGAATATGCTCAGAGGTGTTACCAGGGTGGTCACTTGGGGAAGCAGCTGCAGAACATGATATAATCAGGTCTCTGGGAAGTAAATTTGATCACTTTGTAACTGAAAGCTCATACTGAATCACCTGGGTGAGTAAAGACAACTGCACAGACATGAGGATTATCTGTGGTTGGATGGCTGAAGTGGAGGTCACTTGTGAGGGCTCAGTCAAACGCCAGTAGCCTTGTAGACTTATGCCTGAGTCTACAGGTATTCATAAAAGGATTGTATTTGGAACCACTGTTATTCATAGTGTGGGATAAACAGTGAAGACCAGTAAGATAGACTGTATGATCACAGTGAAGACTAGTTCAGGGACTGGAAGATCATAGTGAGGATTGAAACCAAGATGGTTCATAGTGCAGATGGAACCTAGGTAATTTATAGTGAGGACTGAGTGAAGGACTAGAAGATTATGTTGATTGACTAGCAGATGGATAAGGAAGAACTAGCTGAAGGACTAGAAGAGCATGGTGATGAACTAGCTAAAAGACTTGAAGATCATGGTGCAGGACTAGCTGAAGAACTGGTAGTTGCCTAAGAAGGTCTAGCAGAAGTGGATAAAGGAGCTGAGATGCTTGATTTGGGCTCTGGAAATTAGATTGTTAATAAGAAAGAATCAGTAAAAAAAATTGATTAATGCTGCCAAAAGATATGATATAAAGATTAAAAATAATTATCATATAAGAAAAAAGAAGGGAAAAGGAATAATTTACAGTGTTTAGACTGTGAATTTATTAAGTATTGATTGAGAAGGATGTCTTTTGAAAGAGACTGAAAACAGGACAGAGAAACCATGATGATGAAGGCTGGAGTTTTTCTGAATGATTAGAAAGAGCAAGAAGCAAGCAACAGGCAACAGGCAAGTTCAAAGTGCTGAAACAGTTGGAAAATGAGGAGAAACTTGGATAAACGTTAAAGAATTGAGGGTGCAAAAATTCCCTAAGTAAAACATAGGCAGAAGTAAACAAGTTTTTCCAGAGAAACGTGATAGGAATTACAACAAAACCGTTTGAACGCAGAGCAGTTGTTTATCTGGAGCAAGACAGTGCCAGGTTTGAACCATGATCAAGGGCAAGTCATTTGGGTGAAATATTTGGTGAAATCATTGAATATGGTCATCTGATTGGCTGCACATTGAAGCTTGTTTGATCAGTGTTTTGAAGGCTTTAACTGAAGAGTTCAAGCCTAAAAATGAGGGAATGAAGCAGAAAACTCAGGGTTTTTATTTGTTGAAGTAAGATGATAAGTTTAATATATTGTAGAGAAGAAGAAATTGGATAGTTTAAGCTTTGAAAACCAAGAATTCTGAGAGAAAAACAGGGAATGAAACAAGGAGCTATAAAAGGGGAAGCTATCTGAAGCTTTTCAGGGATTGAATCAAGTGGATTATAAAGGCCACAAGGACTACACAGAGAGCTGGAGACCAAGATAAAGGTTCAGAAGACCATAATAAAGGTGCAGAAGCCCAGAATAATAGAGCAGGAGTCTAAGAAAAAGGTGCAGGAGCCCAAGACCAAGTATAAGAAGTCCAAGATAGTATTAGAGGACTCCAAGTATTGGCAACCCAATATTGTTTCTCATACCCCCAGGCAATATACCAGAAGGTTTCTAAGGGGATCTTCCTTCTGAAAGTGAATAAAGGCCTATTTTGACCCATGTCTAAATTTTCCAGTAATACAGATAAAAGCCCTATGAGTGAGCTGCCCATATCTTTTACCTTAGCCAAGGGGAGGAAGATACCTATTGTCAAAGTTGTAGAAGATTTGCTACCATTAAGACCTCCCAGGAAGAGTGGGATAGGTTAACTAGGCATCTTGAGATGACAGATAGGGGAAGGTAGTTCATAGGAAATGAGTTTAATAGGTTGCTGAAAGACTAGTACAGACCCACAGAGGGGTTGGCAACAGTCAAAGTGCATGTGCATGGTGGGGATGCCTGCCTGGTTATTGGAAAAGTTTTGGAAGATTTTGCAGTCATGCAGGCTAAGTAAAAACTTCTAGCAAGCCATCTCTCACTACTAGGAAATGACAACTCCTCCAAGCCGGTCCCTGGCTATGACCCAGGACAAACTTTGGGGACTGGTGAACAGGAACCCCACAGGTTGGTAGCTTATAATCTGCTTATTGGTGATTACGTCTTGAGAGTAAATTGAATTAATTGGTTTCATATAATTAGGTAATTTAAGATCAAATAAAGTTTTAAAACTAATGTTTGTTGCTCTCTTAGGGTGCCAGGTTTGATCCCTGTCTAGGGCAGGATGTCTAATTTCACTATTAATTGAACCTATTTTTTTTCTTGTTGATACTTCTGTTTAGTGTCCCACATAATCAATATGATTAAAGTAGTCAGGGGTTTCATCCTTGACAACTCTTTATTATTATCTCTCCTTTTTTATGACCTCTACACTTTTTTCCTCTCTTAACTGTAGACCTTCATACTCTCTGTACATTACTAAGTTTTAATTCCAAAATAACTCATCCAACTTCACCAGGAGTTTGTGAGCATCTCATACAAAAGCATTATTTCCTTAGTTGGGTATTTTTTATTGTTTTGGTGTTGCCTTCAACAGAGAATAAGGTGGGACAATGCTGCAACATTGCAGAGATGCTACAAATAGGCAGCTTCTTGACTTTTTTAATGTAAACTAGAGAAGTTATTCTTAAGATTTTCCTTAAATTAAAAGAGAAAATAATATATAAAAGTGGCTAATATTTATTGTGAGAAATTGGGACACTTTTATAATTCTCAAATTGGCTATTGAATCCATACATACACAAGGGTGTAATTGAATCAAATGTACCACAGTAGAATGAACACTGGTAAGAGATAATTGGAATATGGAAAAGGACCCAAATTTAGATGAGGATCAATTTGGCTCTTGTAAACTCACACCAAGTATTTTTTCAAAAGAAAAAATTAAAGGATTTTATTATCAGAATTAAAAGGGTCAAAATTCCTCAAAGATATGATTTAAATACCAGAAGAGTAAAAATTCATGAAATCCTTCCTTGGAGAATTAATTATCAAAACTCTGCTTGTTGGCCTCTTTGATCTTTTTCAGGGTTTTCTCAGGTGAGGTTTTTCCACCTTAATATCATCCCAAGATTCCTCAAACATAATCTTGGAGACCTCCTTTTAAAAGGTTATCTTCTCCCCTTTGATAACCCCAAATTTTGCCTTATTTTTCTTAATTAAAGACATAAAAAAGAAGAAATAAAAAAATGAATGAATAGCTGGGGTGAAAGCAACGTTTTTCATAAAAATTATTTTTTATTATTTCAGACCCCCATATTATATCTTTTGGTGTTATACTTGACCAAGAACCCCTCACATTGTGAAATACTAACTGGATTTTCCACAATTACTATTGATAGCATTATCAATTGATTCAGATCCTACTTTGCTGAGAAGTAGTTAGTGTTGATCTTTTAAGAACATGACTTAGTTTCAGCTTGAAGTTCTTGACTAATTACCTGGAAAGTTACACCTTACAGTTTGAAGTACAATTAATTTTCTCCATTATAGGATACTATATCAATTCTGATAAAGCTTTCTACAGTTCCTAACAAAAGAAGCTGATTAATCCTGGAGATAGCATTATCTCTACTTGACACAGTCAAATATTTAAAACCTATGATGAACAATATTTTCATCATAATTGGGGGTTTGATAAGGTTGACCTTAATCTCATCTTGGCTAGTCAAGCTTTATTTGATTACTATAATTAAATTATAGTTACTCATATCCCTGGGTATTAATTAACATTCCTGGTTAATTAATCAATTCTTTGAGACATCTAGTCTCTGAATCTTCTTGACCCAGATTTTTAAACCAATTAATTAGTAAAGCCTAAATGATTTTAGAATATTTTTCCTAATTGACATAAATTAAAAATCCTTCTAGTTCTGTTAGGAAGCCAGGCATAGGTAGAGGCATTAGGTGACTCCAGACAGGTTACTGCCAGGCCAGTGGGTAATGCCCACCATAGGATGGGTGCTAAATTGATGATATAGGATATAGATTGCACAAGCAAAAACCAGGGCCCTGAGTTGGGTATCATAGAGTCTACCATTCCCGTCAAAGTAATGTAGAGTACTCCATACAGTTGAGTAGACATGGTCTCAGCGGCAGTGGGGGTTCCATTTGGCAGTCAGGTTGTGGGGTTAAGGGTGGAGTCATGAGGACAAAGTATGCAGGTAGATAAATGTACTTGTCTTTGAACAATAAGGATGGCACCTCAATCTGCTTTCCTTTGTGTCCTATGTATTCAGTCTCTCTAGTTCTTGCCAAGGAGTTGGCAATGAGGATGGTCTCTAAATTTTACTCTGAATAGGCAGGGTTTGGCGGGTATTTGGTAAAATGCACGAGTCTAAAGGGGGCTCCAGGGAGACAGTATAGTGCCCAATACAGGTTGACAGGTTATTCTCTGGAGGTAGTGGTTGTCTGATTGTCTACTTGGCTGTAGTTGAGATGAAAGATCACTAAGACTAGATAAGGTAGGATTTGTTTAAACCAAAGGTCTATAAAGCTTTATTATCAAAAATTATGATATGGTCAACCCCATACTGCTAGGGCTTTTATACCATGTGGTTTTGCTTCTTCAATTTTTGCAGGGTTCAGGTTTGCAGACAAGGCACTAGCAGGGCATGGATCTTGTCTTAGAGTCTCAAGGGCGGCAGATCCAGGTTGTGCTTGCTCTGATGAACAGAAGTGATGATGCTTTGTTCTGCCACTATTGTTTACCACATCACCTGAGCAGTCAAATTGTATTACCCATTCTGGACTGGAGACTGACATTAGATGGTGATCATTGGCGGGACTGGCAGGAGGCCTTGTTGTTACCACCTTTAGGCAAGCTACAACTTCTGCGTAGGTCTGTGTCTTAGGTGGAACAAGTTTAACAGCAATCTGGTGACTGTTTGGGAAATCATCCTTAAGAATCTGGCGGGTCTTGGAGCAATTCAACAACTTGGGTTTGCAACTAAGTGATTTGGTGGATTCATGTCCATCCTGGGTGACTCAGATAGCCTTTAGAGGGTCAGGGGTTGATTCTGGGGTTTCCAATGTTGATATTGAACTTCCAGTCTTGACACTTGACAGGATGGCAGGTTCCTTTTCCTCCTGGTTGGGGTCAGCTATCTCTGGTGGTCCAGGGTTTGACCCAACTGGCAGTTGGGCAAGCTCCTGTCTACCCTGGTCAACCTAAGGCTTTTCCTGAGGCCCAGGGTTTGATTCCCAGGTTTTCAATACAAGTATTGAAATGTCATTCATGACAAGTTCTAATAATAATTTTTGGGGTATTTAATTCATATTTGTGGATTTCCAACTAATTATTAAAATTATTGTTAATTAACCAACCAGATGAATGTATTACAGTCAAAATAATGTAAGATTTTTGGTACTGTAAATTCAGAATCTGTTGGGAAAAATGCGGGATTGCCAAATTTTTTTGCATGAACTCACCAACTTAATGGAGTAATTTTTGTCCCATAACAGCTTACTTTTTTATAAAAGAATTAAAATTATTCAAGTAAGTTGATGAGTTTACACAAAAGAATTTGGCAATCCCGCATTTTTCCCAACAGGTTCTGAATTGACAGTACTTATTTTCTCAGCACAGTTTTTAATTAAAGTTTTCAGTATTTTATGTTTGGGGAAAATCTTGTTGCCTATGGAATAGCATATATCATTTACTTGTTTTAATTGACCTTGTTAGCTAATTGAAATTAATATGTACATTCAAAAATTTTCAATTTTGCCTCTGTATGATTCAAATCTCAAAGATGAAAAAATTATCTGCATTTTTGTTTGCCTGGTTGCTATTCCCTTAAAAGTATATCTTTAATTTCACTTCCCTTAATTAGCCTTATGATCTACGCACCATATACTTGTGTGGGAAAATGGCCATATTTTCTATTGATATAGTTTTGGGTTTCATGAAAATCTTTAAACTATATTGTATTCTTCAGTTAGAAACCAAGTTCAGCTCACTACTGTAGATTCAGAACCTTTAAGGAAAATGGCAGGATTGTCAAATACTAGGACCAAATTTCAAATTGCAATTGTAATTTTGTCCTTTTTAATTAAATCATTTTCTTGGCATTATATTTAAATATTTCAAATTGCAGGATATCATAGACACTTTGTAAATTTCAAGTTGTGCTTCATATTTTAAGTGGAAAAAATGAATCAATTGGAATCAGGATCTTATTTTTTGAACCCGTCCATTTTTTATTAACTGTACTATGTACTTTGAAATTTCAGGATTTTCAAATCTAAGAACTAAATTTCCAGACTTAAATGAAAGTAACTAGTAAATTTAAAAATCAATTGCAGGAACTGAAAATGGGTTGAATATAAAGGAAGTAAATATAAAACACCAGATCAAATTAAGAAGCTCTCTATCAGGATAATAATGATTATTTAGGTTTGAATTATCCATATTTTTATTACAATTAAAACTGAAAAAATAGACAGAGCACTTACAGAATAAGACCCTCTATTCTAGATACTATATCATAGGGCTGTAAGGCTGATAGAACAATACAGGATTGTATAAATCAAATCAGGTCTATAAATAGGACTGCCCTATTTGAGAAGTGCTTGAGGCATTCTGAATTAACTATCTTTAGCTGGTTAGAGGCCCCAAATAATTAGAATGATACATGAATTAACACAAAAACACAAGGATAAACACAACATTACCATAGTTTTATTTGGAAATATTAGCTCAGAGAACCCCTTCATTGATAGACAGGGCCCCGCCAATTGATGCTCAATTATCATAGAAGTTAGAAAGAGCACTGAACAACTGAAGTTTATTTTGCTAAGTTTAGGATGGGATTCTGCCAAATGACTGCCACCCAACTTAGCTCACTTAATAAAATTAATACCTGTAATAAAAATGAAAAATCAATTAAAAAACAAAAATATAATTCTAAACCGCAATTGAGGCTTAGAATTGCAACTCTGTGAGTTGAAGCTAGCAGCTTGAGGATGATAAGATGACTAGCAAACTTTTTAGCACCAGACAACTGCCTTGATATAGAGCCTTTACTCAATTAAAAATTTTAAGTGTGCTTAAAAGCAGATAATTTTCACTCAATCATACAATTTTTAATTATTTTTCAGTGATGTCAAGTATGCAACAAGTGCTTATTATTTGCTTCAAGGACCTCTTCTAAGCCACCTCTTGACCAAATCTGCTGGTTTCTTGTTTTTTGACGTCAAATAATCCTTCTCTTTAATTGCCTTCAGTGATAACAGGATGAAACCCTATAAGCCACTGTTTCCCCTCATCATTTATTGGACACACATTTGTTGCTATAAAAATTCATCCCATATCAACATTCCCCAAAGGTTTCTTTGAATTACCATTATTAAAACCCCCAATAAAAATTCAAAACCCCAAAATTTTGAAATTGGTGCTCACTAAAAACATGAGATACCATTTATTTATATTCAAAACACTGGCTTGCCACCCCAGAACTCCATATTGATGATAAGTATGGAGAGCTATATGAAGACTGCAATATAGAGAGTATCAGTCTTTTCTCCTTGTGTTGGCACCATATCAAGTTCCTGCACTTATAGTGATTATGATCTGTTGGGATATATATGAAACTACAATTGCTGTAACTCCTTGAAGTCATAATATAGAGGAGTTTTTTACATTCCTGCAAGAACTCTAACAAGGCTGATATACCTTGAACAATACACAGGCTGATGCCTGAAGGCATGAGTTTTCCCTTGTGGAAGATTTTCTCATATAGTTGACCAAAAAGAAACACAAGAAAAGGAATCAGAGCCCCAAAAATTTCTAAAAAGACTGTAGCTAAAATGACTATTGAAGTAGTGGGAAAGAGGCTTCCTGGGTTAATTTTATTTGATACAATAGTTTTATAACCTGCTGAGATAAACAAAATTAGCTCAGTCTTAAAACATGATAAAAAAATCAAAGATTTATATTAAAACACAATAAATTTAGATACACTTTGACTTTTTGTTTATATCAGCATGTTATAAACCTACTGTACTAAAATAATGTATAGTTTTCTCAAAAAAATTGAAGGATTATAAACTATTACATGAAGTACATTTTGATTTAGATTTGAGAAATATGAAAAAGTTGGGACAGTTTGTGAAAAACAATTAACCCTGTTAGAATTTTATGAATTTTAGCAAATAGAGTCATTAAGTTTACTAAAACTAAGCAAACAATATAAAATAAGGTTTCAAAGAGAGATTTATTTGTAATTAAAAATATTGCTTTAGGGTATTTCCCAAGAGAATATTGTAGCATAAAGAATATAAAAATCTCCTTCATTGAAAACATTGGAGACAACAAGCCTAATACTTGTTATCTAACCAACTCTATTTTGAAGATAAAGAAAATAAAGCCCTAATCAGCAAAAATTAAATTGAAGCAAAAATAAGATAAAGTAGTTAATTGGGAGAAAAACACTTATAATATCAGCTTAAAGCCTAATTTTCAAGGATATGGTTTATTTAAGATAATAATATAAAAGAAAATTTAAACTTTTGTGTGATTATCAGGAAAAATGTAGGTTTTAAAATACATCTGGTTGTGTTGGGAAAGAAAATAGAGGTATTTGGCTGCAACTGTTGTTTTAAAACAGCAAACAGAACTCTACAAGTAAAGTAAAATTTAAATAAAAAAACATATAGCAGGCAACAGTCACTTACATAAGCAACAGTAATATTAGTTGTACAAAAAATTACTGGTAAAGAAAAAATAACAAAAGTACAAAAAAGCAAAATTTTTAAAATTAAAAGGTAAGCAATAGTTTCAAATAAATACTAAAGATCTAAATCTCTCTTTAGAACAAAATTATTAATAAATCAACATAACAATGCTTTAAATATATGTCTTTTTTAAAACAGCACATTACACAGTTGCAATAAATCCACTATAGATTTTTAACTAAAAATAAGAATATTTAAATTGATTATGTGTTTGGTTTAAAGAATCACAGTTACAGCATCTCAAATATGCCACCTTGACTGAAAGTTTAAGCTTGAATCCAAAGTTTTGCATACCTGTGCCATAAAAAAAGAAACTTCATATAATAAATCTATAAAATATTGTTATAAATATATTTTCCTATCTTTAAAAGACTCTGTATATATATTTTATACTTTTTATACTGCTAACATTATCTTTTTCACTTTGAAACTTTCCCCTAAATTCAGACTTTTTTACAAGAATTGTCAGAAATTTGCAGACCATGGTATTTTATCATCTGCCAGCTGATATCCTAAGTCTTCTAACATTAGGAAAGTACAGAGAGCCTGTGACTTTGGCATAACCATTGGCCCGTAATATTTTGTTGTCATCAGAAGTAGCAAGTCTAACAGGGCCCAAGGCCCAAAGAATTGGGACAGTTATTCCTACTTCTGGATATAGGCTCATATATGTTGTCTATATATTTCACTATAGATAATTATACTGTATGAAAACAGTATCATCTTTTGCTCTCCACTTAAAGCCTAAGAGAGGATCACGTTAAGGAAATAAGACTTGATCAATCATCAAGTCAATAAGGAATCATCAGTCTTTTATTCTAATGGACTGGCTTTAAGGTGGCCCGCCTGCACATGTGCTATCCAAGTTAGCTCACAAAGCTAGAAGAGACTGAAGTAGCATTAGGGCAACATGGCAGGAGGCCCTATCAGGATTGGCAATTCTTCCTCTCTGGAAACCCAGACCCGGGAGCAGGAATTGAACCCCTACCCTGGATTCCTTTGGGCTGCCAGGCCTGTGAACCGCAGGACCGCCCACCTGCGTTTTTCTGGGATCAAGCCCCCACAAGCTGATACCAAGAATGTTTAACCATGCAGTAAAACAAGCCAAACCAAAGAAATCATTGCACCAAATGGAAGACTAATCACAGCGCCTAATGGAGGTACTGATTTGGCAACTATTAGCTTCATGAACTTGAAGTCTACACCAGCAACCAATTAAGAGCCAACCCAGGAAAGAGGCACAGGCCTGCGGCCTGGTCCCATGACCACAACACTAAAGCAAGATAATCAGGTAGCCAAATTGAGATTCTTGACCAATAAAAGAACTCCCAGACCAAGTGCCATTTTGCTGCCTTTGGACCCAAGCATCCAGTTCCCCTAACCCTGCCTTTCCCAATGCCCTGATGAACCCCCATAAAAAATGTTAAGTTTGGAGGTGGGGTACTATATAGACCAAAGGACCCTGCGCTCAAAAATTATTGCCATTTTTGAATAAAGGTTATGTTATTTTGGCTCATCCAGCTATTGTCTTATTTTGTATTTGCTATCTACTAATTCAGTTTGAGATCTCCTGGCCCACCTGCCCCACCACCCACAGTCTCCTGTCCTCCTGGTGTACCCTTTGGACCCGTCCATTTTAATGACTACCCTCTGAAATTTGAATACAAGGAATACACCCCGGAAAAGATACTTGAAGTCAATCCTTTGGCCCACATAAAATCTGCAATTAGATACAACCGACAAGGCCTGTGGATATTTTCAACACCCAAGTTGTTCAGAGGGAAATTCAACTACCTTCCTGCTTACAACATCCATATAGAACCACCCTGACACCCAAACCTATGCCTGCTTCCTTGCCCAACCTCCCAACCAACTATTCTGGCAAGCTGTTTGGGATTGCGTACATCACCCTCACAGGGATGATTGACACTATAATCCTGGCCGCCGGCCTGTGGTCCTGGGTGGGGAAGACTGCCTCCTACCTTTTAAAGTTAGCTCTTCTCTTGTGGTGAGCATTGCCCACAAAAAACCTGGCCCGAGTTACCCCTGAAAACAACAGGCCAGCCGCTCAAGACTGGATCCCTGACAGACCCAGCCTTTTTGGGGTGGTTTTGACGGAAGCTTGCTTGATATCTTCCACAGATTGGTATCCTTTCTGTCTAACTGAGCCACTTCTAGGGCTAGCTAGCCAGTGGTTGACTACTAGTTCACAGAGATAATTGTTTCACTTAATCAGAGCTAATCTAATACAATAGGCTCAAAGCCTTTTATCTTAGAGTATTTTGCCTGACGGCCCATCCATGCTGGACTTTTCTATATATAATGCAGATGACAGTTCTTATGACGGCCCTCTTGTTCTAGGATTCAATTAAAGTTTAGAATAGTAATTATTATGAGAAACATGTTTGAGGTGGTTGTTGAGTTGGACATATTAATGGGCAGTAATCTCATGTTCCATTAATTAATTGCAATGCATGAAATTTTTAATGCCAGGACATGATTTGGTTGTTGATTCATTGATCCTGCAGCCTGCGTCATTCTGTTGAAACCATGCCTAAGAGTGATTGCAGCTGGCCTGCATTAATTGGTTTAATCCATTAATTAGTTAATATTTTAAAATACTGACACTAATTCACCCTTAATTGGCTCCCAATACTACTCCCAAAGATGTGTTGAAGGCTTTCAAGGTTACTAACAATCATAAAAGTCTAAAAAGATCTAAGCTATCCAGAAAATAAATTTCTAAGGCAAAAGAGCCTCTCAAGACTCCCAATTCTTCATAAGGCCAGAGGAAATCAGCTTTACTTCCTCTCACTCTCATTTTATCTACTTCCCCTCAGACTCCTAAGAGTAGCTGTTTGATTTCAAAAGTCACTCTGAACTTATCTCAGATCCTGAGGAGGAGAAAAGTAAGCAGCACAATCCTGGTCCTGCTGATGTGACCAAGATAGAGCTGTGGGATATTCACAACATTCATAGCATCTTCAACAACCATAGTGTCTTTTCTGTGCCTATAAAGTTTCATTAAATCTACCCTATTGCATCCAATATCAGGGTGCAGAATTTTGTCTATAAGTTCTAATCCCTCAACTTTGATGATAAAAAGAAGTCCATCCATCAACACTACTTTAAATGTAACAACCTAGACTTGTCACATATGGCTTTTCCAGATTTGACCCTAACTATATAGCACAATTTTCTGAGCTTTTTGATATCTTACACCAGTTAATATGCTATTAACTCTGCCAGATTATTCTCACTAACAAGTATAAAGCCTCAAATGGTGTTTTTAATAACTTCATCATTAACCTTAAAAACTCAAAGTTTTCCTCATTTGGTGATTTGATAAAGCTATAGAGGTATTTTTCTGATCAGTGCCATGCCTTGAGTACTGAGAAATCAGCACCACCTTTATTGATCAGCAGATCCTCACAGAGAAGTAGAAGACGCTTCACCAAATATATTTGTAATACCCAGACATGATAGGTACTACTTGGGCAAGGTATGGTAGGAGGTTACCAAATTGGAAGCCAGTTGACGCAGTGACAATTGGGTAGACAGTCATCAACCACCAGAAGACCTTGGCATGAACATTGTATCTCCCAAAGCTCCTCAAAAATTAGGTCAGCACGTAGTACATGGAGGTGTATACCACAATGGACAGGGTAGAGTGCGGGGATACCATGGGAGTCCAGGAACCAGTGTGGGAAGAGTTGAGCTGTCCTGGATCATGGTAGTAGCCTTGTCCTAATCCTTTGGGAAAAGGTCCAAAAAACTCTGATCCCTGTTGATATCCTCTAATCCCAAGGGAAGCTGTGAGTAAGGCTGTGAAGATGAGGTTATTCATCTTCCTTGGATTGGAGGTGTTTGGTTGGGGCAAACTAATTAAAATAGACTTAGGTGTTTAAGTAAGATTAGCTTTATTAAGGGTATTAAACTCAATAATAGCACAAGCTACCACTGAGGAGGGATCCTTTATTCATAGTGTCCCCCACTGTGTAAAGTTTTGAAAGTGGGAGTGAAAACAGGGGATTGGAGATCCCAAAGGTTTGGAGGATGAGAGTGGGAATTGGTTTTTGAGAAGAGTGTCAGGGCCCAAGGGCTCCCAACTCTGATCCATTTAAACTATAGTCTAAGAGAAGTCCTTTATTTATTATTCAGACCAATAATGATCACAATGGGGAAAAGGGGAACCAGGTACTTTTTACACCATTCACATTGGTCTCTGAGATTCTTCCAGATTCTTCCTGAAGGTCCTTGTCTGTTTATCTGGAGGGTCATGCAAAAAGTTTGAAACATCAGCTGACTAAATCTAGTCATATTCTTTTGGCCAGATTTGAACTTTGCGGTTTGCCTCAGTTGGTCATTTAAAAATACTTCAGATGAACTTTCCTCATCTGGAGCTTTCATTTGAGCATAAGAACGTCTAAAACTGATCACTAAAAGCTGAGATATGGTTGTATTTGCCCGCTTACTAATTGTTGCTTGTCTTGATTTGAAATCCAATCTCGCAACCATTTTGGGACATGCTGACAGGGTTTTGAACTCAGCTCTTTAAATTGCCATAACTTTTGATCTAGGGTACCTAGAAAGATCATCAAGGTAGCTTTCTGACTTCAAGAGGTAGCTTTATTGATCCAAACTTTTAAAACATGACTTTTTAAAGCTACTATGTCATGACGGGCCATGACAAAGAGGGCCAAACCCTTGTTCTTTTGCAATCTGTTGTTGGCTTGGAAATTCTTGACTGGGGCCAATGGGTTCTTGTGGGCATGAGGTCATGTGGTGGGAAAAACTCAAGGTACCCTCAGAATCTATTTTTGTCCTGGGGATCATGGTTTGGTTGATGTTTGGATCCAAGCATGTGATTTGGTCCTCTGAATCCCATTGGTTTTGAGTAGAATTGTTTTTAAAAATCTGAGTCCTTAATTTTTCCTTCTTCTGGAAGGCAGGCATTATTCTGAAATTCCTGTCCTTCAATCAGGGACTTTTCTGATTGGTTGTGAAGTGGTGCCTGGGACCTGGGTGGGTGGCTGGTAGCTAACTGGGACCCGGAGGGTGAGCAGGTGGGCTGGCAGTGGGCCCGCTGGTGGCTGGGTGGGCAAGCGGGTGGCTGGCAGGGGCCTGGCTGGCAGCTGGGCGGCAGGGGACGGGTGAGCAGGCAGGAGGCTGTCAGGAGGCCCACTGGCAGCTGGCTGGGTGCTGGGGGGCTGGCAGGAGGTGCTGGTGGGCATGGCAGGCGCCTGCCTGGATGATAAATTATTCTGATGTTTATTAAGTTCTACTTTCCCCTCTGTTTGATTTTTATTTTCCCCAATAAAGGGGGAAAATCCTTATTGAATTGGGTATTTTTAACAGAAAATACATCTATTCTTTTCCAAAGTTTCCCTTCAGTAAGAATCTGATTTATGTCAGGAATATTCCTGACATATTTGTTGTGTTTGGCTCCTGGGGATAACATTCAGGAGGACACGGCGGGAAATCTTTATAATGAAAGATTTGAGGTTCAAAGCTAGCCTTAGGTTATTCTTCAGGGCTAACTTGGGGGCACATACCTGTGACAGATCCAGGAAATTCATTCTTGCTTCTTCATTATCCCAGTCTGACTCTTTTACAGTTTGACAGGAAATCCTTTATGTAAGCTTTGATGAGCTTGGATTCCAGACAAGCAATCTTGGCGTTAAACTTGTCACCATCTGGTGATCACTTCCACGTTTTTTGCTTCTCATAGTCTTAGCTGCAGACCATCTCTTTCATTACATGGTAGTCTTATTTAAGTTAAAAGCCAAAAACACAAAGCATAAAAAGATTGAGGAGAAAGCAACCATTGTCACACATAAGCATCATTTTTATTAATTATTATCATGTTTCCATTATATACTAATTAGGGTACATTCAGCTGAAAACCCCTCTGGTTCAGGAATCACACCTGGATTCTTATCACCTGGTTTATGACATAACAGCGTTATCCAATCCAGGTCTTTACCAAAAAGATTTTCACACTCTTAACCTATAAGAATGTGCCTTAATACATTCCAGAATCACCTGATTCCTTCCGTGGAAATGTATTGCTTTGGCTTGAAGCATTCCAGACTTCTGGTGCCAAACCCCTGTGGAATATACTTATTCCTGATCCAAGCTATCCTTGTTCCAACTGGGAACCAGCTGATCAATTGTGAATGTATATACACCATTGTCTACAACTAGCCGTTTTTTGCATTTAATGGTTTTTTGCGTTAAAAACCCATTAAAACACTTCAAAACTCAAACCAGGCGCCACTGCAGCGCCCAGGAACTTTCCCAGGCGGCGCTTTGGCGCTTTACAAATCAATTAGGCAGTGCTTCTAACCTAATTAATTTGCCAAAACGGTGCTTTTAAACCACAATTCAGGGGTTTACTTTTGGCTAACTTTAACCAAACTTCTTGACACAGTCAAAGCAATTAAACAATATAATTAAATTCTCATTAATTATATTCCCAGCATATATTAATTAACTTTCCCAGTTAATTAATCTGTTTGAAGACAACAAGTCTTTACTTGACACAGTCAAATCCATTTTGGCCCTATGATTAAATCCTCATTAATCATATTCAAGGGTATCAATTAATTAACCTTCCAAGTTAATAAATTGTGTTTTAGACACCTAGTCTCATAATATGAACTGTTCAGATTATTCATTTTGGCCCTCAATTAATACAGTCTAATTGATTCCTGGGTATCAATTAATCTCCATGATTAATTAGACTGTTTGAGACACCTCATCTCATAATCTGAATCATTCATATTATTCATTTCAACTCTCAATTAGTACAGCCTAACTAATTCCTGGATAATCCATTACTACGCTGGAAAGTCTCTCCAAGGCCAATCCTATTGTTTTGAATTTCAACCTATGAAATTCATCACAATTCAACCTCTTTGTGAAACCATAGCCCAATGTGACTGTAGTACAGTCACAATACCTTAATTTCCTGGAATACAAGAAGAGGAATTCATTTTATCAAAAAGGAAAAGAAAAGTCTTGAAGAATACAAAAGCCAAAACATATGTCAATAAAATTGTCTTTATTAGGAGAATTTTTCTACTTAAATAGTAGACAAGGGTCAATGATCACTCATTAGGTAGACAGAGTGGCATAAGAGATCATGTTGGGTTGAAATCATACCAGGATCAGTTGAGGGTTGGTATGGTATTACAGAATATGTGGACATTGATGTTGACCCATTTATGGAAGGCAAGAAATTTCTGAAGTCAAAAGAAAAACTGTCAGGTATTCCTTCCCTAACTCCTTTAATTTTATTGATAATATGAATAGCAAGACAAAGACACAGCAACACAGCCACCAAGTACTGGACACCAGTTTGTTTCCTATCCTTGATCTAAACAGGAATTGAACCCAGAACCTTCAGAAAGCACCTATTGTTAGTATAGAATCAACTATTCAACTTACTTTACCTATTTATAACCATTCAATTGAATCAATTTTTGCTTTTACACTTCAATTTGAGTTTGAAAAGGTTAGTAACTTAAGTGAAAATGTCACTTACTGCTTGGCATTTGATTGGCTGCTTGGGATCACCTTGCCGCTCATGGATCCACTGTTAGTATATGAAACTGAGGCTCTGCACTTCATCTCTCTTGATATTCAATTATTGCACCGCTTAATTGATCATGATCTTGTGGCTTGCTTTGATTCCTTTCCCTTTAACTATAAGTTTATATCACATCTTCAGTCCCACATCAATGCCAATATGACACAGGTATTAATTTTGTTCATGATATTTATGAAAATCATTGGCAAATCCCTCTTATTTCCCCTAATATCCACTTAAATTTCCCAGCCTCCATTTTTGAGGATATTTAAGTGTGCCAACTTATCCAACTTAGTTGTTCCAACAATAAAGACTTTTATTCTATATCTGCCAATCACTTACCTTCTGATACCCTATTTTTGAAGCCATGAAAGGAATTCTATTCCTGTCCTGGTTTCTAGCTTCCTTCTTGTCTGTGGTGTTAACCTTGGAAAACCCAACATCCACTACTGACTGGTACAACTCCTCTCCCAACAACACTCATCAAAAGGAATCTCTAGCCCATGGATGGTTTAAGTACCCCTCCAGCCACTGGGGACACAAATTCCAGTATGATCATTTGTTCACTCTGCCTCCTGCCAAACCTTTGCCGGTTAGACCTTACGCCTCCTTCTACCTTTTAACTTATGAGGTGGGGTATTATATGCTTGGTTGATTCAGCTCTATGCTCAGAAGATTTGCCTACCTGGGTCCCCTAGGACATCTTGCCATGATCATGGTACCAATTGGCTCAGTAATAGCAGGGCTTAACTTAGGGGCCTTGGCCCAGCAGATAGGTAACTTGTTCCCTGTCAAGTGGGTCCCTGACAAAAACCAACCAAATCTTTGCACATATTACTATTTTAAGGCCATATCAAAATAGCATTAATGGTGCAACTTACAACACCTCCCCCCTCAAGATTAGACACAGGGAGTTGATATTTGTGGAGGAATTTGGAGTGAACTCAGGAAAAAGGATAGCCAGATGATAACAGTTTCATAGTGTACTCAACGCCCTTCTTGAAGGTGACTTCACAAGGTCTAACCCAGAGGGAATCTAGCTTGTGGGCTCTACCTCTGGTGAGCTTCTGGTATTAAAGGACAAGGTCACCCACTTGGAACTCTGGAAGGGGGCCCTAGACACATTGGAAGGCAAGAGCTCTAAAGCCTTGATCTTATAGGTAGTTGAGTATGCTGTTGCCTGTATGTCAATGATGCAATTATTCAAATCCTTGACATGGGTTTTGGGGTTTGCAGATGCATCAACTTCAATAAAAAGTGGACCCAAGATTGATGGGGTTGTGGCTTCACGTCCATATAACATGGCAAAGGGGAATTATCCAGTAACTTGGTGTCTACTAGTTGTTAAGCAAAGAGGGCAGCAGGGAAAAAATATCTCAATTGGCAGCATCTGAGAGAGTGAGCTTCTGCATGATGGACACAAGGGAGGAATTTTCTTGTTCAGCTGTCCTGTTGGTGGACAGATTATACAGCGCAGAGAAGGACTGGTGAGTGCCCATAGCTTCTACAATAGACGTGATGAGGCAAGCATTAAAGTTGGTGCCATTTTCAGAGAGCAAAATTTGAGGGCATCCATTTTAATAGAAGATGTCTTGCAATAAGAAATTTTTGGTTGTATTGGCAGTTATATCTTTTGTAGCCCTTGATTTGACTCATTTCCTAAAATAGTCTACAGCTACCATGATGAATCAACACCCATAACTAGATCAAGATAGAGGTCCAACAGCATCAATACTCACAGTCTGGGTTGGCATGCTTGGGCGGAATGAGTCTAAACTGATGTTGGGATGGTTGATGGTGTTGACAGGAGTAACAGGATGCAAGAATGTTAGGGATTAGAAGGCACATGTTCTCCCGGTAGGAGTGCTTGCATAACCAGTCATGAGTCTTTACTATATACCCATGCCCAGTATCAATGTGGGCTTGTTGGATAATAGCTATTCATATACTAGGGCAAACGTAGGGCAGGTAGTCATTATTGAACTTATTAAAGAGGTGCCTGTCCCAGATGATGGTATCCTTGGATAGAGCCTGCAGAGCCAGTCAGATCTCTTCTGGTTCAGTTGCCTGAGTGTCAGGGCATTTTATTAACTTGTACAGGCAATCAGTGTTGACAGGATGGATGGCCAATATAGGCATTCTATATATCCCATTAGTGTTCTGATGTTGAGCCCCAGGTCTGTGTACTAAAGTGAAATCATACCCTTGTAAGCGTAGGGCCCACCAATCCAGTTGACTTTCAGGTTTCTTTAGCTGTTTTAACCACTTAAGAAAGGAGTGTTCAGTAACTACAATAAAGTGATTCATCTAGATTTAGTGTCAAAACTGCTTTGCAGCGTGCAGTACTGCCAAGCATTCCTTCTTGATGAAACTAAAATTATTTTTATGTTTGTTGAGGACATGTGAAGAACATGCCATAGGTCAATCCATACCTTCATTGTCTATCTGTTCCAGGATTGCGCCTACAGCTACTCCACTGGTGTCATTTTATAAGATGAACTCCTTGTCATAATCAGGATAGACTAAAACGGAGACTTTTTTAAGCTTGTTCTTTAGAGCCTTGAAGAATTGTTGCTGAGTATCAGTTTATTCAAAGGGAACGTTCCTGAGAAGTTGGACAAGGAGTTCACTTAGCTCTGAAAAGTCAGGGATAAATTACCAACATTATCCCATTATGACAAGGAATGCCTGAACCTCATGTTGATTTGTGGGTGACAGCATCTTATCAATGACTTCCACCTTATTGTCCATGAGGTGTATTCCAGTCTGGGTGACTTCATGGCCCAAGAACTCAAGTTGCTCTTTAAAGAAGGAGCACTTGAAAGTCTTAAGCTTCAGGCCTGCTTCTTGAATTTTGAGGAAGACAGCCTTTAGATGATCCAAGTGATCAGTGAAGGTGAAGAGGAATACTGTTATATCATTCAGTTATACAAGTACACAGAAGAGCTTCAAGTCTCATAGGATGGAATCCCTAGCTTGTTAAAAGGTAGCTAGAGCATTACATAGTCCTTGAGAAATTCAGGTCAGTTCATAAAGACCTTCTGACATAATAAGGGCAGCCTTTTCTTGATCTTATGGAGACAAGTCAACCTGTCAATATCCTGAGGCTAAATCCATGACAGAGAAGAATTTTGAACCTCCCAATTGTCTAGGGGCATTATTAATTCTTGGCAGCAGGTATGAATCCTTTTTTTTGAGAAAATTTAAGCAACAATAGTCCATCACAATACAGTGGCCTCCATCCTTCTTCTTAAGGATTAATAAGATAGAAGATCAAGTGCTCTGAGAAGGAGATAAAAGTCCAGAATCTAATATTTGTTTGAGTTCTTTGGAAACCTGGGCATTTTCTACCCTACTACAGTGGTAGGGTATGGCACAAAAGGGCGGAGCGTCACCTGTATAAATTCGGTGAATAACGCCTTTTGCTAGACCATAGTCACTGGGCCCAGAAGCAAATATGTTGCTTAACTGATTGAGAAGTTCTAGTACATATTTCTGCTAGATAGAAGACAGCTGCAGGAAATCAGCAGCAGTGAATAAATAGAGCACTTGGGGGTCTTCTTCTGGCAAGTTGAAGTTTTCAAATGTCCCAAAGGGGTAGAGAGAAGCCACTTTGTCAGGGATCCCATCTTGGGCAGCCGTCCTGTTGTTTTCAGGGGTAACTTGGGCCAGGTTTTTTGTGGGCAATGCTCACCACAAGAGAAGAGCTAACTTTAAAAGGTAGGAGGCAGACTTCCTCACCCAAGACCACGAGCTGGCAGCCAGGATTATAGTGTCAATCACCCCTTTGAGGGTGATGTATGCAATCCCAAACAGCTTGCCAGAATGGTTGGTTGGGAGGTCAGGCAAAGAAGCGGGCATAGGTTTTGGGGTCACAGGCGGTTCCATGGACAGGTTGTAAGCAGGAAGGTAGTTGAATTTCCCTCTGAACAACTTGGGTGTTGAAAATATCCACAGGCCTTGTCGGTTGTATCTAATTGCAGATTTTATGTGGGCCAAAGGATTGACTTCAAGTATCTTTTCCGGGGTGTATTCCTTGTATTCAAATTTCAGAGGGTAGTCATTAAAATGGACGGGTCCAAAGGGTACACCAGGAGGACAGGAGACTGTGGGTGGTGGGGCAGGCGGGCCAGGAGATCTCAAACTGAATTAGTAGATAGCAAATACAAAATAAGACAATAGCTGGATGAGCCAAAATAACATAACCTTTATTCAAAAATGGCAATAATTTTTGAGCGCAGGGTCCTTTGGTCTATATAGTACCCCACCTCCAAACTTAACATTTTTTATGGGGGTTCATCAGGGCATTGGGAAAGGCAGGGTTAGGGGAACTGGATGCTTGGGTCCAAAGGCAGCAAAATGGCACTTGGTCTGGGAGTTCTTTTATTGGTCAAGAATCTCAATTTGGCTACCTGATTATCTTGCTTTAGTGTTGTGGTCATGGGACCAGGCCGCAGGCCTGTGCCTCTTTCCTGGGTTGGCTCTTAATTGGTTGCTGGTGTAGACTTCAAGTTCATGAAGCTAATAGTTGCCAAATCAGTACCTCCATTAGGCGCTGTGATTAGTCTTCCATTTGATGCAATGATTTCTTTGGTTTGGCTTGTTTTACTTCATGGGTCAACATTCTTGGTATCAGCTTGTGGGGGCTCAATCCCAGAAAAACACGGGTGGGCAGTTCTGCGGTCCATAGGCCTGGCGGCCCAAAGGAATCCAGGGTCAGAGTTTGATTCCTGCTCCTGGGCCTGGGTTTCCAGAGAGGAAGAATTGTCAATCCTGCCACACTTTTTCTGCCCCTAAGATGCAACCATGTCCCACAATTTGGCCTCTAGAAACCTGCATTAGTGAAGCAGTCAGGTTGGCTAGTAATAGTTTAACAGGTTCTTTATGAGTTTGGTCCAAAATCCCAGTACATAGCCAAGGTTCTTTGCAACTTAGGGATTCAGGAGAATAAAACTCTAAGAAGGATTTTAAGGCAACTCATAGGATATTTGAGAATCAACAATCACCTGAAAGCCAGGAGGGATAGTGACAGCTGCAAGAGCAATTAAAGGGAAACCTTGTTCTGCAGGACAAGAAGGAGGTGGGAAGCGCATATTAGAAGAGTGAGTTCTATACTTCAGTGAGAAGATGCCTGTGGGGTATTTGAGGACACAAGTCTTGAGTTGCTTGCCTGGGATGAATGGAGGTCTTCAAAGAACAATGGGACTTAATATCCCAAGAGAGATATATACATGTCTCAAATATTGACAATCCCTTTATAATCTTTGAGAAATTGGGCTCCCACTAAGTGGTTGTAGCTTTTTATTTTCCAAAACAACAGCAAGAGATGCAATGAGGAGCTTTACAAACCTCATTGGCAAGGCAGAGTATGCTCCAATAGCTTGAGTCCAAGCCATACCAGCAGTTCCATACATCTTATTATAGTTGAGATCAGGAGCTAACTTGAGTTTCTTCATCAACTTGGAGGATACAACATTGATGGGGGAACCTGTGTCCAGGATGGCCTTAATCTTAACTTTCTGAATGGATACTTCTACATGGCGGTATCCTTTCCAAAAGAAGGTAAAATAGCCAGGAAATCTTATGCTGTTTCTGGTTTCTTTTCCCATTTAGGTAACATGCATTTCAAGGCAGCAATTTCATTGTATAAAGTTTGCAAAGGTAGGGATTCAGTAACATTATGGAAGAGAGCTTCAGCTAGCTCAGTGGCTTCTTTCAACGAGTCCACAAAGACAGGGGATCAATGAGCCAGAGCTAGATAAGGGCAAGCCACCATGGCCTTAGCTTCAGCAGGAGGTGGGCAAGTTGTGGTTGTGGTCTTCCCTGAGCAAATTTTATAGGGGACCAACACAGTTTCAGGGACCACCAGCACTGAGTAACCATAACCATCTGATTCATCATAGTCAGAATCCTTGTGTTCAGAATCACTCAAGAGATCATGGAATAGATGGAGGATGGTAGGGCTAGATGAGGGGACCAATTTCTCATCAGGGGGAGGATCAGGAGGATTTAGGGGAGGTTTTCAGCAGAGAGCGTCTTCACCTCTAAGCTGACCTCTCTTTTCCTGCCTGTTCTTTAGGGACACATCCCTCTACACGCAGGTTGGTGCAGGTTTGCAAATGGTGTTCAATCTGACCACAATTGTGATAATCTTGTTGCTTAGGTTGCCTATTAGAGCCAAGAGTCATGATTCAGGGTGTATGAGAAGTAGTGCCAGCGTTATTAGCCTTATTCTTGCGGACCACAGTTCCTCCATGCGTCAGATGCATATCTTGCAGGAGGGCTTTGATGCTCTTCATAGACGTGAGGGACGCCTTATGCACTTTAAAGTGTAGAAATAAGAGTTGGTTCACTTTTTGCACATTGAAGCATGCTGTGTACACTTCCCAGGGAGTCAATTGGCAACTGGTGATGAGTTGTTGGCCTTTGATGTAGAAGCAGCCATCAAACTCATTCAGTGTTTCCTTAGGTTTGGAAGCAATATGTATGAAGACATCCTTCTTAACCTCTAGGCTGAGGTCTCCTCCAAACTCCTCAATGAGAAGTTGCTTCATATCTTCTCAAGTAACTATAGACAGGAGCTCAGGAATCACACCCTCTTGACAGATGGGATACAGACAGTTAAGGATGTGTTCCCTCTTAAGATTATATGTAGCCCTTTGAATAGCAGTTTCATAGATTTTCAAGAAAGCAGAAATGGTGGAGATCTTCAGATCAAAGATTTGCTTGAATGTGGGTCTGTAGTTGGGGTCAATAGACAAAGAGGTAGACTGACTATTTTCACCCTGATTAAGAACATTGACATGGGGGTTCCCTTTAAACTCAGATTCAGCGGTAAGTTGTCCAGCCCACAGGAGTTGAAGGCTTTCTTCTAAAGTGTCTAGAGTAGAGCTGTTCTGTCCGTCAATGTCCCTGGAAGTTATTGCAACAGTTCCAAGTTCATCAACTTGCATCTGTTGAGCAGACAAGGTACCTGCAATACCATTGACTTGGGTGGCTAAAGTGGTAGCCTGACACGCCATAGGATTAACTTGTTCATTCATAGTTTCAGTTAAGCAGGTAAGGTTCTGAACTTCTCTTTCCAGAACATTTTGCCTGTCAGCAATGTCATTAGTTACTGCCGCCAAATTGTCTAAAGAAAGGGCACAATTGATGCAGGGTCGCCCCTCTAAACCAGATCAGCATCTGTGATCTGCATGGACAGGAATATCAGCAGCCTCTGCCTCTCTTTTGTTATCAGATTCAGAGGAAGAATCTTCTTGGTCAGAGAGGTGTTGTTGTAGGTACTTAATCTCACCTTGTAATGTATCTAATTGGTCTGTCAAGGTGGTAATGTGAGGGTCAGGCACAGACTCTACTGGAGGAGGGTTGGAAATAGTAGCCTGTTGTTGGTTAGTGGCTTTTAGTTCAGCTATGGCCTCCCAGACCTTAGTCTCAAATGCAGACAGAATCTCAGCAGACAGTATAGGAGGTACCACTTCTACCAAGCTACCTTGTTGTTAACATAATTCTGAACCTGACATAGAGTATTGCCTAAAGTATCCTTGTCCAAGCCATATTTTTGGTGCAGCTGATGACCCCAATTGTCCACATGGGCCCAATCAACATAAATTGAGAGTTGATATGTTCACAGAAATGATTGAGCTTGTCAACCAAGGTCTCAAAGTCTTTTTAATGCTTCAATAAAGTTGCTTTGATTTTTCCTTGCCAAATATCTTGATGGACATCTAATTTGCACAAATGGTCCCTAATATATCTGGGAAGAGAGGAGCAGAGCGTGTTTAGTGACAAGGTCAGGTACTTTTGGGAGGCCAATGAATCATGTTGTTTGTCAGAAATACAAAGTGAAGAGACTGTGCGTCCATTCTTGATAAACCATGTTCTTCACATTATTGTTAGTGACAGCAGTTGCCAAATTAGACAGGAGTTGGTTTTGCAACCCAACGCCAACTGGTGGTGAACTAAGGTGGGCTAGATAAATTGGTTTACCAGCATGTCAATGGTTTCCATGGATTATATTAGAGCAAGGGGGAGGCCAAAATACAGCAAGAAGTAGTAAAGGTCCTCAAAAGCATAGCCAGGGTGGAGAACAGGAATGGTATGCATGTCCACTGTGCCAGTATGAAGGAGGGAGTGCACAGCAGCGCAATATTGTTCATAATTGAGAGAGAAAGCTAGGAGGGGCTCACAAAGGCCTGGGCAACAATACCATTACCATAGGCATAGTGGGGGAGTTATTAATATCTTCTTTGATCAGGGGACTCAAGACTTTGAGAGGCTCATGTACTTAACTGACAAAGGAAGAAGGACCAGAGAAGGCGCAGGGGAACAGAGTAACCAAGGGGTTTGAAGCCCCTGTAGTGAGCACCATCTTGTTGTTTTGGGCTCCTGGGGACAACATCCAAGGGGGCACAGTGGTAAATCTTTATGACAAAAGATTTGAGGTTCAAAACTAACCTTGGATTATTCTTCAGGGAAAAATTGGGGACACATACCTTAATTTCCTGGAATACAAGTGTTGTAACTGTGCTGTTTTAGCAGAGTTACAAGGGGAAAAATATTTAGAAGCTATATAATAATCTTTATTGAGAGATAGTGATTATATAGTCATTGTGAATCAAGGATAACAGGAACATGATTGTGTTGATCACATGGCTGGATGGTGAAGGGGGTGGCTTGATCCTGGTAATGAGTCAAGCGCCAAAACAAGGTATCCACCATAAAGGATCATCATCTGTTCATGTTGTTGGATTTGGCAATTTGAGTTGACTTCCTAGTCTGACTTTGAGTGTCCGGGTAATTGGATTGCAGGTCATAAACCTGCTTGTTTGGAACCTTTCTGGCAGGTCAAGCCTTCTGTTTTGACACCCCCCCAACTGAAGGTTGGCCTCCTCTGGGGGTAGGTTGTCAGGAGCCTGGGCGCTGTACTGGACTAATTGTTGTTCTGTGGCAGGCAGGGCAGTTTTGCATTGTTTTTGTCTTGCTTTGCAGGGTCTCAGGCAATCATGGTGTAGGGTCTTGTCTTGTTTGCGCTTCCCAAGCCCTTGCATGAGGTAAGTGTTGTTTTTGTTTACCTTTAAGATAATGGCAGAGCCCACCTTTTCTGGCTGTAGTTTACTTTTGTTGGTAATTATGACCCAGACTTTGTTGCTGACCTCATGTCTGTCTTGAATGGGGATGAAGGTCTTTTGTAGGCACTTGTTTTCTCCTTCTGATTGATTGCTATTGGTCTGTATGACCTGAGTATCTGAACAGGATGGGACTTTGCTTGGCATTTCCAGATTAGGTCCTAATAGTGCTTGTATGATATTGGGCTGTGTGCCATAGAATAGCTCAAAGGGGCTTTTTCTGGTGGATCTGTTCACTTGGGTTTGGCACACAAGTAATGCAGTCAGTAACTGCTTATACCAGTCCTCAGGTCTCCCGGTGGTGAGCTTGGCTAAGGCTTGCACAAGGCTGCCATTTAGCTGCTCTACACGTCCATTGGTCTGTGGATAGTATGGTGTTGTCACGGTATGTTTGACCCCATTTTTAGCAAGGTATACATTGGTGTTTTTGGAGGTCAATTCTTTCCCTCCACTGTTTATAAGGAGTTCTGGCTTTCCAAACTTGCTGATTATATCTTTTCCAATAAATTGTTGTACGTCATAGCCAGTGTGCGCCTTTACTGCTTGGGCTACTAGTCATCTTGTAGCATAGTCTATGGCAATGATAAATTATTTCTTATCATTGTGTTTCCCTGGCATGGGGCCAACAATGTCTAGGGTCCACACCTTGAAGCTTAGTTGTGTGCAGATGGGTAGTACTGACTTTGGAGGGGTTTTGCTTTTGGCAAACTTTTTGCATACCTCACATTGGTCTAGGACTTCCTGAAAGTCACAATATAAGGTTGGCCACTATGCCTTGTGCTTAAGTAACTCATATAGATTTTGACTCTTGGTGTGTCTGAGGTCTCTGTGATAGTGTAGGATGGTGTCTACTTGCTGGTGTATGGGGATATAGGGAATTGTAGTACTGTTGGACATTTTTCTGTGCAGGGTCCCGTTCACATCAGCAAATAGGTGTTTGTTTTTGATAGTTGTTTCCTTTGTTATGTTGGTTGTACCAGGGGGAAACCCTTGTCCTTTGTTTGTAGTACCAAGAGAGGCCAGTCTGGATCAAGACCATTTTTCCCTCTCATGGCATGGATGTATAGGCGTGAGAGGGCGTCTGCCTTGGCAAGCTGGGGACCAGGTTTGTACTGTATGAGCATATTGAATCTCTCCAAGAGCTCCATCCAGCAGGCTTGGCGGAGAGATAGATTTGCTTGGGTTTTGAAATATATGAGCAACTTTTGGTTGGCTAATGCTGTGAACTTTTCCTGCCGTTCCAGATAACAACGCCATTTGACTAGACAGTGCACAATGGCCAGCTTTCCTTGCTGTGGATAGGGTATCAACACTTTCCATCTATCAACTTTTGTGATTCATAAGCTACAGGAAGGAAGTCACCATTATTATTTTTGATTTGTAGTACTCCCCTGACGGATGCATCTGAGGCGTCAGTTTCCATTTGGTATTCCCTGTCATGTTTGGGGCATTGCAGGATAGGAGCTGCCATGAGTTTCTCCTTGAGGCATCTAAAACAGATATCAAATTGGGGGTCCACACAAACTTGGATTGGGCGCCTGTTATGGCAGATAAGGGGTCAGTCAAAACACCACAGTCAGGTATGAAGCAGCGTACATAGGCCACCATCCCCAAGAAGGTGCAGAGTTCTGACTTATCCTTGAGTGGCAGCATCTTGCATATGGCCTGTATCTTTTGACTGTTGGGTTTGATGCCGTCCTTTGAGACTATGTGTCCCAGGAAGGAGAATTGCTTGCCAAAGAGCTGGTCTTGGAGGGCTTGGCCAACAGTTTGTGTTGTGCCAGGGTAGCAAAGACTACCTCTAGGTCCTTGTGATGCTGTTCTACCAAGGGGCTGTAGATAATGATGTTGTCTAGGTAGACTAGAGCATGCTTGCCTATGTGTGGCGCAAACACTTTGTTCATGAAGGTCACAAAGGTGGAAGGGGTGTTTGTCATTCCAAAGTCAAGCACCACACACTTGTATGAGCTGTATTTAGTGCATAAGGCTGTTTTGGGGATGACTTCCTCCTTAATAAAAATCTGGTTGTATACTGTGGTTTGGTCAATCTTGGAGAAGACTGTGGCTCCTCCCAAGGCGTCAAAGAGGTTGTTGACCAGTGGTAGTGGATAACAATTCTTGATGGTAACTTTGTTTAGGGCTCAGTAGTCTGTGACCAGATGCAAGGTACCGTCCTTCTTGGCCATGAAGAATATGACAGCCCCAAAAGGAGACTGTGAGGGCAGATGAGTCCTTTCTCTAACGCTTCCTTGAGGTAGGCGCATAGGGTGTTGTCTTTGTTTGGGGGTCAGCCTGTAGATAGGACATGCTTTGGGTACAGCTCCTTTGAGCTAGATGGAGTATTGAATGTGTTTCTCTGGTGGTAACCCTGTTAGAGCCTCTTTAAAGATTTATGGATGGTGGGCTACAATGTTGCAATCCTGAGGAATAGTGGTATCCTGGTGATCCTTGAAATGTATGATCTGTACTGGCAGGAGCCCCAGTCAATTACCTTCAGGTTTTCCTTTTTGTCCAGGGTCTCTGTGATGCGCACAAAGATGTGGTTGCACAGGAGTTGGTCCACTGAGTCAGGGTAGATCTGGTGGTTGACACCTTCACGCTTGATGGTCAACGCTGAGGTTGCCCAGTCTACGTGAAGATTGTTCTTTTGTAACCGGTCTAACCCCAGTACAATTTCAAACTTTGGGAAGTCAATGACGGGACCTTGAATGGTGGAGTGGAGGTTCTTGAGCATGATGGAGAAAGGGGAAGTTTCCCTTGTCATGGCAATGTGATGTTCATCAGCCAGGACCACGTTTTTAATCAGCAAAGGATTAGTGGCTAACTTTAACTTGTCTACAAAGCTGCTGTCGACTAGGGTTTGATCTGCACCCAAATCCAGGAGTGCTGAGCCTGTGTAACTGCAAAAACGGAAAGGATAGGACATCAGTTTATTGGGATGTCTGGTAATGGTGTACAGTACTGGGTCCTCCAAGGGTACTTGGATCATTGGACATTGGTCCACGTCCTCAGGTCAGTACTAATAGTTGAGCAAGTCAGGGGTTGCGCAGGGAGAGCTTGGCTTGCTTAGTGCTCTCCCCAGGCTTTTGCCTTGTTGTGATTGTCTTGATTGGCAGTGATACGGAAATGGGTACAATTTGACTGGTCATTGTTTCCATTCCCATGTCTGTTTGAGCTTGTGGGTTTATGGTTGGTGTTATTCCCGTTGTTTCCAGGGGTGGTTGAGTGGAGCGCCTGCCTGTGTGGGAATCCTTGGGTCTCTCTTGTTTTCCAGTTTGTGCCTTATGAAGGGCGTTGGAGGTTTGTTCCGCTTTCTCCGCTTCCCGGTACAGACTTTGTAGGTTGGTCACTTGATCCAGGTTCATGTATCTCATTTCATACAACTTGAGGGTGTTGTAGTACATGAGGTGTGTGTCTGGGGTGTCAAAGGCCATGTCAGATGGTGCACAAAGTTGGAGTTCCTTGTAGGCGCGGGTGAGTTCCTTCACAGTGCCTGTCTGGGTTAGGTTCTTTACTTGGCATATGATCAAGAGCGCCGTGTCCTTAAGCACAAACCTTGCCAAGAAGTCTTTCTTGAAGGTATCTAAGTTCTTGTTGGCGTGTTCTTTGTGCCACTTGTACACCAGGTGCCAGCATTGTGGGTCAGGCGGATGGCAATTTCCGCAATCCAAAATTGCTGTGAGCATTCCATCTGGACCAGCTTGCTCTGGGCGGACTGGATCCATGCGGCAGCATTGTTGTTGTTGGCTCCGGCAAAAGGTTCCAAGGCAGCACTTTGCAGTCTTTGGGCTACGTAGGCAAGCATGGTGTTTTTGTTGGTTGGCTGCGGAATAAAAGAGGGAGCCTGAAAGAGTCCTTGTGCAGACATGGCTTTGAAGGTGAATAGTGGAATCACTGTGTTCTGGTACAGGACAAAGCCATTGGTTATCTTGTTATCAGGGGTGTATGGGGTCCAGTCCAGCAGGAGGCCAGACATAATTCTGTCAAGGATTTGTTGGCTGCAGCGTGTGTGGGCAACATGCAAATTTTTTTCAAAATAAGGTAGGATGGACAACCTACCTGTGCTACCAATGTTGTAACTGTGCTGTTTTAGCAGAGTTACAAGGGGAAAAATATTTAGAAGCTAGATAACAATCTTTATTGAGAGATATGTATTATATAGTCATTGTGAATCAATGGATAACAGGAACATGATTGTGTTAATCACACAGTGGGATGGTGAAGGGGGTGGCTTGATCCTGGCAATGAGTCAAGCGCCAAAATGAGGTTTTGCCATAAAGGATCATCATCTGTTCATGTTACTGGATTTGGCAATTTGAGTTGACTTCCTAGTCTGGCTTCAAGTGGCTGGGTAATCAGATTGCGGGTCACAAACCCACTTGTCTGGAACCTTGCTAGTGGGTTGAGCCTGCTGTTTTGACACAAGAAGAGGGATTCCTTTTGCCAAAAAGAAAAAGGCTTGAAGAATAAAAAAGCCAACACAAATGTGGATAAACTTGTCTTTATTAGGAGAAATGATTCAACTTAAATAGTAGACAAGGGTTGGTGATCACTCAATAGGTAGACAGAGTGGCAGAGGGGGTCATGTTGGGTTAAAATCATACCAGGATCAGTCAAGGGTTGATATGGTATTCTGAAATAGTGGACATTGATGTCATCCCTTTTTGAAAGGCAAGGAATTTCCAAAGTCAAAAGCAAACTCGCCCAAATCTTTGCACCTATCATTATTCAAAGGCCATATCAAAATAGTATGAATGGTGCAATTTCCAGCATAATTGCTTAGCCACAATGATAAAGCTGATGCAATGAGGTGTTAACTGTTTTTCCACCAGCCAAGTTTTCATAACCTTATTAAGTGTACAGCTTGACTTTTCAATGACCTCTTCACCACCTTCCCAAAGCTCTTTATCCAGCTTTAGGACATCCATGACCAGGTTGGCAACTTAATTTCACCCCACATTTTACACTCTTTCTAATACAGAACAAGATAATTGTGTCTGGACTCTTATAATTTTAAAGTGTAAACATAAAAAAGCTTTCCTAACCTTTTAATTCATCTTAAAGAGACCAGAGGGCAAAAGAGAAAAGAACTCTACCCCAGATAAAAGTATGACATCTTAAATAAATATCTGAAAGAATGTCTTATCACACTCACCTGTGATCAATTTTTAGCAGGCTCAGGCCAATTTTTTCAAGGTTTTCAGGAGTTTATCCCATAGATTTTTTAGCTTCTGGAAAGCACCCTCCTACCATCTTCAAAAATTCTCTGGTCTTCATGACATTGTCAACACTAAGTAATTAAAGAGGATAAAAAGCCTTCAACTGCTTTGCTATCCTGGCTCTGATAAAAAAAGGAGTTAATATTTCTATGAGACACTTGTGTGTCATTTATATATTACTAATAATCAACAGCATTTACTCTTTTCATTGAGTACTTTGATATTTAGTGTGTTAAATTATTCCAAGGAGCACAGTAGATAAAAAAAGTGATAAATCAATTAGCTGAAACTGCCCCAGGCAGGTAAAAAAATTCCTGATCAAGACCACATTTGTTTTGAAGAGTAGCATAGCCTATTTGCTATCAGGTTTATGGTTAAGAAACCAAATTTTAATAAGATTCAATTTATCTCAAGACCCAGAATGCTATCTCTTTCTGCCTCTTCAAGCATGACATGAAAAATAAGGACTTCTCTCCCAGAAAGACAAAAGCTGTCCTTAAGTAACAGGATATATGCAAGGACTGTCTTGCACATTATCTCAAATATAAAAGGCTTGAGCACCTACAACTATTTCTGTGGCATTTTAAACCAATGTTTAATTCTTTTTTACATAAATTCTGGTTCTCTTTTTTTTTCTTTTGGATTTGATATTATATGTTTTTTTTGGTATTTAGGTATTTTACATGGTAAAAGTTATAGTATATATGTTATATCTGAGAAGGACCTTTTTGTGTATATTTCTTTTGCAATTTTGCACAACCTTGTCCTGCAAATTTCCAACACCAGCTTTTACTTTTGATCAACTAAATAAGAGTTAAATCATTATTCAAGCTGCTTAACCTTTGGATTTTATTCCTAAAGTTCATTTGGGTCTCTTGAACTTTGTTTTTCTTATTTTTATTTTAAAATTCAATCACTTTTAAATTATTTAAATTTAATTTTAACCCCCCATTTTTTGTCCATATGACTTAACAGCAATCTATTAAATTCTTTTCCAGAGTTTTTTATTTTAAGAACTCATAATTAACAATCTTTATCACTATTCTGAAGTTGAACAGTGTTGAGAAATGCTGGATATTGCAGGTATGTTCAAAGCTACAGAGAGATTTTAGCCTTGTCAATGCACTATACCTTTCTTATTCAAAGAGCACCACATATTACAGTAGAATAGACCTTTTAAAAATAATTATTTTTATTGAGACCGGAGTACAATCTATCCAGGTGTAACTAAGAACTTGTTGTCCTTATTTCAGGTGTATGTATCTGTATATACTGCAACAATCTTTGTTCTTGTCCTTTCAAACAGTTTTCAGCGGCTATCTTCACAATATTTCTTATTCTTGCTGGCTACGCCTACTCTGATTGGCTATCCTTGGAACGTGTATTGCTACTTTTGAGAATTGGGGAGCAGGTTAGGAGGAACTAAAACCATGCTCTCAACCTTAATAAAATTGTGGCTTTAGCAACAATCAAAAGGTTGCCACCAACAATTCCTGAGAGGCCAAAGGGGGGAAGGAATCAACTGAACACCAAAAGCAACAGAAAAAACCAAATGGCCAAATTAGACTAACAAATTTCAAACTTTATTAGAGTAGATAATTATGAAGAAAGGTCTTTTACAACTCTTGCATTCATTTAAGGAATGTGATAGGATTGTGATGATAGATTGAATGTCATAAAACCAATCAACTAATGATATAAGCAGATATGAGTGAATTTCTTGAGGCAGGAAGATATTGAAAATTTTTGAATAGACATAATCAAAAGGAAAATTAAACCAACTGAAATTGGGAAATCTGCTTTGGATGCAATTAGCACTGCTCCTGGACACTCTTGCACATGATATTTAACCAGGGTTTCTCTTGGGTGATTTAGATGGGGGTATCTTTATAATAATTCAAAAATATTAATTTGAGGGCTTTTCTTGGGATTTTTCAGTAAACTTTAAGATAAATATTCAAACATAATTTGGTAGTAATTCCCAAGCATTTGGCAGGAATTGGAGTAGAGTCCTAAAGAGAGGTGTAAATTTACACTACTAGCCTTTTCAAGGCATACATGATACCTCAGCTACAGCTTACACTCTTCTTGAGCTAGCCTACTGGCAATAATTAATTGGCTGTACCTTTACATGCCTCTAATGTCAATAGGAGACTACACTGTATTTGGTTGATGCTTAGAAATAGTCCCAGTTCTATCCTCCTACTTTGGAATGTAGAATGTTATTATTCATGTTTCCCTTTTTGGGATTTAATCAGTGATTCTTTTCTGAATAGCAAGTCTTCTGCTCATTAATATGATGGATTGAGTTAGGAATTATACACTGTATAATGGCTGACTCAATCCAATATTAACCCAAAGATTATCTACCGGTAATATCAATCCAACCCAATAAGGAACCAATCATCTGCCATTTAATGTCAATTCAAATTTGTTATTTCATAGTATTCTGCACATCATTAGTTTTTATATGCATATATGCGCCTCTCAGTATGAGTTGGGGATGAGATGATACAGTACCCAGCAGGATATAGTGGGTGTAACATGATTAATGATCTATTGATTACACACCAGTTAATCATTGATAATCACTATATTGGCCAATAATTATACACTGTATAATAGCTATATCAACTATTATGAACTAGTGATTACACAGTTTATAATTACTACACTTAATAATATAATAATCTAGCAATAATATAGCATGTAACAGATAATATCTGTGTGTGATGATTAGTCTAATCATTTGTGGTCAATCAGCCTAATCTCAAAAATTGCTAACTTTTGATATTTCTATAGTTTTAAATCATTCACTATTTAAAACACTTGTAAAGTTACTCCTCCCCCTTAGGCCTCTGCTCCAATTCCCGCCAAATTCTTGGGGATCTCTACCAAATTGTGTTTTGTTATTTATTCAAAAAGCTAATTAAAAAGCCCAAATAAAGCCATCAGATTATTAATTGTGGAATTATTCTGAAGATGCCCCAACTAACCCCCCAAGAGACACCCCTGGTTAAATATCACAATTGGGGTGTAGCAGGTGGGATGCCAAAGAAAAAAGCTGAGCTTTGCCCTTTTACGGCATCCCGCCTGGGTACGCGTCTAGGTATCCTAGATGCAATCCTTTTTGTTTTTTTTAAATCAGTGGCTTTCTAAAATCTTTATCTTATACTCTAGTTGGTAAAAGAAATGATGTGTCAGGCTAGCTGCCAAAAGAGAAAAGCTATGCTACGCTCAGCTTCACTCTTTTACGGCAGCCCGCTGGTATGTGTTTCCAGTTATAGCTGGTAATTAGGGTTTGATGATGGTTGCTGGTATGCATTTCTAGTCTATAGCTGGTAAAAAGAAAGGTGTGTCAGGCAGGCTGCCAAAAGAGCAAAGCTGTGCTATGCTCAGCTTCATTCTTTTACAGCAGCCCGCCAGTATGTGTTTCTAATTATAGCTGGTAAAAACTATGATCAAAGAGCAGTGTGAAGTTTATATCTTTTGGACTTTAAATTTTTTGGCTTTTTTAATAATCTTTATCATAAATCTTTTTAATGAACCCCAGAGGTGATGGTAGCCTGCTAGTATGCATTCCTGGTCTCATACCTAGTAAAAACCTGTTTAAAGATGCAGCCTCCTTATAATTTCTTGGTAACAATTATTTAGATTTGTCAAAGAAAAATATCAGAAATCAATGAGTATATAAATTTGAGTGGTGAGCAAGCTACCAAAAGAAAAAAGCTATGCTAACTCAGCCCTGTTATTCACAGCTTTATACTGTTATATTTTTCTTCTTCCCTAGCAGAAATAACTTTTTGATAGTTCAGTATGTATTTTTTAAATTTATTTACTATTCTGGTTGTTAAAAGATGAATTAATGATATCTAAAGTATTTTTTTAATATAAAATTGACAGCTTTATTATGATTGCTACTCTTCAGGTACAACACGCCATTTTGAAAATGGCATCTCAAAAAACGCCATCTCAAATTTAATTTGAGATGGCGTTTTTTGTGTTAGTGATTTTGAATCACAAAAAAATAAAATAAACAATAAAATAGTTAAAATTTACATATATTTTTATAATACGACATCTCAAATTTATGCCATCTCAATTCTGTCACTTTGAGTCAGATTAATTAAATCTTATTTTGCTAACTTTATTTACATATGAAAACACTTAGTGTGGGGCGTGTTTATGCCATCTTGACTTTACGTCATTTTGAATTACGCCATCTATCTTAAACTAAAATAAGCTTATACCTGAACTAAAATAAAGCCTGTGGTATAGTGCCAGAAGATGTTCCTATAGTATTAATCTAAGACACTTATAAAAGGAACAACCTAAAAAGACGCCACTATGATAGTCCTTCTAGTTATTGTCATTGCTGGGTAAAAAACCCAGTTTTTTTATATGTAATTTATAACTTTATTATACATGGATACGCTGATAAGGGTTTCATCAATAAAATATGTTAATTGTGATTTCAATATGGAAGAGGGTGATTACACCATTTTGATTTACGTCACTTCAAATTCCACTGAGTTTCACATCACCCAATTGATTTGATGCACACAATGGATAGGGGAAAATAAGGGGAAATTACATATGACTCCAGGCTACGCTATATCAATTCCCCCACTGCAATTCTTGCTTTCCACTTTTCAAAAGTATAGTTTCACGTCAAAACCAACATTAATAAAAAATGTAAGAAAACATATGAAAATTTGCAAATATATATTTTTTCATCTCCTCTAACCAACTGAGTACTTTTTAACCCCAGCTGTATAAGCTAGTTTTTGAGAAATTCAAGTTTTACTCTTTGGCCCGGTTGAGGTAGCTCCATTGTAAATTTGTTAATTTAATATAAAAAATGGTCAAAAACACTATGTTTTTGAGCTACGGCACCTCAATTACGTCATTTCAAAAACACCATCTTGAGAGCAAGTTTTCAGTCAAAACTCAAAGTTTTGCCTACTTGCATTACTAATAAAAATATTATTTTTTCAAAAAAAACATTGAAATTTTGATAGTATATATTATTTGATCTCCTCTACAATTCTATGTAAAAAAATTGATACTTTTATATTAAAAACATTCTTGTTTTTCTCTTTAAAAACAACCCCCAAATTGCTCATATTTTGATACTAATTCACTTTTAGATGCCTCCCAAGTCCATCAACAAAGCTGCATCCAATGCCTCCAAGGCTTCAAAGTCCAAGACCACTCCTCCAAAGGCCAAAAAGGCCAAAACTACCCCTAAAAAGCAGTCTGCTAAGGTTAAAGCTCCCACCAAGACCCCTACTCCCTCACCAGAGCCTGAGGAAACAAGCCCAACCCCTCCCCATTCTCCTTTTGTTTACTCCCTGTCAGACCCTCAAGAGAAGTTGTTCAACTTTAATTGCCATTCTGACCCCACTTTAGAGCCTGAGGATGAAAAAGAGCAGGAGCCTGAGCCTGGTGCTCCTGCAGATGAGCCAATTGAGCTCTGGGATCTTAATACCATCCATAATTTATGCAACAGAAATGGCACATTTGCTGTGCCCGCCACATACCCTGTCAGCTATCCAATTATGACAAAGAAAGGGGGTGCTGGCTTTGTCCACAAGGGCTACAGATTCAGCTGCAACAACAAGAAGAAGCCCATCTGTCAGCATCACTTCAAATGTGATAACGTTGGCTGTCCAGCTAGACTTACCACCTATGGGATCACTTGTTTTAAAGCCCTGACTATTGGACGTGACTGTGCCAAGCCCTTTGATCCACTGTATCAACTGATCTGCTGGTTTCTTTGCCAGGTCATACCAACCACCAAAGACCAAACTGCAACTGAGGTTGTAAACAATGCACTCATTAATCTAAATGATACCCAACTGGCAACTGTTGGTGGCACCTCAAAACTTCAGAGATATCTCACTGACCAGAGATATTCTCTGAGCACTGAAGGAGTCAGTGCTACATCAATTGACCAGTTGATTTTAACTGAAGAGCAAAAGCTTTCACAGCATGAAGAGAGATTTCTCCTTCACAATGATGGGCAACATGCCCCATAGTGGATCATCTGCTTTGCTACCTCCCAGGATCTTTGCAACCTTTTAAAATGCAAGACCTGGCTTGCAGATGGGACATTCTCAACCTTCCCAAAGCTCTTTAGCCAGCTTTGGAATATCCATGGGCAGGTTGGCAATCTTTTTCTTCCCCTGGTCTTCTTTTTCCTCCCAAATAAGAAGCAGGAAACTTATTTCCAGGCTCTAACAATATTAAAGGCCAAGTTGGATGAGACCCTCCCCACCATTGAAGAGGAGCCAAAGGAGACTAGAGGGCGCAAGAAAAAGGCCCAGTCAGAGGAAGCCAACCCAATCAAGAAAAAGCCTGAAAGCCTTCCATAACATGAATACCTGGTAGTAGATTTTGAGCAGGCTCAGGCCAATGCTTTTATTAGAGTCTTCAAGAGCTCTCCTTAGGGATGCTACTTTCACTTTTGGCAGGCACTCTGCCGCCGCCTTCAAAAGTGCTCTGCACTTCATGAGCTGGTCTACACTGAAGGCACAAAGGAAGCAAAGGACATGTTCAACTGCCTTGCTGCCCTTGCCCTTGTGTGGAAGGAGGAGAAAAATGCCTTCTATGATGCCCTCCTCCGCCATCCCTACATTATTGCCAACCAGGCAGCCTTTGCTCCATTCATAGAGTATTTTGAAACTCAATGAGTTGGAGTGTTTCAAGGAGCACACCACATCAGAAAGGGTGGTGACTCAATCCAGTGGAACTTCTTTAAGCAGGTAAAGGATGGCCTAATCAAGACCACCTCTTCTCTTGAAGGGTGGCATAGTCAATTCGCCACAAGGGTCCGGGTTCATAAGCCCAAGTTCAACAAAATCATGGTGCATCTCAAAACCCAGCAGGCCATCTCTGCCTGCCTCTTTAAAACAGGCATCAAGACCAAGGATATCCCCCCCAGCAAACCAAAGCGGTGAAAAATTATACAGAGATTAGCAAGGTGGTCCTTGCCTACTATCCCAAGGATAGCAAGCTTGAGCATCTCCAAGCTATCTCAGTTGCTCTTTCAACCAATGTATGATCCTTCCTCAATAAACACCACTCTATCTTCTCTATTATTTCCTTTACTTTTATCATTATTTTAATTTTATTTGGTATTTGGTACAAATATATGTTTATTTTAAAGCATAGTTTATAGTTAAAATATATGAAAATGGTTGTTTTTGGGATTATTTTAACTTTTGGGCTTTACGCAACTATGTTGCTACTAATTGACCCCATTTTTTATTGCAGATTTGAAATCCTGAGGCTTTTTTAAGCCTAGAAATGTTTTTTTAATTTTTATTTTTGGGAATTTTTTGGGTAGTTTTTGGAGTTCAAAAAATCTAAAATTTTAAACCTGTTTTTTCTTAGTCAAAATGCCGTAAATCAAAATGGTGTTTTTACTAGTAAATTGAGATAGCAGAAATTTGAGATGCCGTATTTTGAGATGGCGTTTTTTGAGATGCTGTTTTTGAAATGATTTATCCTACCACTTTTCATTAGAGAAGTATGGGTGTATGCTTAGTAAAAACTCTATTATACTATTATCAAAGCTTTATTAGAGGAATGTACCTTTTATTATGCATTATATTTTGACATTTAAGAGACTGGAGATTAATTAAAGTACTTTTAAGAGCTGTTGAGATACACAGACAAACCCAAACATAGAACACCAAGTTTTCTCACATAAAAAAATCAACAATTTATACATGTTAACAATAAAATTAGCCCACTTAAGATTTGTTTTATGTATTACTTCTGTGTGCTCATCACTTGGTTTTGGTTATCTATCTCAACAGCTCTGAAAAGTACTGAATTTTTATCCACATAATGAAACTGCAGCCCTTTTAAATCCTTTTTTTCAGTACATATTTTGAACTCTAATATACATTACAATTCCTCATATTAATAAAGATCAAGTACATGTAATACAAATCTGTTTGGTTCCTGAACATTATTTTGTAGTTTATAGGCTTAATATATTATTTTTGAAGTACACTTTTTTACTAATATACAGTCTTTATTAGTTGGTGACTGCATATTTTACTTATTAACATATTGATATCAATTCTTTTTAAATATATGTTAACTATATATGGTACTCTGATTTTTGATACCATTACTTACTATTTTTGATAAGATAGTGTCTGATTTTGTAGATCTTTTTAGTTATCTAATGTGATGGTATTTCAGTTTCATAGCATTTGATTTGATTGTATTTTATTTTTGTGGGTTCATACCTTCTGGTAAGTTATACTGCTTTAGATTTTAGTAGAAAACATCATAAAATGAAACTTTGTAATATGATCTAAAAATTGATTATTTATAAATTTCTAACAGATTTTTGTTATCTCAGAAAATTAATTAATTATAGTGGTCTTTTAAAAGAGGAACCCTCTAATTTTATGAGTAGAAGAAAGTCAAAAGATTTATAATAACTATTATATATGATGTATTAAAGTAGTTTATGTGGTGCTGGAGTTTTTTAGATGGGGGTGAAACAAAAATTATTATAAATGTTCTAGTTTGGTTGAAAAAGATTTTAAGGAGAGACAGGACACTTTTTTATCACAATTAGCCAAAACTTGACTATAACTATTAAACCATTAAGATTAATTAAACATTTTTAAGCAAATTATAATCTCTTGTTAGAGAACTTAAAACTAAGTAGCTTTAAAATATACTTTTTAATATTTATTGATCATATAAAATGAGACATAACTTGATATTCAAAGATATAGATAATAAAAGTTTAAAGGGAGTCAAAGAGATTACCTTAACAGTAAAATTTTGAATTTGGGTAAAAAAGAGCTAGTTGGATCAAAAAAAACCAAATTGGAGAAACAGTTTTTTTGTTAAAATATCTGTTTACTCTAAAAAAACTTACCCAACTATGGATCTGCTGTAGGCAGAAATCTGGGGCTTGAAATTAAGGTTAGTAAAAATTAGTGAAAAATGACTTACCAACCCCAAGATCTGCTGCATGGGGAAAGTTTGTGGGTTTTTCAAAAAAAGGTTAGTGATTTATCAAAAAGCTTACCTGGCCCAAGATTGGCTTTGGGATAAAAATCTGGGAGTCCCTAATCAAGTTTTGTAAATTTAGAAAAAAATGGCTTACCTAAATCAAGATCTGCTTGTGGGCAAAAGTCTGGTTTTTTTTAATCTAGGCTGGTAATTTAGTGAAAAAAACTTACCACCCTAAGATCTATTGTAGACTAAGTCTATCTAAAAGGATTGAAGGTTAGTAGTTAATTAGAAAAATGGTTAACTGATGATATGCAGCTTTAATTTAAAAAGATTTGAGAAGCAAAACATAACTTATCAAGCCTTAATCTACTTCAGGGCAAAAATCTGGTTCTTAAATCTAGGTTAGTAAAATTGATTTACTAAAAAAGAATTACCCACCCCAAGATCTGCTATGGACCAAGCTCATCTAAAAGGATTTGAAGAAGGCTAGTAAATTTAATGTTAAGCCCACCTGAAATGCAGATTCAACTTGAATTTTGAATCGAATCAGTTTTTTTAGAATTATTACCTTTAAAAAGCAAAGTTAGCTTCAAAACTTTTAAAACTAAGCTTACCTTTTAATATCCTTGATCCACTATGCTTAAAAGTTAGTATTATGTGTATATTTTGAAGCTTACCTTTGAGTTGAAGTGGATCTATAAGTTTAAAGTGAAAAAGTTAGTACTTTGTTTAGTTAAGGCTTACCTTGCTTAGTCAATGCTAATCTTATCTTCTTGGCAGAGAAATAGATGAGATTGACCAATTATTGCTCATGATGTTGTTTCTACCTCCAATGGTTATCAGTAAGTTTTTAAATAGAATTTTAAATGTCTTACCTTAATATTGAACCGGATCAATTTACATCCATCTCCTATATTTTTCACTTTAATTTTAACTGCTGCAGGTGGGGATGCCGCAAGACACTGAAAAGTGTCCAACAACCCCTTCAAGCGGTAGCATCAGCCATTAAACCAAACTAATTTATAAGCACTTTTTTGTTTTCAGCCACCTTTGGACGCAAAAAAAGTAAGTTCCTCCAATATAAAACATATGTAAATAAATTCTCCTACAACTCAAGCAGTTATATATGATATGCAAAAGAAGCCAGGAGCAGTGTTATGTGCATCCAAAGAAGGTTTATCAATTTCAGTATAGAAGTTTTCTTTTTGATTATGCACATTCATAATTTTTTCATATTTTTATACCTCAAAAAATGCATCTATATCCCCTTATATCATTGGATGTGTTGCAACATCTTCAATTACTTCCTCTCAGGGAATTAACGCCCCAAGTAGATCACTGAATGGCTCACCAAATGGTTCACCAACCAGCCAGTAAAATGGTGGCACCATTATCAGTCAACCATCTATTACAGGGATCACTTAATCTAGATCCTAAGAGGAACACTACTTTAATAAGCCTTGTGACTTAAGAGGAACATTACTCTGATAGCCCTGTGACTGCCATGACTTACTTGGAAGGTATGTGGCCTGTCATGATACTATATATTATTATATATTCATATCCAATAAAGTATCATTCTCTTTTTAAATCTTCCCCTTATCTCGTTTAGTATACTTCCCAGAAGTATATACACAACAGCTGATTAGTTAAGTTCATTCTTTCTCCCCCCCAATCACATACATTTTCCTTAAATGATTGCAAGATCTTTAAATAACTCTGCTTCATTATTCTATAACCTGATAAAGTTTAGTTTTTATAGGTAACTCTGACCATTTGGGTCTATCTGTTGCTTTAGGGTGTTTAGTTGATTTCTTCTCCCTCTGGCCCCTTTAGAAATTGTTAGCAATCATTTTGGTTGTTGCTGAAATCATGATTTTATTATGATTGAGAGCAAGGTTTTATTTCTTCCTACTCTGCTCCGCAATTTTTACAATTGTCATAACTGTGCTGTTTTAGCAGAGTTACAAGGGGAAAATATTTAGAAACTAGATAATAATCTTTATTGAGAGATAGTGGTTATATAGTCATTGTGAATCAAGGATAACAGGAACATGATTGCGTTGATCACACAGTTGGATGATGAAAGGGGGTGGCTTGATCCTGGTAATGAGTCAAGCGCTAAAACAAGGTATCCACCATAGGGGATCAGCATTTGTTCATGAGTTGGATTTGGTAATTTGAGTTGACTTCTTAGCTTGGCTTCAAGTGGCTGGGTAATCAGATTGTGGGTCCCAAACTCACTTTTTGAAATCTTTCTGGCGGGTCAAGCCTGCTGTTTTGACCCCCCCCCCAACTGAAGGTTGTCCTCCTCTGGGGGTAGGTTGTCAGGGAGGTTGTCAGGAGCCCAGGCGCTGTACTGGACTAATTGTTGTTCTGTGGAGGGCAGGGCAGTTTTTCATTGTTTTTGTCTTGCTTTGCAGGGTCTCAGGCAATCATGGTGTAAGGTCTTGTCTTGTTTGCGCTTCCCAAGCTCTTGCATGAGGTAAGTGTTGTTTTTGTTTACCTTTAAGATAATGGCAGAGCCCACCTTTTCTGGCTGTAGTTTACTTTTGTTGGTAATCATGACCCAGACTTTGTTGCTGACCTCATGTCTGTCTTGAATGGGGATGAAGGTCTTTTGTAGGCACTTGTTTTCTCCTTATGATTGATTGCTATTGGTCTGTATGCCCTGAGGATCTGAGCAGGATGAGACTTTGCTTGGCATTTCCAGATTAGGTCCTAATAGTGCTTGGATGATATTGGGCTGTGTGCCATAGACTAGCTCAAAGGGGCTTTTACCGGTGGATCTGTTCACACAAGTTTGGCATACAAGCAATGCAGTTGATAGCTGCTTGTACCAGTCCTCAGGTCTCCTGGTAGTTAGTTTGGCCAAGGCTTGCACAAGGCTACCATTCAGCTGATCTACTTGTCCATTGGCCTGAGGGTGGTAAGGTGTTGTCACTGTGTGCTGAATCCCATTCTTGGTGAGGTATATGTTGGTATCTTTGGAGGTCAATTCTTTGTCACTGTTGGTTATCAGAAGTTCTGGCTTTCCAAACTTGCTTATGATTTCCCTCCCTATGAATTGTTGCACATTGTCAGGGATCCAGTCTCAGGCGGCTGGCCTGTTATTTTCAGGGGTAACTTGGGCTAGTGTTTTAGCAGGCAGGGCCCACCACAAGAGAGGAGCTAACTTAAAAGGTAGGAAACTGACTTTCTCACCCAAGACTATGGGCCAGTGGCTGTTATGATAGTGTCAATCACCCCTGTGAGAGTGATGTACACAATTCCAAAGAGCTTGTCAGTATAGTTGGTTGGGAGGTCAGGCAAGGAAGCAGGCATAGGTTTGGGTGTCAGGGTGGTTCTATATGGATGTTGTAAGCAGGAAGGTAGTTTAATTTTCCTCTAAACAATTTGGTGTTGAGAATATCCACAGGCCTTGACAATTGTATCTAACAGCAGATTGTATGCGGGCCAAAGGATCAAGTTTGAGTATCTTTTCTGGGGTATAGTCCTTATATTTGGGCTTCAAGGGGTATTCAGTGAAGTGAACAGGCCCAAATAGTACACCTGGTGGACAGAAAACTGCGGGTGGTGAGGCAGGAGGGCCATGAGATCTTGTACTGATTTGGTAGAAGGCAAATACAAAATGGGGTAGTAGCTGTATAAGCCAAAATAACATAACCTTTATTCAAAAATGGTGATAAGTTTGGAGCGCGGGGTCCTTTGGACTATATAGCACCCCACCTCCAAACTTAACATTTTCCATGGGAAAATCATCAGGACATTGGGAAAGGCAGGGACGGGGGAATTGGGTGCTTGGGTCCAAAGGCAGCAAAATGGCACTTGGCCTGGGAGTTCTTTCATTGGTCAAGAATCTCAATTTGGCTACCTGATTATCTTGCTTTAGTGTTGTGGTCATGGGACCGGGCCACGGGCCTGTGCCTCTTTCCTGGTTTGGCTCTTGATTGGTTGCTGGTGTGGACTTCGAGTTCATGAAGCTAATAGTTGCCAAATCAGTACCTCCATTAGGCGCTGTGATTAGTCTTCCATTTGGTGCAATAATTTCTTTGGTTTGACCTGTTTCACTGCATGGGCCAACATTCTTGGCCTCAGCTTGCAGGGGCTTGATCCCAGAAAAACGCAGGCTGGCGGTCCTTTGGTCCACAGGGCTGGCGGCCCAAGGGGATCTAGGATTGGGGTTTGATTACTGCTCCCGGGCCTGGGTTTACAGAGAGGAAGAATTGTCAATCCTGACACACATTTTTGCCTGTATGTCTCTTAACTTCTTGTGCCACTGACCATTGCGTGGCAAAGTCTATTGCGGTAATGATGTATTTCTTTTCATTGTGCTTTCCTGGCATGGGGCCCAAAATGTCTAGGGCCCACACCTTGAAGGGTAGTTGCGTACAAATAGGTTGTACTTATTTAGGTGGGGTATTGCTCTTTGCAAATTTCTCACATACTTTGTATTTTTCCAAGACTTCCTGGACGTCCCAGTACAAGGTTGGCCACCATGCTTTGTGTTTGAGGAATTCATAGAGGTTGTGGCTCTTTGTGTGCCCTAGGTCTCTGTGGTATTGTAGGATTGTGTCAACTTGCTGATGTATAGGAATATAAGGAATGGTGGTCCCATTGGTCATTTTCCAATGTAAGGTTCCATATACGTCTGCAAATAAGTGTTTGTTCTTAATGACTGTTTCTTTTGTTATGTCTGTGGTGCCAGGGGAGAAGCCTTTGTCCTTTGTTTGGAGCACCAGGATAAACCAGTCTGGGTCAATCCCATTCTTGCCTCTTGTGGCTCTAACATACAGGCGCAAGAGTGTGTCTGCCATGGCAAGTTCTGGACCAGGCTTATATTGTATGAGCATATTAAACCTCTCCAGGAGTTTTTATTCAGCAAACTTTACAGCAGGATATGTTTGCTTGGGTTTTAAAGTATATAAGTGACTTGTAATCAGTCAATGCTGTGAAATCCTCCTGTTGTTCTAGGTAGCAATAATATTTGACCAGGCAGTGTACAATTTCCAGCAACTCCTTGTTGTTTATAGGATATCAGAACTTGTTGTCTGTCAGCTTGCATGATTTGTAGGCTACAGGCAGGAAGTCATCATCATTGTTTTTTATTTGTAGTACTCTCCCAATAAATGCGTCTGAGGCGTCTGTCTCCATTTGATATTCCCCATCACGCTTGGGGTATTGGAGATTGAGTGCTGTTGTAAGCTTTTCCTTGAGTTGTCTGAAACAAATATTACGTTGGGGGTCCATACAAACTTGGATTTGACGCCAGTTATGGCGGATAGGGGTGCAGTCAGGACAGCACAGTTGGGTATGAACCATTGTACATAGGCAACCATCCCCAAGAATGTGTGGAGCTCTGACTTGTCTTTGGGAGGTGGCATTTTACAGATGGCTTGAATTTTCTGGTTATTGGGCTTGATGCCCTCCTTTGAGACTATGTGTCCCAAGAAGGGTAACTGCTTGCAGAAGAACTGGCATTTGGAGAGCTTGGCTAGCAGTTTGTGACGTGCCATGATAGCAAAAGCTGCCTCCAGGTCCTTGTGATGTTGTTCTACTGAGGGGCTATAGACATTAATGCTGTCCAGGTATACCAAGGTGGTCTACCAATGTGGGGGAAAACAACTTGTTCATGAAAGTCATAAAGGTTGACAGGTGTTTGTCATTCTGAAGTTGAGTACCACACACTTTTATGATCTGTATTTAGTACAAAAGGCTGTTTTAGGAATATCTTCTTCCTTTATGCAGATCTGGTTGTAGCCAGTGGTTAGGTCAATCTTGGAGAAGACTGTGGCGCCACTCAAGGCATTGTTGCATCATCTTTAATTACTCCCTCTTGGGAAATTAACGCCCCAAGTAAATCACTAAACAGCTCACCAAATGGTTCACCAAATGGTTCACCGTCCCATCAATAGACTGGTGGCACCTTTATCAGTCAACCATCTATGACAGGGATCACTCAATCCAGGTCCTAAATGGAATACAACTTGATCAAGCCTCATGACAGAAGAGGAACATTACTCAGATAAGCCTCATGACTTCCATGACATACATGGACAGCATGTGGCTTGTCATGATACTATATATTATTCTATATTCACATTCAATAAAGTATCATTCTCTTCTTAAATCTTCTCCTTATTCTGTTTATTATACTTCCCAGAAGTATAAATGTGACATCATTAAAGAGGCCGTCAATGAGTGGTAGTGGGTAAAAATTCTTGATTGTAACTTTGTTTAGGGCTTGGTAGTCTTTGACTAGGCGTAGAGTGCCATCTTTCTTTGCTATGAAGAATACAACCACACCAAAAGGAGACTGTTAGGGGTGAATAAGTCCTTTCTTTAATGCTTCCTTGAGGTAAGCACATAGGGTGTCATCTTTATTTGGGGTCAGGTGATAGATGGGTTGCACCTTAGGTACAGCTCCCTTGAGTTGGATGGAATGTTGGATTTGTTTCTCTGATAGCAACCTGGGTAGAGCCTCCTTGAAGATATCTGGATTGCAGGCTACAATTTTGCAATCCTGAGGCATAGTGGCATCTTGATAGTCCTTGAAGTGTATGATCTCATACTGGCAGGAATCCCAGTCAATTGCCTTGAGGTTCTCCTTTTTGTCCAGGGTCTCTGTGATGTGTACAAAGACGTGGCTGTGTAGGAGCTGGTCCACTGAGTCAAGGTAGATCTGGTGATTGACGCCTTCACATTTGATGGTCAGTACCAAGGTTGCCCATTCTATGTGGGGGTTGTTCCTTTGTAACCAGTTTAGTCCCAGCACAATTTCAAACTTGGGAAAATCAATGACAGGACCCTGGATAGTTGGGTGCAGGTTCTCTAGCATGACAGAGAATAGGGCATGTTCCCTTGTCATAACAATGTGACGTTCATCAGCTAAAACCATGTTTTTAATTCGCAAAGGATTGGTGGCTAGCTTGAACTTATCCACAAAGCTGCTGTTGAATAGGGTTTGATCTGCGCCAGAGTCCAAGAGTGCAGAGCCTGTGTAACTGTGAAAGTGGAAAGGATAGGACATCAATTTATTGGAATGTCTGGCAATAGTGTACAGTACCGGGTCCTCTGAGGGCACCTGGATCATTGGACACTGATCTACGTCCTTGGGTTGGTATTCATTGTTGGGCAAGTCAGGAGTTGTGTGGGGAGAGCTTGGCTTGCTTAGTGCTCTCCTTGGGCTTTTCCCTTGTCTTGGTTGTCTTGTGTGGCAGTTATACAGAAATGGGTGCAGTTTGACTGGCTATTGCTCCTGTTTCCATGCCCATTTGAACCCACGGGTTTGTGGTTTGAACTGTTGCTGTTGTTTCCAGGGGGCTGTTGGTTGGAGCACCCGGCTGGGTGGGAATCTTTGGGCCACTCTTGTTTTCCAGTTTGCACCTTGTGGAGAGCATTGGAAGTTTTTTCAGCTTTATTTCCCTCATAATACAGACTTTGCAAGTTGGTTACTTGGTCCAGGTTTATGTGCCTCATTACATGATACTTGAGTGTGTTGTAGTACATGAGGTGGGTAGCTGGGGTATCAAAAGCCATATATGAGGGAGCGTGTAGATGGAGTTCCTTGTAAGTGCGGGTGAGCTCCTCCACTGTTCCAGTTTGGGTTAGATTCTTCACTTGGCATATGATCATGAGTGTGGTTTACTTCAGCACAAATCTTGCCAAGAAGTCTTGTTTGAAAGTGTCTCAATCCTTCTTGGTGTGTTTTTCATGCCACTTGTTGCATCAGGTGCCAGCGTTGTGAGTCAGTTGGATGAAGATCTATGCAATCCAGAATTGCTGTGGGAATTTAATTTGGGCTGGTTTGCAAAGGGAAGATTGGATCCAGGCAGCAGTGTTGTTGTTGGCCCTGGCAAAGGATTCCAGGGCAGTGCTTCAAAGTCTTTGGGCTACGTAGGCTGGCATAGTGTTTTCATCAGTTGCACAAGGCATGGCAGAGGGAGCCTGTAAGAACCCTTGGGCAGACAGGGCATTGAACACAAGGAGTGGTATCACTGTGTTCTGGTACAGTAAAAACCCATCAGGTATATCAGCACCTGGCATGTACAGTGTCCAGTCTAGCAGGAGGTCAGACATGATTCTATCAAGGATTTGTTGGCCGCAGAAAGTACAGGCAACATGCAGAATTTTGAGGGAAAAAGTAGGATGGAAACTCTACTTCTGCTAACAATGTTGTAACTGTGCTGTTTTAGCAGAGTTACAAGGGGAAAATATTTTGGAAACTAGATAATATTCTATATTGAGAGATAGTAATTATAGAGTCATTGTGAATCAATGGATAACAGAAACATGATTGTGTTGATCACACGGTTGGATGGTGAAGGGGGTGGCTTGATCCTGGTAATGAGTCAAGTGCCAAAACAAGTGGTCACCATAGAGAATCATCATTTGTTCATGTGATGGATTTGGTAATCCAAGTTGACTTCCTAGCTTGGCTATGGGTCACTGGGAAGTTGGTTTGTGGGTCACAAATCTGCTTGGTTAGAACTTTGCTGGCAGGTCAAGCCTGCTGTTTCAACATGACACTAGCTTATCTAATTTTCCTTGGTATATTACATGCACTTTATTTGCTTTTTACCCTATATGAACTTCTAGCTGGGTTTATTAAATTAATTTTTCAAAAAATTCCAAACCTTTTATTTTTAAACTTAACCCAAAATAATTGCATGTTTTTATATATAACTTTGCTCCTTCTTGGGCAAGAGCTTATACAAAGTACCCTTTTTTATCACAAAATTGGATTTTTGAGGCTTTTTTCTGCATATAGTTTTTGTGAATATCTTATTTTAGCTTCTTACTTTATCATCTAAAGCCAACACCTGCTGATATATTGTTTTTCTAAAGTAGTTTTTAAAGCTATGACGCTAAGCAAAATCAGCTCATCTGTAAGAAAAATCAACTCAGATGAAAACAAATTAATCCACCTGAAATAATAATGAGCTCAGATCAAAACAGAAGTGAACCCAGATTTAACACTGATTAATATATGTTTATTGGCTTGTTATACCCTGTCAAATTTATTATGATGGAGGCATTAAAAAAGTAAGAATATTTGTTACAAAAGTAACAGCTTCAAAGCCCCGGGCAGGAATTGAACCTGCTCCTAGCCACCAGGTGGGGCTAGCAAGCGGGGGAGATTTGCCTGCACCTGGATTTTTGCTTTTTGAAGCAAATACAGATGTGGGAATCATTCCTGCCCTGATGGCAGCTGAGGGGCCCGCTTTGGGCCCCAAAAGCTATGCCCAAGCCTTGGTGGGTTTGGCTGGGCCTGGGCAGGCTATTTTTAGCTGCCCAGTAAACCCAGACCAAGCCCACCCTCCATTAAGTAATTTGGGGTCCTCAATTGGGGACCCCTTTTTTAATCAAGTTCTTTGGGCTCAAGAGAGCCTGTCAAGCCAGTCCAAAAATGATGATCTAATTAGGAAAATCCCCAAAACCCCAGAAGCCAAACCTGCCAAAATCAATGACCAGCCAAGCCAAGATGAACCATCAAAAAGCCAAACAACTATTCATGAAACCCCCAAAAATAACCATGAAGCAGCCAACCAAACAGCAGAACCTGAAATGCCAAGCCTTGCCACACAGATAGCATCAGAAGAATACCCAGAGGCAACTGCATGTGAGTAATTATATAAATCAGAAGCACTTGAAAAAGTTCTGTATTGTCATCCTTACCAAATTAAGTTGTTATGAACCTTTGGTTCATCAATTTGTTTCCATACCTATTTTTGATATTCTTTCATCTGCATACAACCAAGCATCAGCTCCCCTCTACTGGGATAGATAGTCATACTCCAGTTGATAAACCCAAAGCCTTTGACTACTACCGCTCACCCAACGCTCCATTTGGCCCTGTGCATTTCACTGAGTATCCGCCAATCCTGACCACAAACTCTGGACATTGGAAGACTTGCAGTGGTACACCCACCCAAATGCTCCCAAGGAACCCTACCAAATTATCCGAGACGGCAAAGCAATCACCACCTACCCTTTGATCTTCAATGGGAAGTACAACAATCCTGCCGCCTACTTGGTCCCCATGGAACCACCCCCAAAACCCAAACCAACCATCTCAACCCCCCACTTCTGATGCCTCTGGCCAGAGTAGTCAATTTCTGGGAGTGCTTTACCTTGCGCTCACGGGATTGATTGACTCTGCCTTGCCAGCAGCTGGACCTTGAGCTGTGGCTGGGAAGGCCCTTTCCTACCTGGTAAAGTTAGATCCCATCATCTGGTGGGCCATGCCAGTACCTGCTTTGACTCCTCCCTCACCTGCTGGAGCCCCACAGTACTCCTGGTATCCTGACAATATTTATGTACTTTCAATTAAAAGCCATGGTAGCTTTGTATGTTTTCCCTTTTGGGTTGAGAGCTACAGATGTATTTGCTAGGGTTTGGATGCAAAGCTTTTGTTTAGAAGCTTGCTTTTATAATTAGCTTAGATATTTGATAAAAACAAAACTGCATGGAATGGCATATTTAATTTAATTTAATTTATGTCAATAATAAGATAACTTATTGGTACATTGCTTGATATAAGATATTATTGAAAAATTATATGGTCTGAACCAACTAAACAGATAACCCCAATCCAGAAATGGCTTGGGGTGAGTTTAAAATTTGTTCAAATCAAAAATAGATTGTAATCATTAGTTGCCAGGGATTATTTGTTAATAATTCTATCAATTAGATAAGCTGAACAACCTTATATCAATTTACTATTTATTATTAAAAAGATTCAACATTGTTTTATTAAAGGCAAAAATTTCAGAAGCAGCAAGTGATTTTGAAGAGAATGGTTTGAAGCAAATTTGTAAGAGAAAATTAATCATTTATTTTAAGCCATCAAGCATGGATGGTTAGTCTATATAGTGAATTCTTGTGTTTCTGACAGAGTTAGGGTGGACTTTCATTTCATGACGCTTGAAGAAATTCAGTTCTTCTTTGTACTCCCTTTTTTCCTCTTCAGTAAAGGTAGAGCATTTAGTACCTTTCCTTAAATATTCTTTTTTGCTATAAGTCTCATAGACAGCAATATCTTCACTGAATTGAAATATTTTTCTAGCAGGGGGAGATTCAGGCAGAACTGAGGAGCTCTCAAATGAATCATATGTTTGTTTACATAGCTGCTTTTCTGAGTTAGCAGATGAGCGAGTAGTTTGAGAAAAGCAGGATTTTAAACCATTGGAGGAATTGGCCTTGATGGGGGCAAATATGTAGAATGGGTAGGCAGATGTTGGAGATAAGGCATTCAAACCAGTGTGGGATTGAGCTAAAGTATATGGGTTGATTATTGAAGAAGAAGATTCCAAAGAAGTGTGAGATTGAGCTAAGACAGATGAGCAGATTGTTGTTGAAGAAGAAGATTCCAAACCAGTGTGGGATTGAGCCAAGGCAGATGGGCGGATTGATGTTAAAGACAAGGTTTCCAAACCAGTGTGGGATTGAGCTAAGGCAGAAGCAGGATAGTGGATGTGACTTTCAAGCACAGGCTTCACTGATAGTACTTGGGAGGTTTGAACTGGATGAATAGATAGAGATTCATGATTAGAGTCATAACTAGGTTTGCAGTTAACATTGGCTTCAAAGGTACTCTCTTCCAGGCAGGTAACAGTAGGGGAGCTCAATACAGCATCAAAGGTGACTTCATTGTCTTCAGGGGTTGGATAGATTAAGGATATAAGTCTATCCTTGACAGAGTTGCACCACAATTTTGCACTTTGCATATTGATTTTAGAAGTTGAGAGGGGAATTCTGCTCTCCCAGCCTATTTATATTTCTACTGAGCCATACTGGACCCCTGTTCAACCTGAATGCTTCAAATTGGCCAAAAATATTGCAAGCTTTTGTAAATTCACCAAACCACTATTCTTTTGATTTCAAGACTAATCTTTATTCTATATTTGAACTAAAATGCCACAGTAGGTTTGATTATCTAAAACCAAGTTGTCACATCACCACTATATCAGCTGTTAATTGGTCAAAAATATACCCAGTATTGTTTTGGCTAAATAGAAAGGTCAAACAATAAAATAGAATGAATTGCATTTGTGTTTAAATTGGTGGATTATGGCCTAAATTATTTTGTAATGAGAATTTAAGCCACTTGGGCTTTAACAGGTTTCTATTCAATAGCTTAATTTCCAATGAGTGGTCCAACCCTACAAAATTTAGTCAAGTGGCTTATCTATGTAAATTCCCCAACTCCAGAATGTGTGGATTAAAATTGGAAGAGAAGAAACCAATTGTTTAAAATACTTTTGTATGATTGGATGTTTAATCTCTATGTTGAGGATTGACTTGACTGGAGAAAAGAGAGGTTGATCAGTTTAAAGAGATCAGATTCAAATTAGATTCATGAATGTTAGTTTAAGTAAGAGATAGTTGGTTTGTACATTTAAATAAATATATTTAAAGTGAAATAATAGGATATTCCACATGGATGCACTACCAGATACAAGTGGCTGCAAATCATTGAGATAGTTGATGTGCCACCTAATCCAAGTGGATGTGGATTGTTTCAGAGTCAGTGGATGTATCATCTGATCCAAGTGGATACAGATTGTTTCAGAGTTAATTCTCCTTGCCTTTGAGACACTCTAATTGGGATGACAGTGGTGTAGCAGGAATCACAACAAATAAAATTTTGTTCTACTTAAAAAAAGTAGCAGAAATTATAAAATAAATAATTAAAGTAAGGGATAAATAATAGTTTATTTGGTCTTAGTGAATCCACTTTTGTAGCGGTCAAATAGTGTTAACCAATTTGTTCAAATTCATTGAATTTGACGTTAACACTATCATAGTAGCATAAACTACTATTATTATAAAATAATGAATGCTAAAAACGGATGTTGAGCTAACAGAAGGCCTTTATTAAAAGTGACACTTAGGTAAATTTAAAGGGTTGATGTAACCAAATACTTGATATGGTTAATCTCTGGGCTTTGGTGTAGCACTAGACAAATAATTATATTAATGCTTAATAAAATAATTTTAATAAAAAAGTACTTAGATATAGTTCAGATAATTCTGATCAAAATATACTAAACATATATTTCAGCTGCTATGGATGCTGAGATCTAGAATGAAGACTAAAATTCAGCTCATGTCGTAAACAAAGGCCTAGACTAAATTTGATAATATAAATCACACTTTACATTAAAAACTAGAATATCATAACTTTGCAAATACTAAGCCGATCTTAAAATTCAATAGCTTATTTTAGAGCTATAGATTAACTTAATATTTCAATATGATTTAGGAAATCAAATAATAAAATTTTAAAACTATTTTTAGCTTGGCTAAACTTAATAGTAATACTCTATTTATCTAGATTTCTATTTTTTATTATATTTTGAATATGTATTTTTATTTTAAATGAATCCAGTTTATTTTAACTTTAATAAAGTCTTTTTATATGTTTTTAAATTAAATGGGTGATAAATAACAAAACATATAAATCCAATAAAATATATTCAATTGATGTTTTAAATTCACCTTTTTCTCTCTCCTTGGACGGGCAACCACCTAGTATAAAATAAACACAAATATTTCTTGGCATCCTGATATTGTGACAGGAAGATGTTATTTAACTTAATTTTCAGTTGGTAAATTTCAGTCAATTTTGAAACAACTATCATTTTGTCCACACGTATTTTTTGTTTTACAAACACAAATACAAATACAGAAAAGCCAAAATAAAACTTCTAAAGAAACTTCAATGAAATATAAAATTTTAAAAGTATTTCATTCAAAATTTTATCATTAAATTTTAATTAATATAGTGTTTAAAAAGATAAGCTTTAAACTTATGTCAAGTATATACTTCTGGGAAGGATAATAAATAAGATAAATGGGAAAATTAAGAAGATAATGATACTTATATTTGATATGAATATAAAGTATTCTATAGTATCATGGGAAGCCATATACTGTCCATGTATGTCGTGGTAGCCATGAGGCTTATCTGAGTAATGTTTCTCTTAATTCAAATAGGCTTATTCAAGTTGTGTTCTGCTTAGGATTAGGAATATTTGATTCCCGTGATAGATGGCTGAATAATAGTAGTGTCACCAACTTAATGATTAGTTGGGGAATCATTCAGCGAGTCACTTGGGGAATTAATTTCCAAAGAGGGAGTAATTGAAGATGTTACAATATCTTCCCCTGGGGTACTGGAAGGTGGAGCCTTGGGAACTTTCTTGAGAGTGTCAGGGATATAGGCTTGGTACTGATCTAGTTTGGCGTTAGGTACAGGAAGCCTGGAATTGTGTTGAGCTGTTCTTGCTTTGCACAAGCAGAGGTGGTTGTGGTGCATGTGTTTTAGTTTGGTTCAAGCACCAATTCCTTTGATGAAGTAAGTATGGTTGGGCTTGAACTCCATGACAATGCCTAGCCCATGTAACCCTGGATCCAACTTGTGCTGATTGTGGTTGACAACTCAGATCTTGTCCCCAGCTTAAAAATATTTCTGTTATAGTGGAATTTCCTCTCTCTTGACTCTTTTCCATTCTATGTCTTCTTGGTCCTTTCTAGCGCGCTGTATATCAGGATCACTGTCATCTGATACCTTCTTAGATAGAGGTAAAATGGTTCTATGGTATTGCTAACAATGTCAGGCTTATGTCCATATACAAGTTCATACAAGCTTTTAATGTATTGTGGTTGTCGTATGTTGAGACTGTTAGGTATAGCTAACAAATTTAGCCCTGGTAACTGTTCAATTACTATACCTGAATGCAGGGTAGTAAAACCAAAGTGGAGTAAAAAATATGTAGGGGTAAAAACTTATATTTATTTTATATAGAAACCAAGTATATATAAGGAGGTGGGAAATTGGTAGAGGGGAAATTGTTGGAATGGGAGGCTGGAGAATTAGGCCAGGATTGGCATCAATACATAATCAAAATATCAATATCAATATGGACTATTAATTTTGAACTCATAAGTAGAGATCAATCAAGCAATCAGATTATTTGTATTACTTCCATTTAGGTTTCTGTAATCAAGTGCCAATTAGGTGCTTTGATTCTGAAATTAAAGGCCTTATTTGTTGCCCCTTGGTGTAACCTCTGAATTGCCAAATTACTGAGGGAATTTGAGTGGAATCTAGAATGCTCTTGAATCCACTTTCTCAATCAATTGGTCAAGCAATTGCCTATGTGTAATTGTGTTCTGGAATCTGACTTCAAACCTAATGTCAATCAAATCCATTACATTCTAGCACATTGCAACATTTTCTGCCACTGGATTGAATGACAGGGTTTAAAAGCGCCTACAGGACCCCAGGTAGTAGTATGGTTCATTCATATACTTTAAGATCTCCATAGCCCAAAAGATAGACTGTTCAGGTGGTCATTCCTAAGAGAAAACAGGCTCCAGCCAAGGCAGCTTGAGCCAAAAGACTCCAGTGGTGAGACAGCAGAATCTGGCCCAACTGTTACCCATGGTGGACGTAGATGGTCAGTACTTGGACTTGTCGGCCAAGTTTTGATGGGAGTCAATTCCTACTATGCCTTTGGAGGGAACTGATCCCTTAATGGTAGTCTTGTTCTTAGCTCTTCATCAGCCACTAGTCCTTACTCAGCTCAAGTTGGAGGAGGGCAATTTGATTCAATGGCAATTTCCTATGCAACAGGTGGATGAGTACTTGGAGGGTCATCTCCAGAGTTTTGCTTTCTGTGGTCAGCAACTTGGGGCCACTCAGCAGGCTACTGTGTTTGCCATCCTCAAAGCAGTGGTCAGAGCTTGGGCCATGCCTGGCCAGACTGTTACTCAGGTGGAAGGTTGAGTAGCTACTGACAACTTTGAGCAAAGACTTTGTTGTGCATTCCAGGATGCCCTGAAGGGTGTAGATCCTGTCAGTGGTGACCATCTGGTTGCCATGGCCCTTACTGGGAACTTGATGCTCCGTGGCACCAACAAGTTTGACCTTACTAAGGAATACAACATGGCTGTCTTCCTTGACTGGCTTCTTGGGGTGTACTACCGTCTAGATAGGAAGACTCCAGATGAGTATGTGCTCCGGGAATCCCTTCTGTGGGATTGTCTCTTCCTTGGTGTGTCCTTCCCTGTTGCTGTGGGAATCAATTGTGTGCAGCACTTAATGGGTCTTCAATGTTCCATCCTTGGGCATTGGCTTTGTGGGTCCTCTGGAAACCAGCTTTGTTACTTGGCCTCAGTTTAGGCCTTGGTTCAATTGGTCTGGTATATGCAAGGCCTGGTATCTCAACAATAAAGATCTTCCAACTTCTTTTTCTTATATATTCTTTGATTTTGGCAAACCATACAACAGCCCATGGATTTTTTATTAGGCTTTCTTTTTTTGTGTTGTTGTCCTCATTGGGGCTTACTATTGACTACTAGGAGCAGCATACATATATTATGCATGCACTCTAGTAATCAATTTCCCAGAAACTGGCTCCTTCAATGTATAGGAGTCAGAGCCAGTTTTTTTGGATGACTTGAACAGGACCTTGTCAAAGAGAGGCAAGTTTAGACTCTCACCCGTAACCTCTGTTGCTGAAGAAGTAGACCTCATCTCCAACTAAATAGGACTGTAGGAGAGGGCGCTTGGCCATGGCTCAGTCAAGGTCTTGGAGTTTGTGGTTAAGGTTAACTATATAGGCTTCAGCTTATAGCCGTATCAACATCTGTACCAGCTTATTGAGGTAGGCGTCCAGGGATACTGCCAGGCTAGGTTTTACCAATGAGTATAGCAAGGGTGGTAGACCTGGTTGTCACCTGTAGAGTAACTGGAAGGGTAGCTTTCCTGTGGCCTGATGATAGCCAATATTTTACACAAAGGTTGCGGCTGGCAGAAAGGTATCCCATTCTGTCTCTTGTTGATGACTAAGCTTCTGTAGTATCTGTACCAGACTTTCATTTGTGTGTTATACCATAACATTGGTCTTCAGGTGGTAGGGAGTAGATAACATATCACATATCTCCATCAGTTTATTCAATAAGGGGATCATATAGCTGGTAAAGTTGGTGCCATTGTCTGTCAACAGTACTCAGGGACAACCATGCTTGTATATTATGTTCTCCAGTATGAATATAGCAGTGGTCAGGGCGGACTGATTAGGGATAGCCTTAGCCTCTACCCATTTGGTCAGGTGATCCATAGCTACAATAATGAGCTTGTTCTTGCTGTTGATGACTGACAAGGGACCCACTACATCAATAGCCACCATATGAAAGGAAAACCCTGGTTGGACTAGTCTGTGCTAGAACTTGGCTACCTTGTGACGCTTGATATTACAGTCATGGCAAGAGGCTAAAGTCTCCACCACATCAGTGTGCCTTCCTTCCCAGAAGTAATGCTGTTGTAGCATTGCTAGTGTATTCTGAATACCACTGTGCCCAGTAGTCTTGTGTGCAGCTATCACCTAGTCCATGTACAGAGATAGATGTATATACAGAAGCCAGGAATCCCCACAAAGCTTTAGGAGCTGTCCCTTGGAGACCTTGGTGTCAACAGCTAGCTTCTTGAGAGCCTTCTGTATTTCTTCCAGTTTCCCCCCCCGAGAAGAAGGGTCCTATTAAGTTTATCATAGAGAATGTCAGCCATGGGGAAGACTAAGGCAACAGTAGGCAGACAGGAGGGGCAGTCAGCATTTTGGTGGATTGCACCGGCTTGGTGAATGATTTAATAGTCATGTGCCTGTAGCTTGATGGCCCAACATGCTAGTCAATCTTTGGGATCCTTCATTGTCTTCAGCCATTGCAAGGAAGCATGGTCTGTGACAATTGTGAAGTGTAATCCATGAAGGTACACCCTGAATTGTTGGTAGGAGTAGATCACTGCTAAGAACTCATGTTATGTGACCATGTAATTCCTCTCATGAACATTGAGGGTGAAAGAGCAGTAACCCACTGGATGTTCTAATCCATCAGCTTCTAGTTGAGAAAGCACACCAGCAATGGCTGTCAAGCTGGCAGCAGTGTGGACTACAAAGGGTCTGGAGAAGTCTGGGTAGGCCAGCACTGGTGCATTAGTGAGAGTCTTTTTTAGGGCCTCAAATGCAGTCTGGCATGCTGGGCTCCAGAAGAAGTCTACATCAGCGCAAAGGAGTTGAAAGAGTGGATCCCCCAGTGTGGCAAAATTGGGGATAAAGCAGCAATAGTAACCTATTATCCCCTGTTGTGAATAACGGCATTCACCATGTTACAATTTCGCCTTTGTTGGGTCATTTCAAAGACAAATCTCTTGCTTTTGCTTTTGACTCTCAAAATGAACTGGCTTCTGCTTCAGGAAATATGATTGTTTGGTTTCCTGACTCTGCACAACTTACTTGCCCCACTCATGCTTATGGCAAGTGATACTACCGTCCTGGTAGTGTTTTGTGGTATTCCTAACCACTATATATTCCATTTCCATATTCACCAATAAAATTAAGTTCTATTCACATTTTTGTCTTTGTGTCTTCTGTACTTCCCTGCTCTCTCTAGCCACGCCTAGTAGAGATTATTCATCCAGGGCTGCAAGGTAAACGCTATTGCTTTCCCTGTCATCTAACCAAGACTTAGTACAAATCCAATCCTAAGGTTAGAATTCCCTGTAGTGTGTCTGTGCCGCGCCTCAGAACACAACATCCCCAGAAAGACTTAGACATCCCTTTTACTAGAGGGTACCTCCATCTTTTCAATGGCCTCAACCTTGAGAGGGACAGGACAGAGTCCATTGCGGCTGATGATAAAACCCAAGAACTCTAGGTGCTCCTTGAAGAAGTTGCATTTGCGTGGCTTCAGCTTTAGATTGGCAGCTAGGAGTTGTTTGAAAACCCCCTCCAGATGAGCCAAATGTTTATTAAAGGTGTGAGAGAAGACATTGATGTCATAAACATATACTAGGACTCAGGAGAGTTTGAGATCTCTCATCACTGCATCCATGGCTCTCTGTAAGGTGGCCGGTGCATTGAATAGGCCTTGGGGCATCCTTGTGAGTTGGAAAAGCCCTTGGTCAGTAGTGATGGCACATTTCTCTTGGTCAGCAGGCAGTAGGTCAATTTGCCAATACCCACTGATAAGGTCCATTTCACTAAAGAACTTGGAACCTCCCAGTCAATCCAGCATATCATCAATGTGAGGAAGTGGGTAGGAGTCCTTCTTGGTGACTGCATTCAGATGGCAGTAGTCAATCACCACTCAATTACTACCGTCTTTCTTATTGACAATCAGCAGGGGGGCAGCCCAAGGGCTCTTGCTGGGGACCAGGAGTCCAGTACCCAGTAGTTTCTGGAGCTCTTTGTTGGCCACAGTACGGTTAGCTTGGCTAAGCCAAATTGGTCTAGATCAAATTGGGGGGCTATCCTGGGTATCAATGTGATGCGCTACGTCTACTGACTTCCCAAGGTCATAGTCATCTTTAGAAAAAAACCTTCCTATATTGAGCAAAGAGATCTGTAGCTAGGTCCTTTTGCTATTTGAAGAGGCCTGATAGAAACTCACAACTGATGACTGACAGAACCTTGGCTGCTCACAGGGTAAGCCCAACTCCAAGAAGTCTGCAAAAGGGGAAGCTTCCTGTAGGTTGCCATGTTCTTCTAAATGTATTTGGCCCATAAATTGGTACTTGGAGACAGTCATTGGTTGTTGACTCATGTTAGCCAGCAACACCAGGATTTCCTGATCACTAGGCATGATGATTCCTGGTGCTACCTGTGGCTCCAATCAAGATGCATTGGGGATGCCAAAAATCTCCCCATGGGTACCAGTGGGAAGTGCAAGTGATAGTCCAGTGTTATGAATTATTTTCAAGCCTGGTGGTATGAACACTTTGGAAGACACATACACAGGAATACCCTTGGCTTCCCCAACCAAGAGAGATAGCACCTTAGCCTTCTTACTACACAGCGTATAGGCAATTGGCAGTTCTTCATCTACATACTCCAGGTTGATGTAGTGTAACCAGCGTAGGGGCAGGTCCAAAGGGCAATTATCATGGTAGAACATGGGAATTGAGTGACCCAAGATCCCAAATATATGATCTCCATGGTTGGTCATAGTATCATACTGAACCATAAAGCTAGTTCAAATAAGGATGTCATACAGTAGTTTTAGAAGCTATTGCAACAACCAAAAATATCTCAGATTTAAACAAAATGATTTCAGATTTAAACAAAATCTAACTATCAGGTTAAAATATACACTCTGTTAACAGGGCTTATTGGCGTTAATGGGCAAAATGAGTCAACACAGCAACAAAGGGCTCATGCGCAAAGCAAAATATTTAAAATACAATCCAAAATACATTGATTCACAAACAAAATGGTGTGAGTTGACTTTTGGTGTACATATGTTTACTATGTGAATCAGTGACAAAATACACCCAAGCAAGGTGAGTCAAAACTCAATCCAAAAAACAAAACACAATAGCAACTTGCTATGTAAACAAAATCACTCACTCAGTGTGTGCAATATATTGTAATCAAGAATGATACCAAGGTATCTAAAATAAGACACAAGATCTGAAACATAAAGTTTTAAAAATATTGTGTTGGGTGTTTGAATTTGGCAGTAAAATCTGGGAAAATGGGTGAAAATTATTTTGGGTATTCAAAAATGGGTGTTGTAAAACCAGAAACAACTAATCAAGAAATGAAAAATCTATAATTGGGATATTGGGTGGGAAAAAATATTAATTGAATATCCATATTCAGATAAAAGCAAAAATTAAAATTAGGGAGTAACTTAATTGAATTTTATTTAGTATTTTAACTAATTGTAAAATGGAAGAAACACAACCACAGAGTACCAATGCACCTGTTGTGTGCTGCGGTTGCAGTTGCCCCCGCGGGTCAAAGAGCAGAGTTAGTGCAACACAAATGCCTACTCAGGAAGGAGACAGGAGAGGAGAGTTTGATATTGACGCTGCACTGACACAGCTGGTTCAAGGAGCACAAGATGCTAGGGTGCAGAGCATAAACCCTTGGGTCCCCAAGCTGACCTGGAAGCCCACCAAGGTTCTACAACTAAAACAGTTAGAAACAAGGAGGTAGAACTTACTTTGTATGTGTTTGACGTTGTGTACCGGCAAGAGTTGGTCCCGTCAGCCATGCTGGAGAAGGTGAAGCCTGTACTTGATACTAGCTACAAACCCTATGTCAGTGATGGCAATCAGGAGGAAGACAAGGAGCCAGAGTTCTATAGAACTGATGAGGGACAGCTGGTCTTGAATAAAGTTGCTGCGTTCTACACCAAGGTACCTATGCCCTGTGTTGTGCCCAATGCCAACAAGTCAATACCCACCACCAAAACACCCGCCCAGAAGCGCATTCCCAATATCAAACACATCATCCTGCTTAAGCTAATGTGTGAATCTGGTGATTACAAGGCGGCCACAGCTCTTGTTGGGGTGGATCCCAAGTATGCCTTGAAGACATTCAACACCTTCATCAATACTGGGTGAGTCCTTGCCGTGGAGAAATCCTTGCATGTTTCTACCATGCTCACCAAGGAGCACAAATGAGCAATCTGCCAGTGGATAACCCAAGATTGCCATCTTGAACTGGAAAATATACAGGCCATGGTCAAATCTACTTTTGGGGTTGAGGCTTTGATTTCCTTTTACTACCATCTGGTGAAGGGAATGCAATTTTCCTGGAAAAAGCTTGGGGTATCTTCCTACAACAAAAATAGCCCAGACAATGTTGAGACCCGGAAAAAATATGCAGAGGCATACACTGCCCTCAAAGCCAAGGGGACAGTCAAATTCTATTACATTGACAAATCAGCATTTGCCTTGTCTATGAAGAATGAGTATGGGTATGTCCTAAAAGGCTCAAATGACGGGATGGCTTGGCATGCTGCAGTCTGCGCCACAGCCTATTCAATGATGGCTCTCCTTGGTCCAAAGGGGGTTGAGCTATACCAAATGATATTGGGTTTTAATAACAGCAGGACCTTTCTATCATTCCTCTAATTGGTCCAGGAACACCTGAGGCGCACAAGCCTGGGCTTCACCAACATCATTGTGCTGGACAACATTGGTCTCCATAAGGTGGCTGATATTCTTGAGGAATTCCCAATGATTGACACTAGAATTGCAGTGGGCCCCCACCAATTGGCCACAGCAAATTTGTGCCTTCTCTTCCTCCCCGCATATTCACCCTTCCTAAATCCCATCAAGGAAGTCTTTGGGTGGCTCAAGCAAGTTGTCAAGCAAGGAACCCCAACTGAGACTGAGGACCTCTTTGATTTGCTTAAGCCAGGATCCATACCCTCCCAGCTGAGACTGTGGCCAAATTCTATGGCCACGCTGATTTGTTCATCCCCGCGTGCCTAGCTAAACAGCCAATCAATTAAAGGCTCAGTATGTCTAACTTTTTTATATTCTCTAATTTACTATTCAAGATTTATTAATTATCAATTTATATTTAGATGTTTACAAGCCTGCAATCACATTCAGCAGGACCATCAATGAAGATTAGTAATTTATTTATTTTATATTAATTATTTATTATGCCATCTGAGGTTATCCCAAAGACTTGATACATGATCAAGTGAATATATTATATTACTCCTATCAAATAAAGTAGTTTTAAAAGCTATGGCAACAAGCAAAATTACTTCAGATTTAAACAAAATGATTTCAGATTTAAACAAAATCTAACTCTCAGGTTAAAATACACACTCTGTTAACAGGGTTTATTGGTGTTAATGGGCAAAATGGGTCAACACAGCAACAAAGTACTCACACGCAAAGCAAAACCATTCAAAATATAATCCAAAATACATGGATTCACAAACAAAATGGTGTGAGATGATATTTGGTGTAAATATGTTTACTATTTGAATTAGTGACAAAATACACCCAAGCATGGTGTGTCAAAACTCAATCCAAAAACAAAACACAATAGCAACTCACTATGTAAACAAAATCACTCAATCAGTTTGTGCAATGGGTTGTAATCAAGAATGATACCAAGGTATCTAAAATAAGACACAAGATCTGAAACAAATTTTGTAAAAATATTGTGTTGGGTGATTAATTTGGCGTAAAATATGGGAAAATGGGTGGAAATTATTTTGGGTATTCTAAAATGGGTGTGGTAAAACCAAAAACAACTAACTTGTAAATTCACTGCCATCCTTGGCATTGGATTGTAAAATCTTCCCCTGCCGCTCCAAGAAAGGTCCCAAAACCCCAGCCAAACCCCTTAATTCCTTAGAGGATTTGGCGCATACAGTTGACAAGAGGTTTGTATTGGCCTACCCTGCAGATGTGTTGCCTTTGGCGGCCCCCTCCTGGGAAGAAACACTGGTCAATTTGGACTTCCTGTTGGCTTGGTGTCGTCCACATTTACAAACTATACAAACCAACCAATCAAAGGTGGCCACATCAATAACCAGCAACTCAAGTGAACCTCAAATACTTGAAACCCCTCCCAGCCAACCAAATGGGCCCGCAGAAATTGGGTTGAAACACTCCAGTCCCCCTGGATCTGTCTCACAAAAATTCTCCCCTGGCCAATCAGATCTGGAACAAAAATCATATGACCAAAACCCCCCTTTTAACACAGCAAGGGAACCCCCAGTCCCCTGCTTGTCTATTTTTCAATTAGATTAAAAGTTTGTTTGGTCAAATTTTAGAGTTTTATTCAGTGGAAGTCTCTATTTGGAGTCCTCCTAGTTAAAATTTTAAAGTGTTAGTATTGGCAGTGAAGCTTACCTTAAGGTAGCCCGGTTCAAACCCGTCATCTTCTCTGGCCTATCTCAAAGAAGCTCGAGTGTATAGCTCTTTTGATTTTTGTTATTGCTTTAAAATTTTTGATTTGAATTTGAATTTTCCTTTAAAAATCTATATAAAACCTATTATAACTTTGGGGTTTTCCTTGATTTTTGTGTTTTCAAACCCGCTTTCCTCTCACGCTTTTGTTCCCAGTGTCCACGACCACTTCCAAGGCCCCTGGACCCGTTCTGCTGTTGCTTTTACTACCAGCTTGTAATCACCCCTACTGAGCCCTATTTTATCCAATTTCACTACAAAAAATATACCATTCTTCTCAGAATGCCTGGGGAACACAGCTATGATACTCCCAGTAGTCAAATTTGTGGTATTTTCTTTGGGTCCCTTTTTCCTTCTCCTGTGGTCCACTTCTCCTGACTTGTGGTGTCATGAATGACATTTCAATACTTGTATTGAAAACCCAAGAGTTAAACCCCGGTTCCCAGGAGACCAGTCCAGGACCCACCAATCCGTTAAAAGACGGGCTCAAATTGGTAAATTACTCTGCGTTCTGCCAGACTACTACAGAGGACCCTCCAAAGATCACTTGAGTCACACAAAGTGGACAGGGGACCGCCCGCTTGTTAAATTGCAAACCCAAGTTAACGAGTTACTCCAAGACCCGCCAGCCCCCCAGAGACAATTCCCCAAATAGTCATCAGATTGATGCCAACCTTGGGCCACCAAAGACCCAAGCCTATGCAGAGGCTGTAACTTGCCTTAAGGAGGTTAAGACAAAACCTATTTTTAACCTTGCCAATGGCCACCAGCAACTGCCAGTCTCCCGCCCAGAAGGGGTAGTGCAATTGGACTACTCAGGTGACATAGCAAACAGTGGCGGCAAAACAAAGTGTTGCCTTTCCAATTTTCCAGAACAAGCACAACCTGGATCTGCCGCCCTTGAGACCCCAAGCCAAGACCCACACCCCGCCAGTGCCTTGTCTGCAAACCTGAACCCTGCAAAAATTGAAGAAGCAAAGTCCCAGGGTATAAAAACCCTGGCGGTAGGCAAAACCCCCATCGTCATTTTTGATAATAAAGTTTTATGAACCTTTGGTTCAAACAAATGGGACATTATTTTTCTTGTTATGCCTAGGCGCCAGATTGGTTATTTTATAACTTAATCACATTATTCATATTCAAATTATTCAGAAAGAGTAAAATACAATCAATCCCAAATATTTAATTGATCTTGGGCTTGGGTGATTTTTTAAAAAATAATTCATTGATTTTATAATTGAAAATTGCAACTTATAGTACTACTGAAAATATCTTAAGTGCTACTACAAACCAAAAATATTTATGATGAGTTGCATGGGAGAGTAATAGCAGCCCCAAAGCTATAAATGCTATTACCCTATCTTTGGCTCATCATAAATATTCTTAGTTTGTTTCAGAAAAAAAGGTTGTTGTTTTTGAAAGACTGATGACTCTATTTAAAATACACCCTCTAGTAAGCTGCCCTACTTCATGAACTTGCCCCAATACACTACTAGCATCTTCTGATATTTTTGTTTCTCTGGTATCATCACATGATTTCAAATGATAATTTATCTCAGAATATTCTGAGAAGCTTTCAAATGTTAAAGGTGAAGTATATAACTTCCCATCTTTCATCAAATATGAAAGATTAATGCACAGATTTTTAACTTCAAGCTCTCTTTTTATAGGCCTAAATTTCCTTTCATAAATATAAAAAAATGCTTTTTGGGAAACAATTGAACCAGTTAAAGATGAATTGTATAATTCTTTTCTTCTTTCTTCTGTCTAAAAATATTTTTTAGATCATTAATGTTGTTAATATAAAGTACATTTTCTTTTTCCTTTAAAATTTTTGATATTACACCAAAGTGACCATCAACAATGCTTTTTCCATGGCATTCAACAAAACGGTTATATTTTATGGAACCCTTAATATATTTAGGTGCCTCTTTAAATAAGTAATATAAAAATTCATATGATCTAAAATGATTTCCATTATCTGTCCATACTTTTATATTTTTTATTTTTTTAAATCTATCTAATTTAAGAAGACTTATTAGACATTCACCTGAAAATAAAGAATCATGTGATAATATTTGAGACAAAAAATCATGATATTCATATTTAATTTTATTGTTTTCTTTAAAAACTAATGCAAACCCTAATAATGAGATTGGTTTTTTTGAATAAAAACAATTATTGGTCTCAATTGGACCACCTCCAACCTTTAAGTTTTCTTTATAATCTATAACTACAACACAAGACTCATCATCTAGTTCATTAATATCTTTTTTATATTCACAATTTGATGAACATAAAAGTCTTGGTGCTGATTAATAGTCTTTAAGTCATTGTCTATAGATTCTGGTAATGGTAAGTTTTTACTTTCACATTCTTCCTTCTTTTTTTCTAGTGAATTTTTTAAATTACAAATATTGCACATATTGGTTTGTTTTTTACTTTTTATTATATTTTTAGAGATTAATTTATAGTAAGTGGAAATTGAAACTGAAATTTCATTTTTTATTTTCATATTTTCATATATTTCTTTTTTTGTTTTAAGTAGAGAGTATTTAATTTCAGTTGAGTAATTACTCATCTCTTTTTCTATATCTTTATAAATTTTTTCAGGCACTTTTTTTGTAAACTGGCTTGTTTTAAAAGAATTTTCCAGCAATTTTTTAATTATTTTTTTAGTTATTTCTTTTTTAATGAATAGTTATTTTTTTGGCTTTTTTTGTTTAAGCTTACATTTTTATTTTTCTTGATTATTCAAACTCACTTTTGGTTATATTAAACCCCATATCATTAAGCTCTTTTAAAGAGTAACTGGAAGTAACCAGAGATTGCAAAGCTGGGAGATGTTTTTGGGGAGAAGATTTCATGAGATCCTTTAAGTTTTCAATGAACTCATTGCCTTTTTGATTTTGAATAGTTGGCAGGAACTGAGCTTTCCCAAATTCAGTTTGAGTAAGGAAGTGCTTGATGAAATTATCAAGATCATCACCAGCAATAAAGAGGAATACCTTTTTTAACATTGCAATTCTCTCTCTTTTTGTCGAAGCTCCCAAGGAAAAAAGGATAGCATGGCAGAAGTAAATTTAACTGAGGACATGGTAGTATTTTGAATCTGTAATTAGGTCAGATCTCTGATGTGTGCCTTAATGATGGAGTAGTTATGATCAGAATGTGGCCTTTGAACGGGGTCTTTTGGATTAGAAGCTTTGTGGTACTTTAGCTCTTATATACCAAGCTAAATGACACCATTCTGAAAGAAATGGTGTGATAGCTTTTATTATAGTTTGAACTTGAATTTATGTTTGCAGAAATTAATTAAATACCCAGTTTTCATGCACAAGTGATATATGTGAAGCAGCTAAGCATTATTATTACATCATATCCTCTTTGTAATCAATGCAAATCAATTAAAATGATGTATTCAGTTAATTGTAACTCTTCCGCATATTTTTAAAATGATAAAATATTAAAGAATTCCATTTAATGAATGCTCAATTTGAGGTTCGAAGCTCACTTGAACCTTAAAATCAATCTAAACAGTGATAAAAACATCCTAACTTCAAACTATCATAAAATCCTAGAGAATTGAGCTTTTTAAATAAAATAAAACGCGAAAATAAAGCTCTCAATCTTATCTTTAATTTCGTCAAATAAAAAACATCTGTTGTGTATTCAAAAAAAAGTATTTATTAGCTTTGAAGTGATCTACTTTATATCATTAGATATAATCATATAATAAAATCTGGATTATGCTCTTTTAAATTACTTTTGCTTTAATATTGAGCATAGTATACATATTAAAATTTTTACACCAATAGAAAGATAAGATTCTTAGCTTCATTTTGATAGTTTACAGTGTGAAAAAATATTAATTTTTCATTGAGTTATTAATGTTTTAAATATAAATTGTGTAATTAGTTACTTTTTCAAAATCGAACTGTGTTATGCTGCGACTTGAGCAGCATGTGCATTAGAAAATGGCCTAATCTCTAAAATAATGACCCAAATCTTACCCTATCTAGTCTTAGTGATCTTCCATCTTAATTCCAGTCAAGTAGACCGCTAGGCCGCCGCCCTTCCCCAAGACCAACTTGCCAAATTGCCCCAGGCATTATACCGTCCCCTGGGAGCCCCCTTTGGACCTGTGCATTTCACTGAATACCCCCCAACCCGGCTTATTCAGAGTATGACTTGGACTATCCTCATTGCCAACCCCTTGGCCAGGACTAGAGAAGCCAAATACATAGGACTTGAAGGAAAGTGGTATGAAAGGCTGCCAAGGTTGTTCAAAGACAAGTACAATTATCTGCCAGCCTACTTTTTTCCCTATGACTCCGCCCTTAACCCCGCAACCAGACCGCCTGCTGGAACCTACCACCACAGCCAAGACCACCTCTACCCAACTGTTTGGAGTACTCTACATTACTTTGACAGGTTTGGTAGATTCTGTGGTCCCCAACTCCAGACCCTGGTCCTTACTTGGGCGTTCTGTATCTTATATTATCAAGTTGGAACCCATTCTATGGTGGGCCTTACCCGCTGGCTTGGCTGCACCTCACCCTGAGCTGCTCAATGCCTCTACCTATGACTGGCTTCCTGACATGTGGTCTAGAATCTCTTCCTTGGCACGACTCATGAGCAAAGACCCTCCTAGCCTGTTGAGCCTTCTCAGCAACCTCTTCCATTTTGGGGAGGCTGTGGTGAAGAGCTTGACTTGCAATGATCTGGATCTGGGTGATGTTGCCTATGCCTCTCTTACTCCTGTGAGTGAAGAGGGGTCTATGCCCTCCTTTCCTGATCTGGAGAAGGGTGCCTCAGAGCCTGTCAGGGATTCTTTCCCTGACTACTTGAATCTTATTTACACACATTATAACAACAAGCTTACCAACCAGCACCAGAGCAAATATTAAAAGGATTTAAAGTCAAAAAATTCACACAGTACACTTCACAATGATGCTGTTGGTCTCAAAAGCTTTGAAAACCGGATTCAAACCCTGGACACTTCTAGAGAATGCATCATTAGTATTGGATCATCACCAAATATTGAATTACCTATTTATGATCATTTGATTCAATTGTTTTTCACTTCCAAAAAGCCTTTTGAAATCAAAAAGGTAAATAATAAGCGGGTTTCTGTCACTTACTGCTCAGCATTTGATTGGCTGCTCTTAGCTTCTCAAACAACTCTGAACCCGCTTTCTCTGCCTTTAGGCATAGTGCCGTACTTAAGTATATTGGATCTTCCCAGTCTACTCCGCTTAATTAGCTTCTATATTACAATATCTTTGTGGCTCCAGCTATGCAATCAACTTGGAATGTTTATTATTAAGAACCATTGTATCCAATACCTAAAATTGGTAAGCTTTAAATGACAAACTCATGAAAATCCCCTCTTATTTCCTCCAAACTCCACTCAAATACCTCAGCCTTGATTTTAAGGCTATTTAAGTGCCCACTTTTTATTCATTCCAATTGTTCCAACAATAAAGATTATTACTCTTCTAGCTACTCTTCCATTTTTGATAACACTCCTTTTTTGAAGCCATGAGGGGAATCCTTTTCCTATCTTGGTTTCTAGCCTAATTCTTGACCAAGGTGTACGCCTTGGAAAACCCAACTCCAACAACCAACTGGTATAATTCCTCCCCAGATGACGCCCACCAGAAGGAATCCTTTGCCAATGGATGGTTCAAATATCCTTCTGGACATTGGGGACGTAAATTTCATTATGGTCACTTGTTTGCTTCCCCACCCACTGAACCTACTCTGGTTAGACCTTACGCCTCATTTTACCTCTTGACGTACTTGGTGGGCTACTATCTACTTGGGCAATTCAGTTCTATGTTTGGAAGATTTGCTTACCTAGGACAACTTGGACATCTTGCAATGGTCACGGTTCCTATTGGCTTGGTCATAGCAGGCTTGAATGTAGGGGCCTTGGCCCATCAGCTGGGAAGTTTACTCCCTGCAAAGTGGGTCCCTGACAGAGCCTCTGCGCACCCCCAGGATGCCTCCTCCTGCCCCTACCTGTACGCCCTGATTGCTCACAGGCATGGCGCTGATGGCACTGAATGCATATTTGCCCCAGATGTCATCTGTGTCCTCCTTGTGGTACCCTCTTTGAGCAACTGTCCCAGTTCTCCACTGGGCGGCATCCTGGTGGTTTATTTTGCCCAGATGGGAGTCAAAATTAGTTAGTTTAGCCCTCCTCTCTCACATAGCTAAGAAATAAACAATCTATAATTGGGATATTGGGTGGAAAAACTTTTAATTGAATAACCATATTCATATAAAAGCAAAAATTAAAAAGAGGGAATAACATAATTGAAATTTATTTAATATTTTATTAAATTCTCAAAATGGAAGGAACACAGCAACAGACTACCATTGTACCCGTTGTGCGCCGCAGTTGCGGTTGCCCCTGCGGGTCAAAGAACAAAGTTAGTGCTACTCAAGTGCCTACTCAGGAGGGAGGCGGGAGAGGAGAGTTCCATAGTGACATTGCAATGACACAGCTGGTTCAAGGAGCACAAGCTGCTAGGGTGTGGAGCAAAATCTTGGGTCCCAAAGCTGACCCAGAAGCCCACCAAGGTTACCACTACCAAAACAGTTAGAAACAAGGAGGTATAACTTACTTCATATGTGTTTGACATTGTGTAACAGCAAGAGTCAGTCCCATCAGCCATGCTGGAGAAGGTGAAGCCTGTACTTGATACTAGCTACAAGCCCTACATCAGTGATGGCAATCAGGAGGAGGACAAGGAGCCTGAGTTCTACCAAACCAATGAGGGGCAGTTAGTGCCAAAGAAAGTTGCTGCGTTTTACACCAAGGTGCCCATGCCCTGTGTTGTGCCCAACACCAACAAGCCAATCCCCACCGCTAAAAAGCCCTGTGCAGACCCAGGCCTAACCAGTCCATCCTGCCATTATCCTGCCCTTGACTCTTATTGCTGTTACCTTCCTGGGACAAAGCTTTGAGGAGCTTTGCCTCCAGGGAGGCAATTTTATTGGATAACACTTTATTGTCATCCCGCCAACGAGCCATGATTTCAACGCTTTTTTCCTCTTGTGCTCTCTATGCCTCAATTTCACAATTCACCATCTCTTTTACTTGTTGCAAGATTTCATCCTATCCTACCAATAAGTTCCAAGCATCCCAAGCATAAATTTGGTTCCCTTGGGCGGGATTCCCTTCCTTTGCAAAGTAATTGGAATACAGCTCTTTGAACGCAGCCTTTACTTCTACTAAAGATTCAGCAGGAACAGTCTTAGTGACCTCCAGGCTGGTCCAAGCTTCTTCCAATGTACTTGTAGGAGCCTCCTTTCTTGCTGCAGCAGTTTCCACACAAAGGACCCCAAACTTGGCTCTCTCAAATTTTAACAAAGAAGACATGATAATTGAAAAATAGGTGAGGGGAAAGCATCAAAACCGACAATGTGAATATATCTTTTATTAATGTTTAACTGTTTTTGCTTATATACCATTTGGGGCATATACGGCTGAAAACCCCTCTGGTTCCTGAATCAACCAATGATTTGTGTCATGTGGTCTATGACATTCAAGTCATCCAACATAGATCTTTACCTAAAAGATCACCAACAATTCTCAACCTATGAGAATTAACCTACAATGAGAAGGAGTCACCTGACACCCTTCATCTCAATGTACCAATTTGGCATGGAGCTTGACCAGCTCCCAGCGCCAAAACCCTGTGGATTGTACATACCAAACTCAGCTATCAGTGTTCTAACTGGGAACTAGCTGATCAAACCTGAATTCCTAGGCATCCCTGCCTCTATTTGGTTATCTTTGCATTTAATGGTTTTTTTGCCTTAAAACCCATTAAAATGCTTCAAAACTTGAACCAGGCGCCATCACGGCACCCAGCAATTTCCCCAGGCAGCGCTGCGGCGCCTGAGAAAATTTGATAGCAGCGCCTTGGCGCTTCTCAAATCCATTAGGCGGCGCAGCAGCGCTTCTAACCCAATAAATTTGCCAACACGGCGTTTTTAACCCTAATTCTGGGGGTTTTCCCATGGTTAACCTTAACCAAACTTCTTGACACAGTCAAGGCCATTTTAATATAATTAAATCCTCATTAATTATATCATGTATTTATTAATTAATCTCCCTGATTAACTAACCCGTTTTGAGACGCCTAGTCTCCAAGATTGATTTGGCCAATCTTGCCTCAATTCTTTTAGTTAGACTAACCTAACTAAACATCCATATTCTGTTCTTTTATTAAGCATAGATATCTAGCTTCTAAGAACCTTTCCCTCAAGAATTCCAAACAAACCTATCTATATGTAATAAACAGCAAAAACAGAATATCTTTATATTTTGGAGCATTTATTTGGCTAAATACTCAGCAGTGACTGTAGTACGGTCACAGACCCACTCACAAGCGCATTCCTGGCATTAAGCAAATCATCCGTCTCCAGCTCATGCGGGAATCTGGTGATTACAAGGCGGCTGCAGCTCTTTTTGGGGTGGATCCCAAGTACGCCTCAAAGGCCTTCAACAAGTTCATTGATACTGGCTGAGTCCTTGCTGCAGAGAAATCCTTGCATGTTTCTACCATGCTCACCAAGGAGCACAAATGGGCAATCTGCCAGTGGATAACCCAAGATTGCCATCTTGAACTGGAAAATATACAGGCCATGATCAAGTCCGCTTTTGGGGTTGAGGCCTCAATTTCCTTTTACTACCATCTGCTCAAGGGGATGCACTTTTCCTGGAAAAAGTTTGGGGTGTCTCCCTATAATAGAAACAGCCCAACCAATATCAAGACCTGGAAAAAATATGCAGAGGCGTACACTGCCCTCAAAGCCAAGGGGACAGTGAAATTCTATTATATTGACAAATCAGCATTTGCCTTGTTGATGCGCAATGGGTATGGGTATGTCCTCAAAGGCTCCAATGGCAGAATGGCTTGGCGTGCTGCAGTCTGCACCACAGCATACTCAATGGTGGCTCTCCTTGATCCAAAGGGGGTTGAGCTGTACCAAATGATACTAGGCTCCCACAATAACCGGACCTTCCTATCATTTCTCCAATTGGTCCAGGAGCACCTGAGGCACACAAGCCCGGGCTTCACCAACGTAATTGTATTGGACAATGTTGGTCTCCACAAGGTGGCAGATATTCTTGAAGAATTTACATCAATTGACACCAGCATTGCAGTGAGCCCCCAGCAATTGGCCACAGCAAATTTGCACCTTCTCTTCCTCCCTGCTTATTTGCCCTTCCTAAATCCCATTGAGGAAGTCTTTGGGTGGCTCAAGCAAGTTGTCAAGCAAGGAACCCCAACAGGGACCAAGGACCTGTTTGATTTGCTTCAGGCTGGGATCCATATCCTCCCAGCTGAGACCGTGGCCAAATTCTATGGCCACACTGATTTGTTCATCCCCGTGTGCCTAGCCAAACAGCCAATCAATTAAAGGCTTAGTGTGTCCAACTTTTTTATATTCTCTAATTTAATATTCAAGATTTATTGATTATCATTTTATATTTAGATGGTTCCACGCCCACAATCACATTCAGAAGGACCATCAATAGATGTAAGTAATTTATTTTATTATATATTATTTAATATGTCATATGAGGTTATCTCAAATGCTTGATACTGAATTATGAAAAAATATTTATATCACTTTTGTCAAATAAATATAAAATAGTCTTATAAAAATTAAACATAAATTGTAAGGTTGAAATTTATTTTATTACCATATTATTTTATACTTTTATGAAACCCATTTCTGCAATATATTTTGCAAATCTTGTTTGCTAAAATATTATTTAAAAAATTATTTATAATATAAAAATATAGTAGAGTATAAATATATTTATTGATATAGAGATAAAATTAAGTGCACCTATAATGGGTTGACGGTATGCACCCACCCCGCAATGGAGGTGGCACACAACCTCCACCGCCACACCATGGACAGTGGATACACCCTGGTTAAAATATTTGCGCCTGCTGGTAAAAGGAAGGATGGTGAGGTGGGAATGGAGGAGCAGCTTTTCTGGTGGGGCTGCAAACCCAAAGATGCAAGCCAGGACCAGGGCGTCCTGGATGACGTGATCCACCGAGTCATACCCAGGGGGGACCTTCTTCCCGTCCATTGAGAGCCTGGCCTTGTTGACCCCAAGAAGGACCCTGTCTAGGTCCTCTACACTGGCGCTCATCCCAAAGAATGAAAAGATCCCCAAGGTAAACAACAAGGTGAAGCCTTTGTCCAGCAAAGGCTTCTGTAAACTTGCACAATTTGTTGTATTAAGTGCTAATCTTCTTCTTGTGCTTGGTTTTGGCAAAGTTCAGCTCCATAGCTGTAGGGACCCCTGTCTTGTTGGCACTCCAGGCCAGCCCAAAGTCCGCCATGAGGATTTTTGTCTTCTTTATGGCTGTTGCATCTGCAACAGCCAATTTTGACACCACACACCCAAAGTTCTCCAACAGGTAAGAGATGGTATGCTCCAAGGGGTAGCAGAAGCAAGAAGCCGCATGAGCCTGGCCTATCTCCGGTATATTCTTGAATGGGAGCGTCACCAGGACGTTCTAAACAAGCTCAATGAAGTTTACACAGTAAACTCTACTGAGGTTAACCGGGTCCAGGCGGATCAGTTGGGCATCCTTGTAGGCAGTAACTGCCCACTCAGATGCCCCTTCACCATGAAAAAGCCCAGCCAATGCCTCCCTGGACATTGGGAATGTACCATGTATCCTGTCTTCAAGCTCCCGCATAACAGGGGGGACAGATAGAGCTGTTTGGCCACGTGAGTGGCATAATTTGAATAGAAGGTGGGGGGAACAAAAGGAACCAGGACCCAGCATAGTTCACCATCAGCATCTTCTAAAAAAGGTAAGTATTTAAGAATTTTTATTAATTATAATTTTTTAGGTTACCTTCTTGGGTTTCTTCCTTGCTGGCGGCTTCAGCCGGCTTTGCTATTCTTGGCGCAAGCAGTTGTGCAGGCAATTTGGTATCCTCTGCCCTGGCACGCTTGGCGGGTTTACAATGTTCATACATCTCCGGGCCATCAACCCAGACAGACGGCACAGAAAGATTGTATGCCTTGAACTGGAGGCTCATGGCCACAGTTTTTTGAATATTTAGTAAGTGCTTGATTGTCTTCTCTGGGGTGTCTGGCATTTTTAACATTAGTGCCTTTGCGGACACCTTGTCAATTTTGTCCCCAGTGAGGACAGCAGACTTCACTTTGGCTTTGACCTTTCAGCCAATGTTTTTTTATTTTGGCAATCACCAAGTCAAGATTCTTCAGAAGCTTTTCCAATTCTCTCATTGATTTTTTACTAACCTTTCCATATTTTTTTATAGCTTTTGCCCCAATAAATTCTGTATTATTTTGATACTGTTGCCTCTTTGTTTATTCCTTTTTGTTTTCCCATTTACTACATTATCCCATCTTTTTTACCCATTGTGTATATGTTTTACGCTCATCTTGATATGTGTTGTTTGCTTTGTGTTGGCATTGTTTCCTTGATTACCATATTATTTTGGCGCTTGACATAGCCCCTTGTGAAAATAGTAACAATAATTTGGTGATCAGCTAAATTTGAATAAGAAAATTATAGTGTTAACTGTTTTTAGATAAAGTTGTTACTGATCCAAATTCAAAACCTTAATGATAAACTTTAAGCCAATCAGGAGCCAAGTGATAAAGTGATTGTTGTGACATAAAGGGTCATTCAATAATTCTTTGATGCATGTGCACTAATTAATATTATTGGCTGGATGTTTTGCCATTGTATGCCATTGCCGCTGTGGGGAGTTGTTGATGGACTAGTGCTAACCCAGCAGCTGATTGGGCACTAGTCCATCAACAACTTGTCACAGCAGCAATGTCAAACAATAGCAAAACATCCTGCCAATAATATTAATTAGCGCACATGCATCAAAGAATTATTGAATGACCCTTTATGTCACAACAATCACTTTATCACTTGGCTCCTGATTGGCTTAAAGTTTATCATTAAGGTTTTGAATTTGGATCAGTAACAACTTTATCTAAAATCAATTAACCTATAATTTTCTAATTCAAATTTAGCTGATCACCAAATTGTTGTTAATATTTTCACAAGGGGATGTGTTTGGGTGCTAAAAATAACTGTGTTCAGGATCTAGATACACAACATAGTAAATATATGGTTTTATAGAAATAAGCTGAACATAAAGAATAAAATCAACTATAAACAAAGAGAACATGAACAATTTTAATTCAAAATGAAGATAATATAAATAGAAAATGTTTGGCAACAGGGGGTTTTTTTGGCGCGGGGAAGAGTGATGCCTAGGAGCAGAATAGTGCAGGAAGGAAGACGTAGAGGCAGTGCTGGCCTGGGGGGTCTGGGATTAGGTGGGTTGGGCTTGCGGGTGAGGGGTGTTGGTGGCAGGGGTGGAGGCAGGAGGATTGCGTGTGATGGCCGCTGTATACCTCTCATTGTACTCCTCATCAGTCATTGTCTGGATGGGCTGGTAGGTGGTAGTGGCACGTGGTGGAAGGCGCTTGTCTTTCTGTGATTGGTTACCCATGTTCACATGGAAAAATATTTGCACAAACAAGTCAGCCACCAGTTGGTGACCAAAGAGAGAATTGTGGTCAAGCACCCCAAGATAGAGGGGTTTGAAAGCCTGAGGGCAGCGCTCCTGGATTGTATCTCTAATATTAAAGAACACAACATCAGCCAGATGGATTTCAGCATGACCAGCTGGGTACACGGAGGCCTGGTGCCCGCGTTCCTGGATGGCCTCAAGGACGGTGGAGCTGCCCTCCATCTGGTGGCTCAAGAAAACCCAGTATTTGGAATTTAAGCCATCCCAGGAGTCAAGCAATCCACCGAGGATGCGGCTGTATGAGTACCTATTAATGAAATCAGGGTTTTTCCAATAGTAGACAAAACCCTTGGCTGAAACAGCCAGAAATGCACTAATGAATGTCCCCTTCTTGACCTTCTTCCTTCCATTCTTGGTGGCGGCTTTTTCTTGCTCACCAAAATTGACAAATGCAATTGATAACTTGTAGTACAAGACAAACATGATGTCATCTGTTAGACTTGTCACGCATCTGACCAGGGTTGATTTGATTGTGATGTCATATGAGGAATCCTCAGCGCCATCCCATTGGTTGCCAGTAAAATTTGTAAGAACCCTAATTGAAGCCACCTTTCCGTGCATCCAGAGCTGCACCATGCGCTCAGATACCCAAATGCCATGGTGCACAAGTTGCTTCCATACCTGGGTCAAGGGAAGCTTGGGGTCCCGCTGGAGGAGGTCAAGCATTATTGGGTATGCCTCAGATATTTGTGACTTGGGGGCCTTCTTGGGCTTCTTGGCTGTCCCAATCAGATTCCCCCTGTTCATCAGGTTGTTGAATTCCTGCATGACACTAGCTTGGGTAAATTGCAACTGGCCAGCAATCTGTTCCCAGGACAGACCCTGCAGGTTGAGTGCCACAATTTCCTGAAAAATTTGGGCAGTGATTATTCTGCGTTTGGGGCGCTGGGCGGCAGGAGCTGAAGCCTGATTGGCTGAGGGGGGGGCAGGTTGGGCAGTGGCAGGAAGTTGTTCCAAATCAAGGTTGCCATCCTAATTGATTGGTTGATAGTCAGCTTGTGCAGGGGTGGGTGTGGGAGCAAGGGCAGAGCTAGACGCTAAGTGACTCTCAAACAAGTCAAAGCTATATGGGTTGGGGGACAGTAACAGGTCAGCTTCCCTGTTATCCTCCTCAAAGGCTTGAGTGTAAACAGGTGCCTCCACGTTCGGAGCCTTGCCTCCAGTGAAGCTGGCTTGGCTGCTGCTGGCTTGGCTGCTGGCGCAGTTGAAGATATTGCTAGTAAAAACCATTGTAAAAAACCTAGGATAAAATCACTAAAAGTAGAAATTTTAAAAATTAATAATTTATTTTTATTGTAATCACAAGTCCATATTTGGAAAGTTCTCAAGACCATTGCATAAAAATCAGGAACCATGAAAATGAATAAAATGCCTTGTTCCTAAACTGAATAGCTGTTGATTGGCTGTTATACTGTTATTTTTCTATTTTAGGCTGCTCATACTACACATCTTGTGTGAGTTCATTTTGTTTTGTGCTTGTGGAATCTTGCTTCTTGTCAGGATTGACAATTCTCCTCCTCTGGAAACCCAGGCCCAAGAGCAGGAATCAAACCCGGAACCTGGATTCCCTCAGGCCATCAGGCCTATGGACCGCGGGACCGCCTGCCCACATTTTTCTGGGGTTGAGCCCCCGCAAGCTGACGCTGAGGATGATGGCCCACCATTGAAACAGATCAAGCCAAGGAAATTAGTGAACTAAGTGGAGTGCCAATCACGTTACCTAATGGAGGCAACCAGGCAATAACTATTAGCTTCACAAGTTTGAAGTCTTCACCAGCAACCAATCAAGAGCCAACCCAAGGAAGAGGCACAAGCCTGCAACCTGGCCCCATGACCACAACACTAGAGCAAGATAATCAAGTAGCTAAATTGGGAGTCTCAACCAATGAAAGAACTCCCGGGCCAAGCACCATTTTGCTGCCTTTAGACCCAAGTCCCCAATTCCCCCAGCCCTGCCTTTCCCAATGCCCTAATGACCCCCCAACGGAAAATGTTTAGTTTGGAGGTGGGGTGCTATATAGACCCAAGGACCCTGCGTTTCAAACTTATTGCCATTTCTGAATAAAGGTTATGTTACTTTGGCTCATACAGCTATTACCATATTTTGTATTTGCTGTCTATAAGTTTAGTTTTAGATCTCCCGGCCCTCCTGCCCCTTTGCCTGCAGTTTTCTGTCCACCTGGTGCTCCCTTTGGGCCCGTTCATTTTACTGATTACTCATTAAAGCCCAAATATAAGGATTACACCCCAGAGAAAATCATTGAACTTGACCCATTAGCCTGCATCCAATCTGCTATCAGATACAACTGCCAAGGCCTGTGGATATTCTCTACCCCCAAGTTATTTAGAGGAAAAATTCAACTACCTCCCGGCCTACAACGTTTATATGGAACCACCCGTAGCATCAAAACCAATGTCAGCCTCTTCCCCCAACCTGCCAACCAACCATACCAGCAAGCTTTTTGGTATAGTGTACATCATCCTCACTGGGGTGTTGGACACCATTGTACCGGCCACTGGCCCATGGTCTTGGTTAGAAAATTCTGCTTCTTATGTCTTAAAAGTTAGTCCCTCTCTTGTGGTGGGCCCTGCCCGCAAAAAACCTGGTCCAAGTTACCTCCAAAACTGGCAGGCTGGCTGCCCAAGAGTGGGTCCCTGACACTTTTAGATTGCTCAATTTTTGATTATTTTGGTCCTTCTGTTGGTGCCTCATATGAATCCTGCTTGGATTATAATATACTCTGGAATAGCATCCATCCATTTCACTTTTTGTATCAGTTCATTTTGTTTGTGGTTTGAACTACACCACTTGATGTTTGCTTTAATTTTGTATAATGGGTTAGTGAAATTTTGTTTTTGGTTTGACAGTTCATTTATTAACCAAAAATATTTAAATTAATTGAATCCTGAATCTTGCGCAACTTAGATTTTGTTTAAATCTGAAATTATTTCATTTAAATCTGAAGTATTTTTGCTTGTTGCCATAGCTTTTAAAACTACTGTAAATACAAAAATCAAATTAAAAAAAACTAAATGTAAAATGCACAAGTTAGAATTTATTTTATTAACGTATAATTTTATGCTTTTATGAAACCGTTTCCGCAATATATTTTGCAAAACTTGTTTGCTGAAATAAAAATTATAAAAATTTATTGTAATAAAAATAATATATATATTAATAAAATTTACTGGAATCATATTTTTTATTGTGTGCGCCTATATGAGTCCTTTGGTATGTACCCACCCCGCAATAGAGGTAGCATACAACCTCCACTGCCACACCATGGACGGTGGATACACCCTGGTTAAAATATTCTTGGTGGCTAGTAAAAGGGAGAAGGGTCAGGTGGGAATGTAGGAGCAGCTTCTCTAGCAGAGTTGTAAACCCATAAATCCCTGCCAGGACCAGGGCGTCTTGTATCAAGTGATCCACTGAGTTGTACCCGGGGGGACCTTATTCCCATCCAGGGAGAGCCTGGCCTTGTTTATCCATAGGAGGACCCGTCAAGATCCTCCACATCAGCGCTCATCCCAAAGTAAAACAGGAACCCCAGGTAAACCACCAGATGAAGCCTTTGTCCAGCAAAGGCGTCAGTGAACTTGCACAGCTTATTGTATACTGCACTTATTTTCTTTTTGTGTTTGGTTTTAGCAAAGATCAGCTCCATGGATGCAGGGAGCCCTGTCTTGTCAGTGCTCCAGGCCAGCCCAATGTCTGCCAGGAGGATTTTGGTTTTCTTGACAGCTGTTGCGTCTGCAACAGCCAATTTCAACACCATGCACCCAAAGTTCTCCAACCGGTAAGATATTGTGTGCTCCACCAGATAGCAGAAGTAAGCAGCTGCATGGGCCTGGCCCATCTCTGGTACATTATTTAATGGGAGCGTCTCCAGGACGTCCCAAACAAGCTCAATGGAGTTTACACAGTAAACTCTACTGTGGGATACTGGGTCCAGGTGGACCAGTTGGGCATCCTTGTAGGCAGTAAATGCCCACTCAGATTCCCCCTTGCCATGCGTCAGCCCGGCTAATGCCTCCTGCAACATAGGAAAGGACCCATAGAACCTGTCTTCAAGCTCCTGCAAGACAGGGGGGACAGATACAGCTGCTTGGCCACATGAGTGATGTAGTTGGCGTAGAAGGTGGGGGGGACAAAAGGGACCAGGACCAGGCGGAGTTCACCATTTACTTTTCTAAGAAAAAAGGTAAGTATTTTGAAAATTTATTAATTTTATTTTTTATTTTACCTTCTTGTGTTTCTTCCTTGCCCACAGCCTTGGCCAGCTTGGCCATTCTTGGCGCAAGAAGTTGAGCAGGCAATTCTGTGTCCTCTTTCTTGGTGCGCTTGGCCAGCTTGAGATGGGCATACATTTCTGGGTCATCTGTCCAGACAGACAGCACAGAGAGGGCAAATGACTTAAATTAGAGGCCCTTGACCACAGTTTTTGAATATTTAGTAAGTGCTCAATTGTCTTCTCCGGGGTGTCTGGTATTTTGGTCATAATGGCCTTTGCAGACACCTTGTCTATTTTGTCCCCTTCAAGGAAAGCAGACTTAACTCTTTCTTTGACTTTGTGGTCAATCTCTTTAATTTTAGCAATTGCTGAGTTGAGGTCTTTTAGCAGCTTCTCCAATTCTCTCATTGATTTTTTACTAATCTTTCCATATGTTTTTATAGCTTTCATCCCAATAAAATATGTATTATACTGATACTATTGCCTCTTTGTTTATCCCTTTTTGTTTTCACATTACTCCAATATCCCATTTTTTCCCCATTGTGTATATGTTTTACGCTCAACTCAATATGTGTTGATTGCTTTGTGTTAGCATTGTTTTCTTAATTTCTGTATTGTTTTTGGCGCTTTGCACAGCCCCTTGTGAAAATATTAACAACAGTTTGGTGATCAGCTAAATTTGAATTAGAAAATTATAGGTTAATTGAATTCAGATCAGTTACAACTTTATCTAAAATCAATTAACCTATAATTTTCTAATTCAAATTTAGCTGATCACCAAATTGTTGTTAATATTTTCACAAGGAGCTGTGTTTAAGTGCTGAAAAACTGTGTTCTGGATCTAGATACTTGACATAGTAAATATATAGTTTTATAGAAATAAGCTGAACATAAAGAATAAAAACAACTATAAACAAAGAGATTATGAGCAATTTAAATTCAAAAAAAAGATAATATAAATAGAAAATGTTTGGTAACAGGGGGTTTATTGGGGCAGGGAAGAGTAATTCCTAGGAGGCAGAATAGCGCGGGAAGGAAGACATAGAGGCAGTGCTGGCCTGGGGGGTCTGGGATTAGGTGGGTTGGGCTTGCGGGTGAGGGGTGTTGGTGGCAGGGGTGAAGACAGGAGGTTTTGTGTGATGACCGCCATATACAACTTGGTGTATTCCTTGTCTATCATTGGCTGGATGAGCTGGTAGGTGGTAGTGGCACGTGGTGGGAGGTGCTTGTCTTTATGTGATTAGTTACCCATGTTCACATGGAAAACCATTTGCGCAAATAAGTCAGCCACCAGTTGATGACCAAAGAGAGAATTGTGGTCAAGCACCCCAAGATAGAGGGGTTTGAAAGCCTGAGGGCAGCGCTCCTGGATTGTATCTCTAATATTAAAGAACACAACATCAGCCAGATGGATTTCAGCATGACCAGCTGGGTACACAGAGGCCTGGTGCCCGTGTTCCTGGATGGCCTCAAGGACGGTGGAGCTGCCCTTCATCTGGTGGCTCAAGAAAACCCAGTATTTGGAATACAAGCCATCCCAGGAGTCAAGTAATTCACCAAAAATGTGGTTGTACAAGTAGCCCTTGATTAAATCTGGGTTTATCCAATAGTAGACAAAGCCCTTGGCTGAAACAGCCAGAAACGCATCAATGAAAGTTCCCTTCTTGACCTTCTTCCTTTCTTTTTGAGTGGTGGCTCTTCCTTGCTTGCCAAAATCATCAAAAGCTATTGATAGATTGTAATAGGAGATGAGCATGACATCATCAGTTAGACTAGTCAGGCATTGGACCAGGGTTGATTCAATGGCAGTGTAGTACAGGGAATCCTCAGCACCATCCCATTAGTTGCCAGCAAAATTGGCAAGAACCTGTATCAAAGCCACCTTCCCATACATCCAGAGCTGCACCATGTGCTCAGAAACCCAAATGTCATGGTGTGCAAGCTTTTTCCAGACCAGGGTCAAGGGAAGCTTGAGATCCTGCTGGAGGAGGTCAAGCATGATTGGGTATGCCTCAGATATTTGTGACTTGGGGGCCTTCTTGGGCTTCTTGGCTGTCCCAATCAGATTCCCCCTGTTCATCAGATTGTTGAATTCCTGCATGACACTAGCTTGGGTAAATTGCAACTGGCCAGCAATCTGTTCCCAGGACAGACCCTGTAGATTCAATGCCACAATTTCCTGAAGAATTTGGGCAGTGATGATTTGTTGCTTGGGGCGCTGGGCCGGGGGAGCTGAAGCCTGATTGGCTATAGGGGGCAGGTTGGCTGGTGGCAGGAAGTTGTTCCAAATCAAAGTTGCCATCCTGATTGTTTGGTTGGTGGACATCTTGTGCAGCTGTGGGTACAGGAGCAGGGGCAGAGCTAGAAGCTAAGTGACTACTAAACAAGTCTAAGCCATATGGGTCAGGGGTCAGTAACAGGTCAGCTTCCTTGTTACCTGCCTCAAAGGCTTGGGTTTAAACAGGTGCCTCCACGTTATGAGCCTTGCCTCCATTGAAGCTGGTTTGGCTGCTGTTGGCTTGGCTGCTGGCGCTGTTAAAGATATTGCTAGTAAAAACCATTGTAAAAAACCTAGGATAAAATCACTAAAAGTAGAAATTTTAAAAATCAATGATTATTTTTATTGTAATCTCAAGTCCATATTTAGAAGGTTCTCAAAACCATTCCATACAAATCAGGAGCCATTGAAATGGATAAAATGCCTCTGTTCCTAAATTGGATAGCTGTTGATTGGCTGTAAAACTGTTATATTTCTATTTTAGGCTGCTCACACTACACATCTTGTGTGCCTTCATTTTGTTTCATGCTTATTGAATCTTGCTTCTAGATTCTCTAATTTTGTTTTATTTTAGTCCTTTTGTTAGTGCCTCATATGAATCCTGCTTGGATTATAATATACTCTGGAATAGCATCCATCCATCTCACATGTTGTGTCAGTTCATTTTTTTGTGGTTTACATTACACTGCTTGATGTTTGATATAATTTTGTATAATTGGCTAGTGAAATTTTGTTTTTTGTTTGAAAGTTCATTTATTAACCAAAAATATTTAAATTTTTTGAATCCTGAATCTTGTGCAACTTGGATTTTGTTCAAATCTGAAATCATTTTGTTTAAATCTGAGGTATTTTTGGTTGTCGCCATAGTTTTTAAAACTTATTAGCTGTTATTCTCCAGAACTATGGCAGGAGCAGTGACCATTAGTTTTCCAACACAGAGAGGAAGAAAAGATTAAGCTCCTTTTTCTCTAGTGGTCTGTGGGCCAACACTACCAAACTCTTCATGATAAACTAGGTCTAGTGCCAGTTTTAGCTTCTTGACCAGCTGCAATGATATAACGTTTCCTGTAGCATCAGTATCCAGTATGGCTTGAAAGTGGGTTTCTTTCACTACCAGGTTGATATAAGTACAATCCTGGAAGTCTTCTCTGATCTCTAAAATCTTTGAGACCTGATGTACGCTCAGTCCTTTGAACTTCTCTAGGAAGGTAGCCATGGCAGCTCCTACAGCTGGGCTTGCTTCCTTGAGGGACTTTAGAAGGACCAAGACATTTACTATGCACTGCAGCTTGGTCAGTTGTTCATTGCTTTCCTCCTTGAAAGTAACTTCCACGCCTGGTTGAGCCAGCTGTTTGGCATATGGTAAATAGACCGCTTTCCAAGCTATCTGTGGGATGATCACCTCAGGGCAAAGTGGTGTCTGATGGGTACAAGTGTTAATTGTGAGAACTTGATGTAAGAGATCCTATTGAACTCCTTCCAAGTTATTATCCTTGTGTAAGGGTTAAGAATTGAAGTCAATCAGGGAGGGCTCTTCTTTAGGACTTAACTCAGAGGATAGTGAGGCAGCAGGCCTCAGAGCAGGTTTGTAAGGGGGGGGCAGAGGTATGGGGGAGATGAGGGCGTCAAAACTACAAGGGCAGCCAAGGATTTCTCCTTATCCTGGCTGATTAGTTGTTTTTGACTGGTCCTCATTTTCTTACTCAATATCTGTGTCATCAGTGTAGTCCTCCTCCTCTGGTTCCCCGCCTACAACCAAGATCTTGTGTGGGGATTTACAATCCTGAGAGAGATGTCCAGGTTTGTTACACTTAAAGAAAAGATGTGCTGAGTTGTTCAAGGTACCAGGATTGGTCTCAACCACCTTCAAACCATCAGTACTGAAATTTCTGGTTCTGGTTTCAGTGAGGGGTTTAGGGGTTCCTTTAGGTAGAGGAATCTCAAAATTCTCCTTGTAAGTTCTCAGCAATTGAATCAGGTCAGGAACTTTCTGGGCAGTGTAGATTCCAGACTTTAAGGCAAGCAAGAGTTCCCTGTTGATCTGTACTGCATTAAGAAGTGCTGAATGTACATCAATATACAACACTGCCTTCATGGAAGCCAAAGTCTGTGCTTCCAAGTAGAATCTGGAAGTAAACTCCTCCAAGGTTTCTCCCACCTTGAGTTTAGTATCCACAAAGTCCATCTTCTGTCCTAGGAGGGCTTCCTGGCTACCAAACTCTTCCATTAATGCCCAAGAAATGTTGGCGTAAGTCCAGCCATTTTCTGGGAGGCGGGGTAGTATCAATGTCTGTGTGTCAGTGTCCAGACAGTTGATTATGGTAGCGTCTTTCATAGCCTCATCTGCCCCATACATTGAGTTCTGATATAGCCAGAGGAACATGGCTAAATTTGTTTTTCTGTCAGACCTGGGGAGATTAGCTGGTTTAAAGAAGGGCAAAGTGTTATGGGTCATAGTTGTAGCTGGTACAGCCTGCCAAATAGGGGAAGCAGGTCTGTTGCGGTTGGCTTTGGACACAGCCTTGTGTGCATCGTCTTGTTGTGCTTTGGGATCTTGTGCAGTATCTTTAATGGTAACTGTGGCTGGACCACCATTCTCTGTCACCACCTCTAGCACTTGGATAGAACCTGGAAGCCTCCAGTTGGTCTCTTTGTTGCTGTCCAGGGTGTGATATTCTTCTTGCCCATATGAGTTCCAGTAGCTGCCCTGGAATTGATGTCCAGTCTCCCTGTGCTGGTGTTGGTTCAGAAGACTATCCAGATTCTGTTCCAGTGAAGCCATTTTTCTGTTTTCTCTCTCCAACTGGTCTTGAATAGAAACCATCAGGGCCCTGTGCTCATCCAGTTTATCTGTGTAGGCCTGGTTCTCCAGACAAGTGACATCTAATTCCACTTCCAGTAGGTTTATCCTCTTATCCTGGTTGGTCAGTACCTCTTGGAGTTTTGAGATCTTATCAGTGTTGGTTTTGTCTTGGCTCTGGCACCAGCTAGACAAAATGGCTTTCTCAGCCTGGAGCCCATCAACCTTGTGTTGGACTTTGCCAAACTCTTGGTAGATGAAAGTCAAGTCAAAACCTGCTTTCTTCACTTCATGTTGTAATTTGGATAGGTGGTTGTAGAGTCCCAATATATCTCTATTAATCATTGCGCTTGAAGGGGAAGGAGTAGTGGTCACAGGTTGGCTGGGCCCTGCCAAGGGTAGGACTGCTAGGCGCTGGCTCAAGATGGTCACCTCCTGGATCAGCTCACAGATGACTGGCCCATTCTCTTTGATGTGTGCTGCCACTGTGGAAATCCAGATATAGTTCAACCCTTGGTAAAAAAGGGTCTGTATCACTTGATGGGGGACCAGAGAGTTCAGTCCTTGCTCAACTGCTTTGGACCAGGGTATAATGCTGTTCTGGACCGTCACTACTTCTGAAAGCTGGTTGTTCATTAACTCAAAGTTGGTAGTCAGATCATGGTATAAGAGCTGAAGGAATGACTGCTGGTTTGTCACTAGTATTCCCTGATATTGTATCAGGCTCTGTAGGCGCCCCAAGTGTACTCAATTATGGCATATGGCTGGATGGGCAAAGGGTTGTATATAGTCCTTCACATGCTCCGCAGTTTAGAGGTCCTTATGAAGTTGGTCAAGGTTTACCATGCTTATGTTACAAAATCTCTCCATGGATATTTCTGAAGAGGGATGTTGGATGGCCAGCAGTTGTGATTGTTGACCTTTGTTGTCCGCTCATTGTCCATTCTGATCATGGATTGCCAGATGGCTTCTTTGGAAGGGCTGGCATTAGCATACACTTCCATGGATGCGGGCGCTGTCAATAATACAAGACTCTGGTTGCCAAGTAAGATGTTTAAGGGAAATCATTCATGAATTGTTGGAGTTGGGCAAAACAACTGGGTAGGTCTAGGTAGGTATTATTGTTGCCACAAGGCATCCCTCCCTCCACCAAGAAGGAATTGCAGGGGTGAGAAGGACCGGGTGCTTGTTCAAAGATTACCATGAGCACCAAATGTTGTAAGTGTAGACTATTGGGTATAGCTAGCAAGTATTAGTCCTCATAATTGTTCAATTACTATAACTGAATACAGGGTAGTAAAGCCAAAGTAGAAGTGAACAATATGTGGGGGTAAAAACTTATCTTTATTTTATATAGAAACCAAATATATATAGTGAGGTGGGAAATTGGTGGGATGAAAGGCCAGAGAATCAGGACAGGTTTGGCATCAATACATAATCAAAATATTAATATCAATATGGACTATTGATTTTGAACCCAGAAGTAGAGATCAATTGAGCAATCAGATTGTTTGTATTACTTCCATTTAGGTTTCCGGAATCAAGTGCCAATTAGGCGCTTTGATTTCAGAATTAAAGGCCTTATTTTTTGCCCCTTGGTGTAACCTCTGAATTTCCAAATTACTGAGAGAATTCAAGTAGAATCTAGAATGCTCTTGAATCCACTTTCTCAATAAATTGGTCAAGCAATTGCCTATGTGTAATTGTGTTCCAGAATCTGACTTTAAACCTAATGTCTATCAAATCCATTACATTATAGCACATTGTGACAGGGTTAACTAGTGTTCTGCACACCATAAGTGCTGTTTGAAGCATCTAGACCCAGGCTTTTGAATTATTAGCAAATAACTTACAGAGGGCTTCCACTAGCAAGTTGTTTAGTCTTTCTACTCTTCTATTTGCTTGCAGGTGGTAGGGACTAGCTATGGTTTGTTTTATTCCATTCTTGGAAAGGTAGATATTAGTGTCAATGGCTTTATTTTGTTTTGTTTTCTCCATCTGTGATCAGGTGGTCAGGTTTGCCAAATCTAGCTATGATCTCTTTGCTAATAAATTGTCTCATATCATTACCTTTGTGTTCTTTTGTAGCTTGTGCAACAGCCATTTAGTTGTATAGTCAATAGCTGTTATGATGTACTTCTTGCCTTTGCTATTTCCAGGAATTGGTCCCACAATATCCAGTGACCACACTTTGAAAGGTTGTATGATTGACACTGGTAAAACTGACTTGGGAGGTGCCTTGGAGCAGGTGTACTTTTAACAGACTTCACATTGATCTAGTACTTACTTGATGTTGTCCAGTATATTGGGTCACCAGTAGCGTTTATTGAGGTATTCATGCAAGTTCCTGCTACAGGTGTGTCCCAAATCTCTGTGGTATCAAAGGATTTTGTTAATCTTTTATGTTGAAAGGAAGTAGGATACAGTATCACCACTTGGTAGTATGTGGTGTAGAGTGATATATAAGTTTTTAAACAGGGGTTTGTTTTTATGGACTTTCTCTTGGATGTCCATTGGTGTGCCAGTTGGGAACTCTTCTTGGAGATTCCCCATGATTAACATGGGCCAATTGGGGTCCCCATCAGTGTGTAGGACATGTTTATTGTATAGAATTGATAGGGCGTCTGGGTTAAGCATTTTCTTTCCTGGCTCATATTAAATTTGCATTAGGTATCTGTGTATGAGGCTCATTAATTTGGCTTGTCTTCTTGATAAGTGTTGTTGTGTTTTGAAGAATAGCAATGATTTGTGATTGGTGAGTACTTTGAATGTTTGGGCTCCTTCCAGGTAGCATTGCCATTTCATGAGGCAGTTTATGATGGCCACCAATTCCTTATTGTGTATAGGATATCTTTGTTTGCCATCAGATAACTTTCTTGACTAATACACCACAGGGAGGAAGTCTTTTTCTGCCGTCTTGATACAGAGTACCCCTCCTATGGCGTAGTTGGATGCATTGGTTTACAGCTCATATATTCCTTCACAATTTGGGTATTAGAGGATAGGGGCAGTGACCATACGTTCCTTCAGATGGCGGAAATGCTGGTCTTGTAAGGGTGTCTAGACAAATTTGGTTGTTTTCCTGGTGATGGCTGACAGGTGGGCTGTCAGAGCACCCCAGTCAGGGATAAACTTTTAATGTAGGCTAACATGCCTAGGAAGATATGGAGTTCACTTTTATTTCTTGGGGCTGGTATGTTGTTTATGGCACATATCTTTTCTGGGTCTGGTTTGATTCCATCCTTGCTGATAATGTGACCAAGAAATTTAAGTTCAGACAAGAAGTCACACTTTGAAGGTTTGGAAATAAGTTGGTTTTTTGAGGGTGCAGAGGACCAAGCAGACATCTTCCCAGAGTTGTGAACAGTTGAACTGTATATAATTATGTTGTCTAGGTAGATGATTGCTCTTTTTCTGATGTATTCCTTGAAGACCTTGTTAATGAAAGTCACAAAGGTACTGGAAGCGTTTGTTATACAAAAATTAAGAACCACACATTCAAAGGATCTATATTTGATTCTGAATACAGTCTTTGGTATATCTTAGGGTTTATTGAAAATTTGGTGATAGCCTGATGTTAAGTCAATTTTTATGAAGACTTGGGACCCCCCCTCAGGGTGTCAAAAAGGTCATTGATCAGGGGCAGGGGATACATGTTCTTAATTGTGATCTTGTTGAGCGCCCTGTATTCTGTGACTAGGCGGAGTCCTCCATTCTTTTTTGCCGCAAAGAAGACAGCTTCACAAAAAAGTGACTTGGGAGGTCAAATGAGGCCTTTCTCAAGGGCTTTGTCAAGGTAGGATTTTAAAGCATTGTCTTCCTGAGTTATGAGGCAGTAATTAGGGCGTGCTTTAGGGACACTTCCCTTGAGGTCAATTTTGTGTTGTATGCCCTGATTAGGTGGTAGACCTGGTAAAGTTTCTTGGAAAACAGAAGGGAATTCAATGACTAGCTGTGCTCTAATTGGGTCTCTTTTACGTACTGTTTCTGTACCCTTAAAGTGGATAACTTCATACATGCAGGTGTTCCAATTAATTTTTCTAGGATTGGCTTCCTCTTCTGTCTTCATAATTTTCACAAAAACATGGTCTTTCACAAGTGTATCAAGATGTTTTGGGTAGACATGGTGGTTAAACTTGCCTTTTTGTATGGTGAGGGTAGCGCTATCACAGTAGATATGAGGGTTGGTCTTTCTCATCCAGTCCAAGCCAAGTATAACATCATACTTGGGGATTGGTATGATAGTTCCACTAATTTTAGTCTGTATGTCTCCAATTTGGGTGTGGAAAGGTTTTGCTTCCTTGGTGACTTATGTACTCCTATTATCTGCCATTATGACTCTTTTGATACTGCTTTGGACCGTGGGTAGTTTCATTAGGTTGTCAATTTTTATCAATGAGGAATTGATCTGCTCTAGTGTTGAATAGCTCTGTGCCCTGATATCTGTAAAAGCAGAAGAGATAAGTGAGGAGTTTATTTCCAGTTTGGACAGCAAACAGTAGAGGATTTCTGGAGGGTACTTTTTTTAGGAAACACAATTTTATTTGGGGTTCAAGATGACATTAAAAGGAACACAGCCAAGATAAATAGGAGATGGGGGAGATATAAATTTGGGGGGCTAAAGATGTGGAGGGACTTGGACGTCCTTCCAATGGATACCCTTGTGGGATACCATAGACTCAGAGGATAACTCCGCCAAGTGTTTGTGGGCACCTGGTACTTTGTGACCCCACCTGAAGTTTTGGGCACAGGCTTTTTCAACCAGTGATCTGAACTTTTCTTTCATAAGGGATGGGCTGAGCTGGGCATCATCAAAGATGACTTCAATTCTGGTTGTGTGGATTGTCCATAACGCAAGGTGGTAGGCTATCACTCAGAATGGCTTAGGTTCATGTTTAAGACTTGTTGCAAAGAAGAGGTCAAACTTGGGGCAAAATAGTCTTGTGAGCCCCAACATCTGCGCCACCTGGGTCCAGAACCTGCTCACAGTGAAGCAACCAAAGTACTTGTTCTCAAGGTCTGCATCCTCATATGGGCACAAACCACACTTGCAGATTGAGTGGTCTGAGGGGAAGTGCCTTTCACTCCAAAAGGCCTGGTTGAAAATCCTCCAGGTAAGAGTATGTTGGTCTGTAGTGACTAGGGGTAGTCTCACCCAGTCCTTAAATTGTTTGGGGGTTATAAAGACTTTTCTACCATTCTTAACCCATCTCTCAATCATCTTAGGGAAGATTGGGTCTGGGGTTATCTCCTTCTCAATTGTCTTGAATTGCTTAGGCATAATCTTGGAGTTCTTCTTAATGACACTTATTCCATCTAGGTTCCTATTAATCTGGAGTACTCTATCTTCTGGCAATAGACCCTTCAGGTTCCAGTCAGGTTTATGTCTTTCAGGGGTTTTTTCAACAGTCCATTTGTTGGCCTTCATTATCATTATACATTTACGCCAGTAGTCTGGGGTGCCCTTTGAGATTGATAGCTTGGGATGCACCAAGAACCACTCACAGAGACAAAAGGTAGATGTATTCTCAATTCCTAGAGCCTGTGCCCAGTTGATTGCTTGTCCTGCTGCATGGGACTCATCATGAGCTGACATTAGTTCACGGAGTCCTTTTTCTCATAGTCTCTTGTATTGGGCCAAGGGTACTTGGATTATGGTGATTGAATCCATATCTTGGTCTCTGTACAAGTCATATAGAGTGGGGGAGAGCAGCTTGTCTAAACACTCCCCTGAGCTTTTCACTCCTCCTTGGTGTTTCAGTGCTTGCTTGGTTAGCTTTAGCAGTACAATTTCTGTTTCAAGGATGTGTATTATTAGCTCAGTTGTTCTGCTTGTTAGGTTGAGGGTCTTTTCTTGCTGTAGGACTCTCCATTTTTGTATGTTTGTTGCTTGTAGATTGTCAGACTTTTGTGCCACATGTTTCCTATCCAAGAATACATCTTGAAGATTCTTGCAGCAGGTCATGTCAAATTGACGTCTAATGTGTGTGGGGAGACCATTTTTGTCAGAAATTCATCCTGTGGCAAGTTCTTGAGGACTTGTAGGCGGATTGCCCCCAGCCTGGAGGGAAGGGCCCACCAGAGGATAGGAGCCAACTTTACAATATATGACAAGGATTTGCCTATTATGGCCCAGGGCCTGTTGGAGGGAACCACAAAATTCACAAGTCCAGTTAGAGTGATGTACATCACTCTGAATAGTTGTGTTGAAGTGGACTCATTGGCTGTCACAGATTCTTGCGGGCGGTCAGGCCGCAGGGTTAGAGGCAGGATTATTGGAACTTGGTAGGCTGTCAGGTAGTTATTTTTATCATAGAATAGCAGAGGGACACAGTTATCCAGGATCCTTCTTGGACAATGATTTCTGTCTCTTAGGTTCTGGCTTTGGGGTTATAGACCAGGATTTCCTCTAGAGTGAACTCTGATTATGTTGGGTTGGGTAAATATTCCGTGAAATATACTGGGCCAAAGAGTGCTCCAGGTGGTCAATATAGCTCAGCCAGACGGTCCACTGTTTCTTGGGGTTGATGGGTGTGGGGGAATGAGGCCAAAGAGGTTAGTCTGCAAATGAAATAGAACTAAAATCAAATATGGAATGACTTGGTTGAACCAAAGGTTCATTTCACTTTATTGCAATAATGGTGTTGGGTAGTTTTCTGGCAGCCCAGGGTATAAATATGCCCAGTTACTATGGGCAAATTTTTGCAATTCTCTCAGACCTGATGATACTGTCTACCAGGATTAGGAAGTCCTTGGTGGCATCTCTCACAGGAGATCTTTCATTGGCTGATTCAAAATGAGAAGAATCAAATTCCCTTTTTGTGTTTCAGGATTTGTCATCCTTGGGCAGCCCACATTCTACGAGAAGGTTCTTCAATTCCCCAGCTGCAATGGCCCCAGTTACCTTGGGATCTTTGGCTAAGTCTGCGCTCCCATTGGTGGGAATAACAGGATCCTTTTGCAAAAGAGGCATTAATGAAGATAACTCTAGGTCAGTAGGTCTCAGGAGTTTCCCCAAAGTCAAATCCTGCTCTAATTCAAGCCTAGGAAAACGCAGGCCCCCAGACTGCAGGGTGTTGGGGTTCAAATCCCATAGCTGAGGCTCTTCTATGAGCATTGTTAAAAAGAATTTTGGCCTTTGGGAATCAGCCCCTTCTTTCCTGGTGCTTCCCTCCTTGCTTGCCTTCCTGTCAAAGTATTGCTGTATGGCTCTGTGCATGTTGGGCAGATTGGAGACAGGTTCCCAGGTGCTCTCTTTGGAGGGGGGTAACCTGCTCATTTGATGTAGTACTGTGGGGTCTTGTAGTTTAGACAGTTTCCATGGATGTATTTATTTTCATATTCATTATTGCGCCCCTCTTGGATGGGCAGGGGTTAGATTTTATCTTTTGGTGGGGAAGCAAGGTGCTTTCTTTATTGAACAGCAAGAATTGGTGGAAGACATTGTGGATTTTTCAAGTAGGCAGCAGTTATAGTTTGTACGCTACTTCTCCTATTTACTTTAAAATCTTGTAAGAGCCGCAGCAGCAGTGAGCTAGCTTCTTACTGAGTACATGTAAGGGGACATTCTGTGAGTTGAGGTAAACTTTGTCACCTATCTCTAGAGGTTTCTAATGGATTCTTTTCTTGTCAGCTAACGCTTTGTAGGTCTTGACAGTGCGGATTAGATTTATAAGGCAGGTTTCTTGGGTATCATGTATTTGTTTGACCCAGGTTTGCCCTTCTGTGCTCTGTTCCTTGCTGCCAATGATAGGGTCCCATGATGGATCAAACCCGTAGTTGACCCTAAAGAGGGACATACTTGTGGATGTGTGGTCTTTACTGTTTTAGGTGCATTGTGTCATGGGTAACATCTCTGCCTAGTTGTCTTGATCCGCAATTGGTATAGCATCATAGATATTATTCCAGGATCTGGTTGACAGGTTTTTTTTGGTTTGTCTGTCTGTTTGTGTGTGTTAGGAGTTTGACATGCAGCGTTTTATTCCAAGGTCCCTCATTACTTGGGTCCAATAGTGTGAGGTGAACTGGGGTCCTTGGTTGGTGATGATTTCTTTTTAGTTTGCCATATTGTGTCAATATTTGGTTGTGGAAATGTCTGGCAGTCTTGGATGCTGTACTGTGGGTGGTGGAAGGGTTAAAGTAAGCCATTTTGGTGAAGCAGTCTACCATGACCAGGATTGTGTCAAAGGAGTTTAAGAGGGAAAGCTCTACTATGTAATCCATTGATACTGATTTCCAGGGTCTAGCAGGTATGTCTAAAGGTCTTAACAATCCTTCTGGCCTAGTGTGATGTGTCTTGGTTCTTCTGCAGGTTTCACACCCATTGATGTAGGTGGTTACTTCTTTGTCCATACCAGGTCATGTATAGTTTTGTTTGATGCTTAGGAGAGATTTGTGTCTACCCAGGTGGCCGGCAATCTCCAGGTTGTAGTGGTCAATCAATATGTTGGTTTGGGTTGGGCCCTTGGGGACATAGATTCTGTTGTGGAGCAGCAGGGTGTTGCCTTTCAGGGAGTAGCCTTTTTTTGAGTGAAGACAATCAGGATCCTTTTCCAGGGCATTGACTAGTTTGGTTGATTAGGCGTCCTGCTTCTGTGCTTCTATCACATTGGGTTTGCTGGCAGCATCTTTAAGTACTTCAGTTGTATACCTAGAATAGAGGGGTCTAACAGTGTGTGAGTGTTGTGGTCCTTGATTTCTGTGGAGGAGGGAATCAGGTCAGCCCTTCTAATCAGGGCATCAAGTACCATGTTCCCTTTTCCTGGATTTTAGTCTATTGTCAGAGTGCATTTGGCCGATTCCAAGGCCCATCTGTCCTGTCTCTGGTTCAGCTGTCTGGATTTAAAGAAGTAAATTAAGCACTTGTGGTTGATTAGGACCTTTACTGGGAATTCAGCGCCACATAGGTACTGGCGCCAGTGCTTCAGGGTCTTTATTATTGAAAGCATCTCCTTGTTGTATATTGGGTAGTTTCCTTTAGCAGGCAGCATCTTCTTGGAGTTATATGCTACATGATTTAGCATACTATCCCATCCTTCCGGAAGAAGAACCCATCCACTGCAAAGTTGGACACATCTCTCTCCAACAAAAAGGTTTAGAAAGGTCAGGCATGGTGAGGAAAAAGGTAAATGTGAAGGCCTTCCTCAGAGTCACAATTATTGAGGTGCATTTGTAGATCCAGACAAACTGGACTTTGTCCAAGAAGAGCCTGGTTAGGGGCCATGTGATAGAAGAATTTTTATGAAATCTCTGCAATAGTTCTCTAGCCCTAGGAAACTTCTGACATCTTTTTGGTACATGGGGGTAGGCCAGGAGGTTACTGAATCCACCTTGTCCTGGGCCATTTAAAATCCTCCAGTCTTTACTACTTAGCCCAGGAATTCCATCTATGGCTGGAAAAACTTACATTTTTTGAGTTTTGCATGTAGGTTGGCTTATGAAAGTTTGCTTAGGATCAGGTCCAGGTGACATAGGTGCTCTTCTTGGGTCTTACTATAGATGATGATATCATTGAGGTAGGCCACACAGAACTTTTCCAGGTATTTTCCCAAGACTGAGTTGATCATTTGTTGGAAGATACTAGGAGTGTTTCATAGACCAAACAACATCACCAAGTATTTTTAGAGTCTATACCTGGTCTTGAACACCGTTTTGTATTTTTTGCCTTCTTTGATACAGATTTGGTTGAAAAAGTCTTGGAGGCCAATCTTAGGGTATACCTGCACCCCAGTCAGGATGTCAAACAGGTTGTCAGCATTTGGAATTGGGTATCTGTTCTTCAATATGATGTCATTTAGCCTTGGGTAATTCACACATGGACGCATCCTGCAGTTCTTCTTGCCATAAACAGCATGGGCAATGAGCAAGGGCTCTTTGACACACAGATGAAACCTTTCTTAGAAATGTCTTCAATGTTTGCTTTTAGGACCAGCTGTTCCTTGTAATTGCAGCTATATATGGGGCCATGCTAGGGTTTGGTGCCAGGCAGGAGGTCAATAGTGTGGCTGTACTCTGTATGTTTGGGAAACGGGTTGCTGCTTCCTCACTGAAGACATGACTCCACTTTTCTAGTGGGCGGGCAGGGCACCAACACTGGGTTCCATTTTCAGGGTCAAGAGAGTGCTGTGTTTCCTTTTGGTTGGGCCTAGCTGGAACATTACTACAACACACAAGGGGCCCATTTTAGCGCAACTTTCTGATTGCAGAAGTTCAGGATGGCACTGTGCTTTTGGGACCAGGAGTTGCCCAGGATCAGCAGGTGAGGAAGTTTGTTCAGGATGATGGGAAGTGCCAGGTAGATATTCTTATCAATTTTTAGTGGCAACTCAGTTTCACACCTGAAGCCAAGGTCATCAGAGCTATTCCCCATAAAGTTCACAAATGACAAACTCTTGCTAACTATATCTTTTGAAAAAAGCTCAACTACAGGATTCAAACCCTGGAATCCTGGGGGTTCCAGCCCCCAGGACCAGCTTCCTGGTTGCCTGCGTTTTCCTTTGCATAAACTAGAGTAGGATTTGACTTTGGGGAACTACTGAGACCTACTGACCTAGAGTTACCTGTGCCAACACCTCACCTAAAAAAGGATCCTGTTAACCCTGCTAATGAGAACGCAGGCCAGATCAGCAATCCCAAGATAACTGGGGCCACTGTGGCTGGGAAATTGGAGAACCTTCCTGTAGAATGCGGGCTGGACAAGGATGAAAAATCCTGCAACACAAAAAGGGAATTTGATTCTTCTCATTTTGAATCAGCCAATGAGAGATCTCCCGTGAGAGATGACACCAAGGACTTCCTAATCCTGGTAGACAGTATCACCAGGTCTGAGGGGAATTGCAAAAATTTGCCCATAGTAACTGGGCATACTTATACCCTGGGCCGCCAGGAAACTACCCAACACCATTATTGCAATAAAGTGAAATGAACCTTTGGTTCAACCAAGTCATCCCATATTTGATTTTAGTTCTATTTCATTTGCAGACTAACCTCTGCAGCCTCATCCCCTACACCCATCAACCTCAAGAAACCGCAGACTGTCTGCCTGAGATATATTGTCCACCTGGAGCACCCTTTGGCCCAGTTTATTTCACAGAATATTTACCTGACCTAACATATTCTGAGTTCACTCTAGAGGAAATCCTGATTTAAGATCCTGAAGCCAGAACTCAAGAGACAGAGTTCATTGGTAGAGAAGGAGCCTGGATTACTGTGCCCCTCTGTGTTTACAAGATAAATTTAATTACCTGCCAGCCTACCAAGATCCAATGACCCCGCCCCTCACCCTGAAGTCCAACTGCCCACAGAAATCTGTGGCCGCCAATGAGTCCACTTCAACACAACTATTTGGAGTGATGTACATCATCCTTACTGCAATCATGGATTTCATGGTCCCCTCCAACGGGCCCTGGGCCATCCTAGGAAATTCTTATCCTATATTGTAAAGTTAGCTCCCATCCTATGGTGGGCCATACCCTTTAGGCCTGTGTGCATCCGCCTGCAAGTTCTCAGGAAATCACCACAGGATGGATACCTGACATAAATACTCTATCTCACCTCACAACGTAGCTACTTGATCTGTCAAAGTGACAATACAGGAGTTGGGCATAGGCTCTACTGGTGGGGGATTGGAAACAAAAGACTGGTGTTGGGTGGTGACTTTGGGCTCATATATGACTTGCCAGACCTTAGACTTAAAGGTAGATAAATCTCAGCAGAAGAAGTAGGTGGAGTCACCTTGATTGAGGCTAATTTTTCATCAACATAATTCTGAACCTGGAACAGAGTATTGCCTAGAGCGGCCTTATTCAAGCTGTACTGCTGGTGTAGTTGTTGACCCCAATTGTCAATTTGGGCATCAACCAGCTCAAGTTGAGAATTAATATGTTCTTGTAATTGATTGAGTTCATCAACCAAGGTCTCAAAATCTTGTCAGTATTTCAAGGAAGGTGTTTTGATCTGTCCTTGCCACATAGCTCTATGGTTGTCTAACTCACAAAGTAAATACCTAATGTACCCTGGGAGCAAGGAGCAAAGTAAGTTTAATGACAAAGTCAGATACTTCTGTGAAGCCAACAAATCATGTTGGCTATCAGAAATACAGGCAAAGAGACTGTAGATCCACTCCTTGTAAGTCATGTTCTGCATGTGGTTATTGGATACGGTAGTGGCCACAGCAGACAGGAGTTGATTTTGCAACCCTAACGGCAACTGGTGGTGAACTAAGGCGGGCTGGATAAATTAATTGACCAGAACACAAAAGGTTTCCATGAACTCCATTAGATTGGGCGAGGCCAAAATCTAGTAGGAAGGAGTACAGATTCTCAGAGGCATATCCAGGGAAGAGGCCAGGAATGATATGCATTGTAACTGTGCCTGTGTGAAGGAAGAGCACACGGAGGTGTAATCTTGTTCATAATTAAGAGAGAAAGCGGGAAGAGGGGCCCATGCAGGCCCGGGAGATAACACCATTACCATTGGCATAGTGGGGGAATTGGAGATATCTTCTCTTGAGCAGAGGACTAGAGAATTTGGGTGGCTTGGGTACTTCATAGACAAAGGGAGAAGGACCAGAGAAAGCGCAGGGTTGCAGAGTAATCAAGGGGCTTGCAGCCTGTTGCAGATCCTGAATGGATTAGACATTAAGTCATCCACTTTGGGATTGAGTGACAAAAAATTGTGCAATTGCTTTATTTCAATCTGGTTTCAAAAGGGTAAAAGACTCTAAAAATGCCTTAAAAACAGGTGTTCAAAGCGCCTTTTGAATGCACATTAGGTATGGGGTTTACTTCCAAGGTTGTAAATAGGACAACAAAGATATTGCCACTTGCCTCCATTAGGCAAGATGCTTGAAACCAATCATTCTCTTGTGCAGCTCTTTCTACTGTACCTTTTCACTCTCATCCTTAAGGAAAGTCCTTCTGTCTGTACCACCATTTCCCTGGTGGAAATTCCCCCGCCTCTTACTATATACCTACAGCACATCTAAATAAATACCAGTTTTATCATTATATCCTTATATTCTTCTGTCCTACCAAAGACTGTCACTATACCATCTACAGGTATAGTATTAAGAGTTAGGATTCTGACTAACTGTTTTTAGAAAATAGCACCCTATACTGCTACAAATACGGCATTGGCACTCTTGTCTTTCCATACCAATAGCCCCCATCCCTGCAGTTCTTTCAATGAGGAGGGAGGAATGCCTCTGGCTGAGCCTTCTGCCACTGCTTCCCCCTATCACCAGATAATGGCCTTCACTGCTGCCAATGCCCATGCTAGGGAAAGAGCAGGCGCTCCCTATGGTCTGCCCACCCTCAGTCACTTTATGCTGGAACACTAATGTCCCCAAGCCATTGTTTTTGTTCAACCACTGCTCTTGCAAGTCCCTGTCCCCTTGGAAATGGACGCTAACTTTCCCCCTTAAAGGATACCATCTGCATTGCCATACATGCCATGGACTCTGGTGCTGCTGATAATGGTGCTTGCTATGAACATCTGGGTATTCTGCAACCTTCTTCTGAAAACTCCTTGGTTTGTTTCCAGAATCCCTCCCAGGTCAACCCTGACCAACTCTGTTGTGACCTCTGCACTTTTGAACATATCAAGGAATATTTACAACAGTTTACACATCCTGCTGTATGCCACAACCAAATGCACCTGGGTTGCATTCAAAGCCTAGTACATGAACAGGGAATACTGGTATCCAACCAATAGACGTTCCTCCAGGTCCTTTACTTTGAGCTTGGCAACACTTTTATCACCATTAATCAGTACCTTGCTGAAGTTACCAACACCCAGATTACCATGCTTCAATGGGTTGACGCTATTGAGAAGGGAATATCCAAGCTAGTTCCAGTGCATGTGGTACAGACCCTCACCCATCAGGGTGTAGATGTCAATTGGATTAGTGTGGTTATAAATCACGTGCTTGAGACTGGCCCTATGGTTTGAAGCCTGACTCATGAGGTGGAAGTCTTGAGTCATTACCTTGCCACTATTCCCTCATTCAACCCAACACCTACCGCTATGGACAACTCCCCCTCCAGTCACCTTATTAGCTGTGACGTTCTTGAACTCTTTGATCACTACAAGAAGATGCAGGAAGAACTGGTCCAACAAAGCACTGATCTTGCCTTTCTGTTTGATGGCTATCACACTATGTCAGAGCTTCAAATTGTCTCAAACTTTGACAATCTCATGATAGAGTTGATAGCCAGACCCAAGCCAGTAAGGGCAAGGAGGTGATAGCTTTTCTCCAAGATGAGCTTGCCATCAATGAGAAGCGCATTATCTCTCTGAAAGACAGCTTGGATATCAGCTGTCAATAGAACAAGGTCTATCAAGATGAGCTGGACAAGCAGCAACTTCTTCTGGATGCTTTCCAGAGCCAATTAGATAGGATGGACAATAAGATTATGGCTGTCAACTTACAGGCTATGTACCTCAACTCCAAGAGCCTCCACAGCCCACAAAGGTCCTCCAGTCCTAAGTTCTATCATAGCTATGGAAGCAATGATGACCACACTTGGCTGGCCCCCAACACTGTACAAGTATTAGACCCAGTGTTGAAGTCTGAGGATGATGTCTTGGCCACTCCTAAAGCTTTTGGGGCTGCTCAAGACAGAGAAGGCAAGCATGAAGTGCAACAAGAGGAAAATTGTTGACATGCCTCTGAGGCTAGGTTTTCTGCCTCTATCCCTAGCCTTTCCCATCTCACCTGCTCCCCAGTGAGAATCACGCCTGCTCCCCTCCAACATGGCTTCAACAGCTTCAAGCCTGTCAATTTACCCAAGTTCAACTGCAAGAGTAATGTGTCCATGCTCTTACACCTATACCAGAACTCCATGTATGGCGCTGAAAATGCCATGAGGGACTCCACAATCATCAACTGTCTGGATTCCAAGACTCAAACCATTATCTTGCTGCGTCTCCCTGAGAATAGCTAGACTTTTGCCAACGTTTCCAGGGCCCTGACAGAAGAATTTGGTAGCCAAGAAGCCCTTATTTGTTGAAATATGGACTTTTCTGACACCAAGCTAAAGGTGGGGAAAACCCTAGATGACTTCACTTCCAGATTCTACCTTGAGGCCCAAACCCTGTTGTCTATGAGTTCTGTGCAGTTTATTGATGTGCAGTCTGCACTCCTCAATGCTGTATGTGTCAACCGGGAACTATCTCTGGCTCTTAAGTTGGGTATTTACAATGCTTGCGCCATGCCAGACCTGACTTACTCCTACGCACCTACAAGGAGGAGTTCAAATTCCCCTCTCCCTGAAGGCTGCCCCCGCCAGCAAGCTGAGTATAGACCCTGTGTGGCTGTGGAGATGTCCAAGCCTTCTAACAAGGTTGGGGCTGCTCCAGGGCAACTGTGGTAAGTTCAACTCCCTGGTGATCAACTCCCTTAAACTTGACTCCCTGGTAGTTGACACTATAGTAAAGTGAGAATTCAGCTTTTGCCCTGATCAACAACTGGAAATCAACATTTTTTTAATTAACAGATATTGATGTACTAAAAACTTTTAATTAAAAAAATTAAGCCTTACAGCTATGGTATACTAAAGTGACCCCAGAGAGCTCAAAAATGCAATAAAACAGTACCCTAATTAATAAAAATAAGGATAAATAAGCAATTATTTCTCATTTTATTATTTAATTTACACTATTTACTATAAAAATATTTTTTATTACCATAAAAATTAAAATTCCAATGAACTGAAAATAAAAAACACAACAAATAAGTTACACAGAATATGAAGAAATATTAAAACTTATTTGGCATGGTTCATATAAGTACAACTGTGAATATCATATGTTTTATTGGGAAATTAACAAAAATTAAGATATTTCACTTACTTTCAACTATAAATATTCTTATCAAACTTACCATGTATACATAGAGCAATCACTGCTATCTGATTAAATTAAAAACTTAAAAATTAAAACTAAAAACTAAATGATCAAAGCTAATAAGTAAAAATTAAAGTTAAAAGTTAAAAGTAAAAATCATATAACTGAGCAAGCAAGCAAGTTTATTCCTCATCCTTTTTCCCCGTTTCATTTTAGCCCCTTTCAGGAGGGCAGTGACAATAAGCTCAATCTGCTGCTTAAGCTCAGAGGCCTTATACTTGTGCTTGGCCGCAGCCTGGATGGCCTTGGTGAAGAGGGTACAGCGGGTGGTTGGCTTGGTGGGGGGGACGCAGTTGGAGAGATCTCGGAGCTTGGAGATTGTTTTCTCTTGCTCATGCTGCAGGAGAGAGAAGAACTTATTGAGCTTTGGATGAAGCCCAAAGTTGGCTTTAAGATGCTTGTGATAAGCCTCTAATGCCAAAGTGGTCTTCAGCTCCCCGTTGACGGCTGCCCGGTACACGTTCCAGCTGGCCTTGGCGCAGGCCTTGCCTTGCCTCTGCGTGACAACCTTCCCAATCCACTGGGGCTTGAAGTACTCAAGGAAAGGATTGAACTCCAGGTGCTTTGCTATATAAGGATCCTTTGAGAGCACATCAAACCCCTGCACAGTGTGCTCTGGCTTTAAAAAAGTCAAGGCACTAAATTGTGCCAGCACAAATCTGCAGGTGTCCAAAGTATCCCTCTGGCTCAACCTACTAAGCTTGGCATGGGCCTGCACGTTACAAGCAACTGCTTAGCGGAAGTGGAAGTGGCACCCCTGCACTCCCTGCTAAACAGCTGCTCAAATGCATTGAGCTGAGCAGGCTCAAAGTCCATGATGCACACGCAAGGCCCAAGAGCTCTTAGCCTCGCCTTTTCCTCTGAGTCCAGGATGGCCTGGTCCTTGTCAGAGGCAGATGGGTTGGCGCGGGTGTGGGGGGGTCTTCTTGGATTTGTCATCATTGGCAGGAGGAAGGAGGGCAATTGCTTGGCGGAGGATTGTGAACGCACATGTGTAAATGGCCTCAGTGGCCCCAGGAAGAAGAAAGAACACAAGTGGAATCACCCAGATGTCAATCTGGGCATGGATCATCCAGAGATGCTTGAACATCTGGGGGCAAGTGGCAAAGGTACCATCAACTAGCCAGGTTGAAGCCCTTTTCAACTCCATCAGGTTCTGCTGAGTTGAGTAGCAGATTATGCGGTCTTTGGTGGCAGGCCCGCCGTCATGGAGGAGGAAGCGCTCCCCACTTGGAAGCTGCTTTAGCTCCTGGGTGAGCGTAAGCTCCAAGAGGATGTCTGAAGCCTTGGGGGGATGGGGATTGGTGGCAATACACTTATTGCTTATGAACTTAACTAAATGCTCTTGAGTTGGCACCAACTTGAGATTGTTGGGTTTGAGATGTTGCAAAGCCTTCATGGCCAGATCAGAAGCCCAGAGGTGAGAGGATGTTGGGATCACCTGGACCAGGTACCATCTTAATATCCGGGTTATTAAATGATTGGGGGGCTCACAATAGTGCTTCCCCTTCTCTGTAGTTACTTGTTTCCAGCCCTTGGTGTTTAGCTGGGCCTTGCAAGTCCTATCCTCACAGACAAAGTGCTTGCTCTTGGTTTGGCGCTTTTGATTTTTACAATTAAAAATGTAATTGTCAGCAACATTACCAGGGCCGCTGTCAGGATTTCTGAATATTGACTAATTAACAGTTTCAACAAATAACACGGGCCAGCAGTTAATCACTCTTAGGAAGGGTTTCAACAAATTAATGCGGGCTGCAGGTTTGTGGAATCAATGGATTCAAATGATCAAATCATATACTGGCAATTGCAAAATCCCTATTCCTAATTAATGGTGAAACATGCAGATATTGTGCAATTAATTAGTCCACCTCAACAACCACTTCAAACATGCTTCTAATATATAATTACTATCCTAAACTTTAATTAAATTCTAGAACAAGGGCCATCATATGGGCCATCATCTGAAACACTTCTAGAAGAGCCCAAAATAGACTGGGCCATCAAGCCAAACACTCTAAGATAAAAGGCTTTGAGCCTATTGTATTAGAGTAGCTCTGATTAAGTGAAGAATCATCTCCACCAACTAGTAGCCAGTCAGGCTAGCTAGCCACCTGGGATGTGGTACAGGTCCACAGCTACTCCGCCCAGATTGAGGGATAGTTGCACAGCTTCAGAAAGGATACTGAGCTGTGGAAGTTTTCAAGCAAGCTTCTGTCACAAACCGCACTCACTCAAGGTTGGGCCAGAGCTAACTTGGATAAACGAGGCAGCTGGGCCAGCCTCAATATCAGTCTTCTAATAAAGAGTTGATATTTCAAATTCTTTCCCTAGTTTGATTATAATTAAGTGGAGAGCAAAAGATCATACTGTCATCATACAGTATTAATCCCTATAGTAAAATATAGAGACAACAACTTATGAACCTATATCCAGAAGTAGGAAGAACCGTCCCAAATCCTTTGGGCCTTGGGCCCTGTCAGACTTGCTACTTCTGATGACAACACATATTCCAGGCCAAAGGTTACGCCAAAGTCACAGGTTCTCTGTACTTTCCTAATGTTAGAAGACTTAGGATATCATCTGGCTGATGACAAATAACATGGTCCATAATTTTCTGACAGCCACCCTTTACAGACATAATTAGAAAGTACCAGGGAAAGCGCTTTGGGACTTTAAACTCTCTGTCAGCATTGCAGATATTGTGATGGCCAGTAGATCCCAAGCCACATGACCAGAAGCTTTGAACTTCTTGGAGTACTCCTCCGGCTCATATTGGGGATCAGATGAGGGAGGGGGGAAGAGCCATCAGGAGGGGGAGAGAAAGGGTTCTTTGAGGCCTTCTTGGATGCCTCCTTTTTCTTAACAGAAGAAGAAGTAGGCTCCTTGGCAGCCTTTGAATTCTTGGTATGTTGCTCCTTGGCGGGATCATAGTTAGCCTCTGAGTGGTAAAATGAGTGATCAGTAAGATCACCATCAGATTTATTGGGGGAGGAATTTTTGGAGGAAGGTGAAGAGGATGTGGAAGATGAGGGTGGAGGGGGGAGGAGTAGGAGGAGATGGGTTGGAGACTTTGCCTTTGCAGACTTCTTGGCACGCTTGGGAGTGGAGAAAGTTCCTTTGGAGCCCTTGGAGGCTTGGCACTTGGGCTGTTAGCTGTTCTTGTTTGATTTTGTCTAAAGAAAAGTTTAGCATTGTAAATAATAGAAGTATGAAAGATATGAAACACAGAGGTAAAACAAAGAAAAAATTAAATGAAAAGTATGCAAATAAAGCTTTATTTATCAAGAAAAAACATAAAAAAGTAAATAGAAGCAAAATAGAAACTCAAAGTATAGATATATAGGTTAAAACATAGAAAATAAGTGAATTTATTATGAAGCATCAAAGATGTTAGGTTCAGCATAACATCTTAGTGCTAAATCAAAGTAAAATTACAATTAAAAATCAAAAAATATATGAAAAGTATATGGAGAGCAGCAGGAAAAGTAGTAGATTATAATTGCAAAAAGATAAAAAATTATTATGTAGAATTTTTTATTGAGAGTTAAAAATTCAAAACATAGTAAATTGTCAAGTTTGGCACTGTCAATCAGCTGGGAAAAGCTGAATTCTCACTGTTGAGTATGCCAGAGTCAAGCAGAAACATCAAAATTACTATGTTTTTTACATATAGAACTTGCTTAAATTTAATACGGGTTTGAAAGTTAACCCAAAAGCAAGGCAGTATCACATGCTCAAAAATTAAAAAATACAACATAAGTCAAAAAAGTAAATGAGTGGAAATGTGTTTATTAGTGATTAGGGTATGCTGTGAAGAGCTGGGAGTGAATTATTTACCATAGTGTTGGTTAAAACGTTAAGAAGCTCTCTGTACTAATCCCCAAGTTAAAGTGTCAAGTGGGTGATTGTCAAGTGGCGCTCATAGTGCATCACATATTAATTTAGCCTTAATTCTGAGCCTTTGATTAGTTAAATCCAAAACCAATCAGGTGTCAAGTGGATAGTGTCAAACAAAGAAGATGTTAAGTTTCAGTTTTTTATAAATTACATATGAAATCTCTTAATAAATCAAGCTTAATTTATGTGGCACCACTTAATCCAAAAACCTGGGAATGACATAATGTAAAACAAGTGGGGTATTTGATTAACGTCTATGCCACTAAATCCAGTATAGTGGTGCTTGGGAGCCTAATTGATAACTATGGACACTAATAATAAAAATATAATAGTAAATAATAAATTTTATATAAGTGTATATGTATTTTATTAATAAAATTAAAATTTGGCTTAAAAAGTGTTGAACTGGTCACTTTTTGGTTTAGAGTGTTGAACACAGGTTTTTTCATTTCTATTAGTAAATTTACTTATAAATTGCCCCTTAAATCAGTATTTTAGCTAATTAAATTATTAAACAGAGTCAAGTTTGAGTAAGTTTAACCTTGGTTTTTTGGTTTCAAACCCCTAAATTACTAGTAAAAATTAGCTTAAATTGGTTAAGCCAAAAATACTAATAGATTCACATATGTGGCACTTGACTCCCTGGTACTTGACAAAGTGTCAAATACCAGGGAGTCAATCACCAGGGAGTTGAACTTACCACAGTTGCCGCTCCAGCCAACAATGATCCCTGTACTTGCTTCAAATGTGGTATGGCTGGCCACTTCTCTCGGGAATGTAAGAACCCCCACCAAAAGATCCACCATGTAGGCATGGAAGACTGCGCCAAGGAGGTAACAGCGCCCATGTCAACACTTTGTTGACATGGTCACTGTTGAATCAAAACTCAAAATCTCCTATGTTTTTTGCTAGTTGCGCTAGTTTAATTTTTTAAGTGTTAGGGGTGCAACCCCAGAAAACACAACAAAATTGTGGCCATTTCAACACAATTTAATATTAAGATTAATAAAAAACTTGATTTAACCAAATTTTTTCTTTAGGTTTACTAATAAAAATTAGTTTATTTTTTATTTGTTTTCACAACAGAAAAGTGTCAATGTTGACACTTTTTAAGCATAAATTATTTTTAATACTAAAACTGAAACATCTACAATAAAAAAATTACGTGTGGATTTTTAAAAAAATTATTGCATCATTATATTGAAAAAACATTGCACATATAGCTGATTGTTGAAAAGTTTATGTTATAAGTATATATGTGGTACCTATTCCGGCTTTAATATATTAAGTGGATTGGTGGCTAACAGGGATCCAATAATTTAAGTGCGAGTTACTATGTAATTTACTATAGAGTTTATTATTAAAAATAATGTCAACACTTGAAAATGTTGTTTATTTGCTTGTGATCATCCCCTGGGGTGGATTTAAGCAAATTAGAGTGGTGCAATTAAGCTTAAATTAATATGCCACCTCATATAAAGAATGTTGTAAGTAACGTTGTTGACACTTTACCCTTTTCATTACTGAAGCCAACTTATTAACAACTTTACATAAGCGCTATGGTAAAATATCATATTACCACTACCCAAATATAATTTTTAATAAAGAAATTTATAACTTTGATTATTTTTATCTTATTTTTCATAACTTTTTTATTTTATTATTTGAGCAAAAATACACAGAAAACGGTTAATATTTGCTAGTCTGCATAAATTTAATTAAGTGTATTATATTTTTTCATAGTAAATTTTCAAAAAAAGTCAACAGTGACAATGTTGGCAATAATAATGTCTACAATTTTTCTAATTGACAGTGATAATTCAGCTTTTTTACTAATTGTCACACATAATGTTAACACTTTTCATTTCTCAAATATGAAGCTTTATGTTTTACAAAATAAAATCATGTGATTTTTTGATATGTTGTATTTTAAACTTTTCTCTTTTATATTTTTTAATTTTTAGCATAAAATCTATATATAAAGCTACTACTTTTATATAAATCTCTTAACTTTTAACTTTTTATTTAAAACTATACTGTAAATTCAGAACCTAAACATAAAAATGCGGGATTGTCAAATCCTTGGTCCAAATTTTGAATCACTTTTGCGGTATGGTCTTTTTTTTAATTGAATTGATTTTTTTGAGTATTTATTTGAATATTTAAAAATGCAGGAACTCATAGACACTTTACAAAGTTCAAGTCAAACTGCATTTTTCCAATGGACAAAATGAATTAACTGGAATCAATTTTGAAGCGTTCAAATCCATCAACCATTTTCATTAAGTTTACTATGTTTTTGAAATTGCGGGATTGTCAAATCCAAAAACCAAAATTCAAATCACTTTTGAATACCACTAGTAAACTCAGATATTAATTGCAGGAACTGGAATTCAAATTGAATGTAAAGTAAGAAACTAGGACAAATCAACCCAAATCAAGAAGCTCCACTCTGGATAAAATCAAATGGTAAATCCAATCTCAACAACCATGTTTAGACAAAAAATTAAGTGAAATGTAAAATTGTCTAAACTGGAAATGATGTAGTATTCTGCACTCTAAATCACTATTATAACAATCACAAAACCATATAATATCATAACTGTGTTGTTTTTGCAGAGTTACAAGGGGAAAATATTTAGAAGCTAGATAATAATCTTTATTGTGAGATAGTGATTATATAGTCAATGTGAATCAAGGATAACAGGAACATGATTGGTTATCACACGGTTGGATGAAAGAGGGGGGTGGCTTGATCCTGATAATGAGTCAAGCGCTAAAACAAGGTATCCACCATAAAAGATCATCATCTGTTCATGTTGTTGGATTTGGTAATTCAAGTTGACTACCTAGTCTGGCTTTGAGTGACCGGGTAATTGGTTTGCGGGTCATAAACCCGCTTGGTTGAAACCTTGCTGGCGGGTCAAGCCTGCGGTTTTGACACCCCTCCTCCCCCAACTGAAGGTCAGCCTCCTCTGGCGGCAGGTTGTCAGGGAGGTTGTCAGGAACCTGGTGGCCGTACTGTACTAGCTGCTGTTTGGTGGCGGGTAGGACAGTCTTGCGTTGTTTTTGTCTTGCCTTGCAGGGTCATAGGCAATCATGGTGTAGGGTCTTGTCTTGCTTACATTTTCCAAGCCCTTGCACAAGGTAAGTGTTATTGTTGTTTACCTTTAGGTTGATTGCTGGCTCCACTTTCTCAGGTTGTAGTTTACTCTTGTCAACATTCATGACCCAAACTTTGTCCCCAACTTCATGTCTATTGCGGATGGGGACAAAGATTTTTTGTAGTTGTTCATTATCCTTCACTGTTTTTTTGATGTTAGCTCTTACAACCTGAGGGTCTGAGTGTGGAGGGACTTCACTAGGAATTTCCAGTTTAGGTCCTGTCAATGCTTGAATGATATTTGGCTTTATGCCATATACCAGTTCAAACGGGCTTTTTCCGGTGGATCTGTTCACTCAGGTTCAACACACAAGTAGCGCAGCCAGTAGCTGCTTATACCAGTCCTCAGATCTCCTGGCGGTGAGCTTGGCTAAGGCTTAAATGAGGCTACCATTAAGCCGCTCTACACGTCCATTGACCTGTGGGTGGTATGGTGTTGTTACGGTGTGTTTGACCCGGTTTTTTATGAGGTACACATTGGTTGTGTTGGAGGTTAATTCTTTCCCTCCATTGGTTATCAGGAGTTCTGGCTTTCAAAACTTCCTGATTATCTCCTTGCCAATAAATTGTCCTATGTCATTGCCACTGTGTGCCTTTACTGCTTGGGCTACTGGTCATCTCTAGCAAAGTCAATGGCAGTGATGATGTATTTCTTGTTGTTGTATTTCCCTAGCATGGGGCCAACAACTTCAAGAGCTCACACCTTGAAGGGTAGTTGTGTGCAGATGGGTAGTACTGATTTTGGAGGGGCTTTGCTTTTAGCAAATTTCTTGCATACCTCACATTGGTCTAGGACTTCTTGAACATTGCGGTATAAGGTTGGCCACCAGGCCTTGTGCTTAAGGAACTTGTATAGGTTTTGACTCTTGGTATGCCCAAGGTCTCTGTGATAGCGTAAGGTGGTGTCTACTTGCTGGTGTTTGGGGATGTAGGGAATGGTTGTACCATCAGAAATTTTTCTGTGTAGAGTCCCATATATGTCAGCAGATAGGTGTTCATTTTTAACAACTTTTTCCTTTGTTATGTTGGTTGTGCCAGGGGGGGAACCTTTGTCTTTTGTTCTTAGTACTAAGAGAGGCCAGTCTGGGTCAAGACCATTTTTCCCTCTCATGGCACAGACATATAGGCATGAGAGGGCGTCTGCCATGGCAAGCTTGGCCCCAGGCTTGTACTGGATGAGCATGTTAAATCTCTCCAAGAGCTCCATCCAGCGGGCTTGGCGGCGAGATAGATTTGCTTGTGCTTTGAAATATATGAGCAACTTGTGGTCGGTTAATGCTAAGAATTCTTCCTGCCGTTCTAGGTAGCAGTGCCATTTGACTAGGCAGTGCACAATAGCCAACAGTTCCTTGTTGTGGATAGGGTATCAACACTTGCCATCTATCAATTTTGTGATTCATAAGCTACAGGCAGGAAGTTACCATCATTATTTTTGATTCATAATACTCCCCTGATGGATGCATCTGAGGCGTCAGTTTCCATTTGGTATTCCCTGTCACGTTTATGGTATTGCAGGATAAGAGCTGTCATGAGTTTTTCCTTGAGGCATCTAAAACAGAGATCACATTGGGGGTCCACAAAAACTTGGATTTGGTGCCTGTTATGGTGGATAAGGGTCAGTCAAAATGCCACAGTCAGGCATGAAGTGGCATACATAGGCCACCATCCTCAAGAAGGTGTGGAGTTCCAACTTATCCTTGTGTGGCGGCATCTTGAAGATGGCCTGTATCTTTTGACTGTTGGGTTTGATGCCGTCCTTTGAGACTATGTGTCTCAGGAAGGGTAATTGCTTGCAAAAGAACTGGCACTTGGAGGGTTTGGCCAACAGTTTGAGTTGTGCCAGGGTAGCAAAGACTGCCTCTAGGTCCTTGTGGTGCTGTTCCACCAAGGGGCTGTAGACAATAATGTCTTCTAGATAGACTAGGACATGCTTGCCTATGTGTGGCGCAAACACTTTGTTCATGAAGGTCACAAAGGTGGAAGGGGCGTTTTTCATGCCAAAGTTGAGCACTACACATTTTTATGAGCCGTATTTAGTGCAGAAGGCTGTTTTGGGGATGTCTTTCTCATTAATACAAATCTGATTGTAGCCTGAAGTCAGATTAATCTTGGAGAAGACTGTGGCTCCTCCAAAGGCTTCAAAGAGGTTGTCAATCAGTAGTAGTGGATAAAAATTCTTGATGGTAACTTTGTTTAGGGTTTGGTAGTCTGTGACCAGATGTAAGGTACTGTCCTTCTTAGCCACAAAGAATACAGCGTCCCCAAAGGGCAACTGTGAGGGGCAGATAAGTCCTTTCTCTAATGCCTCTATGAGGTAGGCGCGTAAGGCGTTGTCTTTATTTAAGGTTAGCCTGTAGATAGGAGCTCTTTGTGTACAGCCCCCTTGAGTAGAATGGAGTGCTGAATGTGCTTCTCAGGGGGCAGCCCAGGTAGCGCTTCCTTGAAGATTTCTGGATGGCAGGCCACAATTTTGTGGTCCTGAGGCGTGGAGATATCTTGGTGATCTTTGAAATGTATGATCTTGTACTGGCAGGAGTCCCAGTCAATTGCCTTAAGGTTTTCATTTTTGTCCAGGGTCTCTGTGATGTGTACAAAGACATGGTCGCGTAGGAGTTGGTCCACAGAGTCAGGGTAGATCTGGTGATTGACACCTTCACACTTTATGGTCAACACTGAGGTTACCCAGTCTATGTGAGGATTGTTTTTTTTGAAACCAGTCTAGTCCCAGCAAAATGTCAAACTTTGAGAAGTTAATGACAGGACCTTGGATGGTGGAGTGGAGGTTCTCAAGAATGACAGAGAAGGGGAAGTTTTCTTTGTCATGGCAATGTGTTGTTTGTCATCCAGGACCACAATTTTAATCTGCAAAGGATTAGTGGCCAGCTTGAACTTATCCACAAAGCTACTGTTGACCAGGGTTTAATCTGCGCCCAAATCCAGGAGTGCTGATCCTGTGTAACTGCAAAAGCAGAAAGAATAGGACATCAGTTTATTAGTATGTCTGGCAATGGTGTACAGTACTGGGTCTTCCGAGAACACTTGGATCATTGGGCATTGATCCAAATCCTTGGGTTGGTACTCATCATTGGGCAATCCAGGAGTTGTATGGGGAGAGCTTGGCTTGCTTAGTGCTCTCCCCAGGCTTTTCCCTCATCTTGATTGCCTTGTGTGGCAGTGATGTGGAAATGAGTACAATTTGACTGGCCATTATTCCCACTCCCATGTCCATTTGAAATAGTGGGTTTATAGTTGGTCTTTCCTGTTGCTTCTGGTGGGTGGTCAAGAGGAGCGCCTGCCTGGATGGGAGTCCTTGGGTCTTTCTTGTTTCCCAGTTTGTGCCTTATGAAGTGAGTTGGAGGTTTTCTCCACTTTCTTTGCTTCACGGAACAATCTTTGCAGGATGGTCACCTGGTCCAGGTTCACATGTCTCATTACATTCAACTTGAGGGCGTTGTAGTACATGAGGTGTGTGGCTGGGGTGTTAAAGGCCATATCCGATGGTGCATGGAGTTGGAGTTCCTTATAGGCGTGGGTGAGTTCCTTCACAGTGCCTGTCTGGGTAAGGTTCTTCACTTGGCATATTATCATGAGCGCTGTGTCTTTAAGCACAAATCTTGCCAGGAAGTCTTGCTTAAAGGTGTCCCAGTCCTTGTTGGTGTGTTCCTTGTGCCACTTGTTGCATTAGGTGCCGCTTCATGGGCCAGGCAAATGGAAATTTCTGCAAGCCAAAATTGCTGTGGGCATTCCATCTGGGCCAGCTTGCTCTGGGTGGACTGGATCCATACAGCAGTGTTGTTGTTGTTGGCCCCAGCAAAAGGTTCCAAGGCAGCGCTCTGTAGTCTTTGAGCTACGTAGGCGGGCATGGTGTTTTTGTTGGTTGGTTGCAGAATGGTGGCGGCTGTCTGGAAGAAGCCTTGTGCAGACATGGCGTTGAAGGCGGGTAGTGGAATCACTGTGTTCTGGTACAGGACAAAGCCATCGGTTATCTTGGCACCAGGGGTGTACAGGGTCCAGTCAGGCAGGAGGCCAGACATAATTCTGCCAAGGATTTGTTGGCCGTGGCGTGTGCGGGCAACAGGCAGAATTTTTCAAGATAAGGTAGGATGGAGAACCTACCTTTGCTACCAATGTGGTAACTGTGCTGTTTTAGCAGAGTTACAAGGGGAAAATATTTAGAAGCTAGATAATAATCTTTGTTGTGAGATAGTGATTATATAGTCAATGTGAACCAAGGATAACAGGAACATGATTGGTGATCACACAGTTGGATGGAAGAGGGGGGTGGCTTGATCTTGATAATGAGTCAAGCGCCAGATCAAGGTATCCACCATAAAGGATCATCATCTGTTCATTTTGTTGGATTTGGTAATTTGAGTTGACTTCCTAGTCTGGCTTTGAGTGTCTGGGTAATTGGATTGCGGGTCACTAACCCGCTTGGTTGAAACCTTGCTGGCAGGTCAAGCCTGCAGTTTTGACAATAATGATTTATGAACTACCCTCCTGATGACACAGAAATTTTTTAAAAGTTTTTTGGCCCCTGGCATAGCCAAGGGGCTAACAAAACTTCTTTTCAAGGAAGAAGGCAAGGAGGCAAGGATAAACCATCAGTTTACTACACAATGTATTCATGTATTGCTATTAAGAATACTTGATTACAGTAGACTTCAAAAAATACTAATAGTTAAGTAGAACTATATATTAAAATCTATTTTTATCATGTTGCCTTTTCCTTGGTGTGTTGATAGTTTATTTGCTGTTGATAATGTGTTTTTATTTAATTGGATAGTTTCACCTCCAGTTGCCTTGGCAATAGGAAATCAAGTTGCCTCCACAGCCACAGTTGGTCTTGGGGAGGCAATTTATCTCCTATTGTCAAGGCAACTGGAGGTGAAACTATCCAATTAAATGCAACACATTATCAACAGCAAATGAACTATCAACACACCATGGAAAAGGCAACATGATAAAAATAGTTTGTAATATATAATTCTGTTTTATTATTAGTGTTTAAAAAATCTATTGTAGTCAAGCATCTAAATTTTAGCTGTTCTAAAATGGAATAGGGTGATTTTTGAGAATGTCTATGATTACTAAAAGAATTAGCACAAATCCAGGCTAGATCCTTTTGAATCCTTTTTGAGACACCCATAAACTATATTTTTTTGAATTCACCGCAATAATGATTTGAAATTTGGTTCTTGGAATTTACAATCCCGCAATTTCAGATTTGTTAAGTTTTACATGATGTCTATGATTTGTTTGACATACAAAAAATATTAAATTTTACATAAGAATCCCAAATTTCTGATTCATGTATCCTGCATTTTTTTGCTGGGTTTGTCTTTTGTTAGTTGAGTTATCTGCTTGAGGGATTTAAAATTTGCCAATTTAAATAAACCAAAAAAAGTCAAATTAAATGGTTAATTTTATTAAATATTTTATTTTTCACTCAGCTGAGTTCCCTGCAAAAGTGATTCAAAATTTGGATGAAGGATTTGACAATCCCGCATTTTTACGTTTAGGTTCTGAATTTACAGCATTAAAATAAAAACTATTCAAGTATTTTTCAACTTTTAAATGCCAATAAAATCTCTATAAGGTCTAATTTTTATTTAGTATGTTTTATAGTTTTTTTTAAATATATTGCTCTATTTTAAGCCCTTTTACTTATTATTTTAGGACAAGAACACCTCAAAACAACCAAAGAGTACCAAGTGTCCCTCCAAGCCCACCAAAGCCACCAAGAAAAAGCCTGTCTCATCAAAGAAGGCCACTCCCAAGCTCTCCCCAAAGACCTCCCCTGATCCCTCTCTCAAGAAGAGCCACACTCACTCCACTGGGGGAGAGAAATCTAATGGTTCAGTTACTGACCACAGTTTCTATAACTTGGCTTCAGACAGAGAGCCTACCAAGAAGCAGCGCCAAGCCAAGAAGTCCCCTCCAAAGGATAAGTCTCCTACACATGAGGAGCACCAAGATAAGCCCCCTTTTTCTTACCCCACCAAATTCCCCTCCTTCAAGTTCATCTGGGGATGATACAAAGCCTCGCCCTGATTAATTTCCTGGCTTCTGCCATGCTCCTGCTGGCCCATGGATCCTCTGTTGGCCCACAATATCTGCAATGTTGATGGGAAGTTCAAGGTTCCTTCCACCTTGCCAAAATACTTCCCCATAATGAGCGTCAAAGGTGGGCCAGCCATGGTAGCAAATGGTTACATCTTTTCATGCAATAATGCCAACCAGGGCTTCAAGAGCTGGCACTATACCTGTGAGGACTACTCCTGCCCAGTGCAGCTCAATACTGAGCGCTGAAACTTGGTACAAACCATTAAGGGTGAATATACCTACATTATGCCCAACACTACCATCTCCTGCCTTCTCAAATGGTACCTTGTGAAGATTATGCCTACCTCCAAGGACCTTTCCCCCACTCAGCTGGCTGTGCTTGCCTATAAGCACCTCTCCCCCACCAATATGAAGAGGGTGCCAACCCACACCCAGTTGGTTAAGTTTGTTAGTGATAGGTACTAAGCCTCAAACCCCCTGACCAAAAGTGCCACCACAATTTAAGGCCTGGTCTTTTCTGATGCCCTCAAGAAAACTGAGGATGGAGAGATGCTATTGCTCCATGACAATGAGCAGGAAGTAGAGGATATGATCATTGCCTACACCACAACTCAAAACCTGGAGCAGCTCAACACTGCTACCACCTGGATGTGCAATAGCACATTTGCAACCTGACCCACCCTTTTCAAGCAGCTTTGGGTCCTGCATGAGTGATTTGATGCTCAGGTTATCCCACTTTTTCTTTCTCCTGCCTGGTGCCAAGACAGAGGTCTATGTCAGAGCATTCAAAATTTTCTGGGATGCTATGAGCTCCCTTGCTGCCAATCAGCTCCCCCCTCCCACCCATGCCACAAGGGACAATCCCTCCTCCCATGAGAAGGATGAGTCCACACTAGCCGCAGAGCAGCTTGCTCATGCATGCTCACTTGGGCCAAAGGTGATCATTATGGACTTTGAGCTTGCTCAGTTTAGAGCCTTTGGGGCCACCTTCAATGAGGAAGTTCAGGGCTGCTTTTTCAATTTTAGGAAGGTCCTCTTCAAGCACCTCAAGAGCAAGAAGGAGCTTTTTGACAAGTATCTTAATGATGGTAAAAGGAAGTGCCGCTTTGCCATCACCCAGTTTGCCGCTTTGGCTTTTGTGCAACCAGAGCATACTAGGCTTGGCTTTGAAGCCCTCCTTGAGGACTCTTATATCAAAAAGCACTCCATTATCTTCAAGTGTTACCTTGAGCACTTTAAAAAGCAGTGGTTAGGTAAGAATGTGACTTCCCGGAGAGGTAAGAGTGGGGCTACTGCCCATTGGAACTACCAGAGCGCCTGCCTCAAGGGGGAGATAAAGACCACATCCAGCCTGGAAGTGTGGCACAAGCACCTGAAGGTGAAGTTTGGGTCAAACCCCAAGTACAACAAGTTCTTCCAGAAGCTCCAGGAGGAGCAGGCCCAGACTGTTTCCAAGTTTTGTGACCTGGTCAACCGGGTGGCTCCCAAGAAGAGGAATTCCATGGAGTAGGACTATCAGGAGGACGTCCAGAAGGTAGTCAAGAAGAAGTACAAGGTGGCAGAGATCAAGAAGTACCCAGAAGATGTTGCCACTGCTCTTGCTGGTGGCTTTAATTAGCCCAATAACCCTTATTTACTTTGCCTGTATATTTTCTACTTTTGCTTTCCATAATTTTTTTTGGATATTAATAATCTTTTTAGGTATAAATGGTAAGTTTTAAGATACAGTTTCAATGTGGTTTTGTAGGGAATATATTATAATTTGTTAATTTATCTTTAAGGTATGAGAAATTTTCAGTTGTGCTTATATAAAGTATAATAAATTTCAATCAGAATTTTCTTATATTTTGTAGTTATTATGTTTTATAAAATATCTTTATTTTCAGTTCATTGCAATTTTAATTTTTTATGGAAATAAAAAATAATTTTATAATAAAGAATGTAATTTACATAGTAAATTGAAAAATACTTTCTTATATCTTCTTATTCTTATTACTTGTGGTATGTTTTTATTGCATTTTTGGACTCTCTGAGGTTATTTTAGTATAATATTGTATTTTAAAATATTTTTTATATTAAAAATGTTCATGGTAAAGTGTTTTGTTACTTAAAAAAGTGTCAATATCTAGGAGACAACATTATGTAAAACTGGGTTGTCACTTTACTATAGTGTTGACATTAAAAGTGTTGACATGGTCACTGTCAACATTTTTAGTATCAACATGGGCGCTGTTGCCACCAAGAACACTGATATTGAGGAGGACAATGAGGACCATTCAAAAAACTACTAAGCAGCCAGGATTAGGAGAAATCCTTGGCTGCCTTTGTAATTTTGACACCCTCATCTCCCTCCATACTGCTTCCCCCAACAAACCTGCTCAGAGTCCTGCTGCTTTACCATCCTCTGAGGCAAACCCTAAAGATGAACCCTCTTTGAATGGCTTTGACTCCCAATCAATACACAAGGATGCTGAATACAAAGGAGTTCAAGAGGACCTCCTACATTGAGTTCTCACTGTTACCACTTGGACTCATTAGACTACACTGCACCTGAGGTGGTTATCCTTCAAATAGCTCAGAGAACAGTATCCTTACTTTATGTTGAACAACTGGCTCAACCAGGTGTGGAAGTCACCCATGAAGAGGACAGCGCTGAACAATTGGCCAAGCTGCTGCTTACTGTACATGTCTCAGGACCGCTAGAATCCCTCAAGGAAGCAAGCCCAGCTGTAGGAGCTGTCATGGCTACCTTACTGGAGAAGTTCAAGGGACTGAGCATACACCAGGTCTTCAAGATGGTGGAGATCAGAGAGGACCTCCAGGATTGTACCTATATCAACCTGGTAGTAAAAAAAAACTCACGTCCGGGAAATAATAGATACAGGTGCTCCTGGGAGCATTATATCCTTGCAGCTGGTCAAGAAGCTCAAGCTGGCACTGGACTAAGCCTATAATGAAGAGTTTGGTACTGCTGGACCACTGACTACTAGAGAAATAGGAGCCTATTATTCCTTACCTCTTTGCTTTGGGAAGAAAATAATCACTGCTCCTGCTATAGTTCTGGAAAACAACAGCTATGTCATTCTTATTGGGACTAGCTTCATGGTCTAGTATGGCACTGTAACAACCATGGAGAACTGCCAGTTGCCTATACACTGCGTAGTAAGAAGATTAGGGTGCTATCTCTCTTGGTTGGGGAAGCCAAGGGAATCCCAGTCTAAGCCTCCTTTAATGTGACTATCCCACCTGGCTCTCAGGTGATCCGCAATACAGGCCTCTTGCTGGCTCTACCGGCTGGAACTCATGGAGAAATATTTGGAATTCCTAAAGCCTCCAGACTAGAACCATGGGTTGCACCAGGCATCCTCATGCCAAGTGAGAAAGAGGTACTTGACTCTTGGCCAACATGAGTTGTGAAGCTATGGTTGTCTACAAACACCAACTTCTGGCTTACATACGACTGGAAGAGCATGACAACCTGCAAGAGACCGCCCCCTTTGCAGACTTCTCTGAGTTGGGTTTACCCTGTGAATAATCACTGGTGCTATCAATCATAAGTCGTGACTCTCTGTCTGGCCTCTCCAAAGAGCAAAAAGATCAAGCCATGGATCTCTTTGCACAGTATAAGGATATGTTTGCCAAGGATCATTACAATCTGGGCAAGGCTGCTGATGTTAACCATCATATTGACACCCAAGGCAGTCCACCTATCTTCTCTAGACCTATACAGTGTATCCAAGCCAATCATGCCATAGCCAACAAAGAGCTCCAGAAACTATTAGGATCTGGCTTACTGGTCCCCAGTAAAAGCCCTTGGGCTTCCCCTCTCCTGATTATCAAAAAGAAGAATGGTAGCAACCAAGTGGTGATTGACTACCACTGGCTGAATGCTGTTACCAAGAAGGATTCATATCCCCTCCCTCACATTGAAAATACCTTGGAACGCCTGGGAGGCGCCAAGTTTTTCAGTGCCATGGATCTTATCAGTGGGTACTGGCAGATCAATCTACCCCCCGCCAATCAAGAAAAATGTGCAATTATCACCAATCAAGGGCTATTATAACCCACAAGGATGCCCCAAGGTCTGTCCAATGCCCCAGCTACCTTCCAACGGGCTATGTATGTGGTGATGAGTGACCTCAAACTCACCAGTGTCCTTGTTTAACTGTATAAAATTATGTTGTTCTCTAAAACCTTTAATGATCATCTGCAGCACTTGGAGGAAGTCTTTCAGAGGTTACTTGCAGCTAATCTTAAGCTCAAGCCACACAAGTGCAACTTTATCAAGGAGCATCTTGAGTTCTTGGGTATCATCATTAGTCAAGATGGACTCTAGCTGTACCTCTGAAGGTGGAAGCTATTGAGAAAATGAAGATCCTGGCCAATAAACGTGATGTGCAAGTCTTCCTGGGGATGATTGGGTACTACTGTTGCTTCATCCCCAACTTTGCATCCCTGGGAAACCCCCTTTTCAGATTCTCCAAACTGATAAGCAACTATTCTAGAGTCCAGCATGCCAATCTGCCTTCAATGCTCTCAAGGGAACACTGAATGCAACTCCTGTACTAGCCTACCTTGACTTTGCCAAGCCATTTGTTGTTCATACAGTTGCTAGCCTGACTGCAATTGGGGTGTCCTCTCCCAACTGGACTATGAAAGACTCAAACATCCTGTTGGATACTGCTTGTGTATGCTTAATGTTCACAAGAGGAACTACACTGTCATCAAACGCAAGTGTCTGGCTGTGATATACTCATACCAACAATTCAGAGTGTATCTCTATGGGGTAAATTTCACAGTGGTAACAGACCATCCCTGTAAAGGCTGAAGACCCTCAAGGATTCCAAGGGGCGTCTAGTGTGTTGCTCCATTAAACTTCAGGCCTACAACTACAAAATCATTCAACAAGCTGGAGCATCCCACCATAATGCAGACTGTCTCTCTTGGCTTCCTACTGTGGTCTTAGTATCCCCCATGGCTGACATTCTCTATGACAAGCTTATAAAGGATCCTTCTTTGTGGGGAGAGGAGCCAGTAGAGATACAGAAGAATCACAAGAAGTTAGCTGTGGATACCAAGGTCTCTAAGGGACAACTCCTGAAGCTGTGTGGAGACTCTTGGCTATCTTACATATGCCCATTCCTACGCATGGACTCAGTGGTGGCTGCTCACAAGACTACTGGTCATGGTGGTATACAGAAGACGTTAGCCCTGCTACAGCAGCACTGCTTCTGGTAAAGAATGTACACTGATGTAGTAGATACAATAGCCATCTATCAAGACTGCAACATTGAGAGACCTAAGGTTGCCAAGTTCTAACACAGACTTGTATGCCCTGGGTTTGCCTTCCACACAGTAGCCATTGATGTAGTGGGGCCCTTGCCAGTTACCAACAGTTGCAACAAGCTCATCATTGTGGCTGTTGATCATCTGACTAAATGGGTAGAGGCCAAGGAAATTCCAACCAATCTGCACTGGTGACTTCCACATTCATCCTGGAGAATATCATATACAAACATGGTTGCCCCCAGATCCTGCTGATGGACAATGGTACCAATTTCACCAGTCATATTGTTGTGATCTGAGGCGCAGAACAGAGTCACAACAAGAAATCCTAACCTTAGGATTGGATTTGTACTAAGTCTCAGTTAGAATGGCAGGGAAGACTATGTGATTACCTTATGGCCCTGAATGAATAATATCTGCTAGACGTGGCTAGAGAGATGCCAAAGTACGTGGATACACAAAGACAAAATATGAATAGAACTTAAGTTTTATTGGGTATATAAATTGGGATTATATACTTTGTAGCTTTACCACAAAACAGTACATGTACAGTAGGATCACTTGCCAAAAGCATGAGTGGGGCAAGTGAGCTGCGCAGAATCAGGATACCAAACAATTATATTTCCCAATTTGAAGCCAGCCTAATTTCAGAGGGCAAAATCAAAAGAGAGGGATTCCTCCTCAAAAAGACCCAACAAAGGCGAAATCAAAACATGGTGAATGGCGGTATTCATGACACATATCATCCCCCGCCTCAACCAACTGATGGGAATTTGTGGGACACTATCCACTCCTTATCACTCACAGACAAATGGCATGGTAGAGAGCACTAATGGGAGCCTGGTCCAGATACTCTGGAAGCTCAGTCATCAACATGAGACTGAATAAGATACCTTCCTGCTTGTAGCCACCTTTTCATATAACATTGGGTACCATTGTGCCACTGGCAAGCCACCCTCTCAACTGCTCTATGGCTGGCAACCAGGACTTTTCCCTTTACTATATTCTTTGGTAAAGAACAGCCTGTCTGTGTCCCCAGAGGCATACCTCAAAAATCTTATTCAAGCCCTTATTTGCTTGCAATCAGAGGCCTACACTGTAAACCTAAACCATAAGTTGCAGGATCTAGAATGAGCTGCATCCAAACGCCCCGCACTACCCAGCTACCTAGTAGGAGACTCAGTTTACTTCTTCAACAATAGAGGGTACAGGCGTGAATCCAAACTTGCTTCCCTTTGGCAAGGCCTAGTTTAAGTCATCCAAAAAACTGGCCCTGACTCCTACACCCTTAAGGAGCCCCATTCTGGGCAATTAATCACTAGAGTACACAATCAGTATATTTGTGCTGCTCCTAGTGACCAAGAGTAAGCCCCAATGAGGACAACAACCCAAAAAAACAAAAACCTAATAAAAATTACATGGGTTGTTGCTCTGTTTGCAATAGTGATGCAACAAAGTTTGAGGAATAAGAATGAAAGAACAAAGTGTTTATTGGAGACTTATAAGACTCTTCCAATACCACACTAACTGCTCTACCATCTGAACAACAGCCAGAAAACACAACTGGTTACCTACAGATCTGCAACGCCAATGACCAAGTATTGGGCAATAAACCCCACCAAACAAGACAAAATTGATTCCAATGTACACAAGAAAGGCGACCCCCAAGAAGATACAATCCCACAGGAGACCCTCACAAAGGGCATACTCTACTGGGATCTGACCTCCAACCCCGTAGATCACAGACAAGGCCCACTCAAGGAAGACTCCCATGTTCTCCTACTGCTTGGTATCATTGTGATTAATCCACCAAAGAACAAGGTTGTCAGTCATCACCATTGGCACCAGATAAGCAATACCCTCCACTGTGTACAACTTCAACACTTCCTGGAAGGCTTGCCAAAGACGCTGCTCAAAGTTGTCTGAGGTTTTTAACTGACTGATTGAGTCTCTGTAACCCCAGGTGTTGCCCAAGCTCAAAGAACGGGCTTCACTATGCTGGATACCATCCCCTATTGCAAGACTTAGAGCACTTGGCCCTCAAATTGGAAACCCTTCAACTGAGCCTCCAAATATTCTTCTGGATCTTGCATGGAGAACCGCCAATAGATGCTGTTACTCTTTTGCAAACCAGTCCCTGTCACCTCCCTGGGCTCACTCAAGGCTAGGAACAAGGCAGCAAATAATGGGTCTGTCCCCACTAAGACCAGCTGAGGCACCTGTAGCTGATCAAGCTGAGCCTCTAAGTCCAGATAGCTGCTGTCCACAACATGTAGGACTACCTGCTTCTCAGTTGTCTTCTCCATCTCCACTGGCCTTATATGCTTGTGTCTCTTGGGAATTACTACTTGCACATTCTTCAAGGCTCTTCTTAGAACTCTCCTAGAGTGACTGTTTACTATAGTTGCCATCTTGAGTAGCCAAGCCATTTTTAACCCTGTTGTCTAATCCAGTCAAGGGAAATAAGCAGATCCTGAATGGATTAGACATTAAGCCGTCCACTTAGGAATTGAGCAACAAAACAATTGTATGATTGCTTTATCTCAATCTGGCTTTAACAGGGTTAATTATATTAAAAACGGCTTAACAATGGGTGTTTGAAGCGCCTTTCAAATGCGCATCAGGTGCAGACTTTACATATGAGGTTATAAATAGGACAAAAAAGATATTGCCACTTGCCTCCATTAGGCAAGGTGCGTGAAACCAGTCATTCTCTTGTGCAGCGCTTTCTACTATGTCTTTCTACTCTCCTCTTTTAAGAAAGTCCTTCTGTCTGTGCCACCATTCCCCTGGTGAAAATTTCCCCACCTCTTACTATATAACTGTAGCACTATCTAAATAAATACCGTTGTCAAAACAGAGGGCTTGACCCACCAGTAAGGTTCCAACCAAGTGGGTTTGTGACCCACAATCTGATTATCCGGTCACCCAAAGCCAGACTAGGAAGTCAACTTGAATTACCAAATCCATCAACATGAACAAGATGATAATCCCTCACAGGGGATACCTTGATTTGGCTCTTGACTCATTATCAGGATCAAGCCACCCCCTTCTTCTATCCAGCCGTGTGATCACCAATCTTGTTCCTTCTATTCTTGATTCACATGAACTATATAATCATTATCTCTCAATAAAGATTATTATATATCTTCTAAATATTTTCCTGTGTAACTCTTCTAGAACAGCACAGTTACAACATTGTAGCACAGGTAGGCTATCCATCCTACCTTTATCTTGAAAAATTCTGCCTGTTTCCTGCACACGCCGCAGCCAACAAAGCCTCAACAGAATTATGTCTGGCCTCCTGCCCAACTGGACTACATATACTCCTGGTACCAGGATACCTGATGGCTTTGTCCTCTACCAAAACACGGTGATTCTGCTACCCGCCTTCAACGCCCTAGGATTCTTTCAGGCACCTTCCTCAATGCACAACCAGCTGACAAAACCACCATGCCTGCCTATATAGCACAAAGACTTTGCAGCGCCGCCTTGGAGCCCTTTGCCGGGGCTAATGATGACAATGCTGCCTCATAATCCAGTCTGCTCAAAGCAAGCTGGCCCAGATGGAATGCCCACAGCAATTTTGGATTGCGGAGATTTCCATTTGCCTGACCCATGACGCTGGCACGTGGTGTGAAAAGTGGCACAAAGAGCACACCAACAAGAGCTGGGACACCTTCAAACAGGACTTCTTGGCAAGGTTCATGCTTAAGGATACAGCACTCATGATCATACGCCAAGTAAAGAACCTGACCCAGACAGGCACCGTTAAAGAACTCATCCGCGCCTACAAGGAACTCCGTCTCTGTGCCCCATCTGACATGGCCTTTGACACTCCAGCAACACACCTCATGTACTACAACGCCCTCAAGTTGCACGTGATAAGACATGTGAACCTGGACCAGGTAACCAACCTGCAAAGCCTGTACCGTGAAGCAGAAAAAGCAGAACAAACATCCAACGCTCTACACAAGTCACAGACTGGGAAACAAGAAAGGCCCAAGGACTCCTATCCAAGCAGGTGCTTCTCTCAACCACCTCCTGGAGGCAACAGTAATCACAATAACCACAAACCCACAGGTTTGAATGGGAATGGAAATGGTAATAACGGCCAATCAAATTGTACCCATTTCTATGTCACCGCCACGCAAGGCAACTAAGACAAGGGAAAAGCCCAGGGAGAGCACTAAGCAAGCCAAGCTCTCCCCACGCAACTCCTGACTTGCCCAACAATGAATACCAACCCAAGGACGTGAAACAATGTACAATGATCCAAGTACCCTTGGAATGCCTGGTACTATACACCATCACCAGACATCCCAATAAATGGATGTCTTACCCTTTCTGTTTTTGCAGTTATACAGGCTCAGCACTCCTGTACTTGGGCGCAGATCAAACCTTAGTCAACAGCAGCTTTGTGTATAAATTCAAGCTGGCCACTAATCCTTTGCGGATTAAAAGTGTGGTCCTGGCTGATGAACACCACATTGCTGTGACAAAGGAAACTGCCCCCTTCTCTGTTATTCTTGAGAACCTCCACTCCACCATCCAAGGCCCTGTCATCAACCTCCCTAAGTTTGACATTATACTGGGACTAGACTTGTTACAAAAAACAACCCCCACGTGGACTGGGAACCTAGTGTTGACCATCAAGCGTGAAGGTATCAACCACCAGATATACCCCAACTCTGTGGACCAACTCTTACGTGACCACGTCTTTGTACACATCACAGAGACTTTGGACAAGAAGGAAAGTTTGAAAAAAAATTGACTGAACTCCTGTCAGTATGAAGTCATACACTTCAAGGACCACCAGGATACCTCCACGCCGCAAGATTGCAACATTGTGGCCTGTCACCCAGAAATCTTTAAGGAAGTGTTACCTGGGCTATCCCCTGAGAAGCACATCCAACACTCTATCCAACTCAAGGGGGCTGTACCCAAGGCACACCCAATCTATTGACTGACCCCAAAAAAGGACAACACCCTGCACGCTTATCTCAAGGAGGCACTAGAAAAAGGACTTATCCGCCCCTCACAGTCTCCCTTTGGGGCCGCTGTATTCTTTGTGGCTAAGAAGGACGGTACCCTACGCCTGGTCACAGACTACCGCGCCTTGAACAAAGTCACCATTAAGAATTGTTACCCATTGACACTAATTGACAATCTCTTTGACGCTTTGGAGGAGCCACTGTCTTCTCCAAGATTGACCAAACTGCAGGCTACAATCAGATTTGCATCAAGGAGGAAGACATCCCCAAGACAGCCTTCTGCACCAAGTACAGTTCCTACAAATGCGTGGTACTCAACTTTGGCATGACCAATGCCCTGTCCACCTTTGTAACCTTCATGAACAAAGTGTTTGCGCCACACATAGGCAAACACGCCCTAGTATACTTGGACAATATTATTGTCTACAGCCCCTTGGTGAAACAACACTACAAAGACCTGGAGAAAGTCTTTGCAACCTTGGCACAGCACAAAATGTTGGCCAAGCCCTCTAAATGCCAGTTCTTCCAAGAGCAACTACCCTTCTTGGGACATGTAGTCTCAAAAGACGGCATCAAACCCAACAGTCAGAAGATACAAGCTATCTGAAAAATGCCACCTCCTAAGGACAAGTCAGAACTACGCACCTTCTTGGGAATAATGGCCTATGTACAACGCTTCATACCCTACTGTGGCGTCCTGACCGCCTCCTTGTCTACCATAACAGGCACTAAGTCCAAGTTTGTATGGACCCCCCAACGTGACCTCTGTTTTAGACGTCTCAAGGAAAAGCTCACAACAGCTCCCATCTTACAATACCCCAAACAAGACAGAGAGTACCAGATGAAAACCAACACATCAGATGCAGCCATTGGGGGGTACTACAAATTAAGAATAGTGATGGTGACTTCCTGCCTGTAGCCTATGGGTCACGCAAACTGACGGATGGCAAGTGTCAATACCCAATCCACAACAAAGAACTGCTGACCATTGTACACTGCCTAGTCAAATGGCGCTGTTACCTGGAACAGCAAGAAGAATTCACAGCATTAACCAATCATAAGTCGCTAATTGACTTCAAGACACAAGCAAACCTGTCACGCCGCCAAGTGCAGTGGATGGAAATCTTAGAAAGGTTTAACATGCTCATCCAATATAAACCCGGGGCCAAGCTTGCCATGGCGGACGCCCTGTCCCGTCTGTATGTCTGCGCGTCTAGGGGAGAGAATGGGCTTGACCCAGACTGGCCTCTCCTAGTGCTACGTACAAAAGATGAAGGATTCCCCCCGGCACAACCAACATAACAAAGGAAACAGTCATCAAAAATGAGCACCTATTTGCTGACGTATATGGGACTCTTCACAGAAAAATGTCGGATGGCACAACCATCCCCTAAATCTCCACACATCAATGAGTTGGTACCATTCTTTGCTATCACAGGGATCTTGGACATACTAAGAGCTGAAATCTTTAAGAAATTCTAAAACATAAAGCCTGGTGGCCAACCTTATACTGCAATGTCCAGGAAGTGTTAGAACAGTGTGAGATCTGCTAAAAGTTTGCCAAAAGCAAGACCCCGCCTAAGTCTGTACTCCCCATCCAAACCCAACTACTGTTCAAAGTATGGGCTCTTGACATTGTGGGCCCCATTCCAGGGAAGCACAACAACAAAAAGTACATCATCACAGCCATCAATTTTGCAACAAGGTGGCCAGTAGCCCAAGCAGTGAAAGCACACACTGGTAACAACGTCTGACAATTCATTGGCAAGGAAATAATCAGCAGGTTTGGAAAGCCAGAACTCCTGATAACCAATGGAGGCAAAGAATTGACCTCCAAAGACACCAATGTGTACCTCACCAAGAATGGGGTCAAACACACCGTCACAACACCATACCATCTACAGGCCAATGGACGCGTAGAGCGGCTTAATGGTAGCTTTGTGCAAGCCCTAGCCAAACTCACCGCCAGGAGACCTGAAAACTGGTATAAGCAGCTACCAACTGCCTTACTTGTGTGCCAAACCCAAGTGAACAGATCCACCAGGAAAAGTCTGTTTGAACTGGTATATGGCACACAGCCAAATATCATTCAAGCACTGACAGGACCCAAACTGGAAATTTGAGTCAAGTCCCCTCTTGCTCAGATACTCAAGTAATGGAAGCCAACAGCAAACAAGCAGCCAAAGAAAAGGAACACTTACAAAAGACTTTTGTTCCCATCTGCCAGAGACATGAAGTTGGGGACAAAGTCTGGGTCATGAATGTTGGCAAAAGCAAACTACAACCCAAAAAAGTAGGGCCAGCAATCATTCTAAAGGTAAACAACAATAACACTTACCTTGTGCAAGGACTTGGCAAACGCAAGCAAGACAAGAACTTACACCACAATTGCCTACAACCCTGCAAAGCAAGACAGAAACAACGAGAGACCGCCCTGCCTGCCACTGAACAACAACTGGTTCAATATGGTGCCCGGGCTCCTGACAACCTCCCTGACAACCTGCCCCCAGATTAGGCTGACCTTCAGCTGGGGGGGTGTTGAAACTGCAGGCTTGACCTGCCAGCAAGGTTCCAACCAAGCGGGTTTGTGACCCGCAATCTGATTATCCAGTCACCCAAAGCTAGACTAGGAAGTCAACTCAAATTACCAAATCCATCAACATGAACAGATGATGATCCTTCACAGTGGATACCTCAATTTGTGAGCTTGACTCATTATCAGGATCAAGCCACCCCCTTCTTCCATCCAGCCGTGTGATCATCAATCTTGTTCCTTTTATCCTTGATTCACATGAACTATATAGTCATTATCTCTCAATAAAGATTATTATCTATCTTCTAAATATTTTCCCGTGTAACTCTGCTAGAACAGCACAGTTACAACACTAGGGCCCTTCAAGATAGCTGCAGTCTATGACAACCACACCTATCAACTTGAAGATGCCCAAGGGAACACCAAGAAGCTTCACTATGATTGCTTGCGCCCCTGGTGCGCCATCCCCACACAAAGGTTGTTTGTGCGGACCTTCCCAGACCTTCTGCAGACTCCAGTCTTGGTGTCTGACAACAAGCAGGGGGCAAGGGGGGGTGTTGCAACCAAGTTTCCGGCCTTGCCTGCTAATGTATCTTAAAATACACAGGGGGAGCTCAATGAGCCGCCCCTTGACGTATCTAATGTTATGGTTTAATCTGATGGTAGCATCAAATGGCGGGTACTTCATCCTAATTAGGAGCGTTGCCAATTTGACTTGCTGATTCCCGCACAAGTTATTCCTTGGCTCCAAACCTTACATGGAACTTCCCACTATGCCACCCCCTTGTGGCCTTGTGGCTTTCCCCATATAGTATATTAATCCAAATATTCTACAATAAACAATAAATTATTTTTATTATCATGTCCTTTCTATTGGACTGTTGTCTTCCCCAATTCCAAGTACTGAACTCTCATTGGTTCAGTTGCAGCATTAGGGGAATCCAGAATCTAAAAAACTCAGCACCTATAACACTCCAATTACAGTAAGTAACCTGGCTGCTGCATTTTTCATCCATCTCAGCCCTATACCAAAATCAAAAGAGACCTGCATGGATTTTGATGGGGTACACATCTATTGATAACATAATCACCATATGTCCTCTCAAAAGCGGCACAAAAACACCAATATATATCCAGCATGCCACAATAGAGCATAAACCCTACTATGATAGAGAGAACCATGTAAACTCCATGCTAGGGATCAATTCCAACCCAGGGAGCAGCAACTGTGAAGCCAACTACTGGAAACCATTAATCAAGGCTAGAACCCAGGTCCCCAGAAAGTTGATGCCTGGAAGCCCAAACTTCTCTAACTAGCCGGGCTGGCGTTACTGAGATTCACTGGTACAGGAACAGTCTACCATCTCACAGCATACTGAAGCACCCCTAAAGGGTCTAAAAGCGCCACAAAGGCATCCTCCAGCCAATAAGAGTGCTGGGGAATAACCAACCAGTTTCTAAAGCTTCCAGGCCAATCCCACCATAGAAATGGGTATAAAGCTGGTAAGAAGTGAGTCCAACCAGAGTGCACGGATAAAGCATGGGTAGAAAACATGGACCCACATCTATCCTACCCTGTATAGGCCAACCAAAAGCCTTGTATATACCTGGCAAAGCCATAAACCATAGGCACCCACCACTGGATCAGCTATACAGAGGAATCTCAGAATCCTACCCAAACACTCAAAGAAAGGTAGCGGCCAATGGATACTGGATGGTATGAAGACTGTGGGGTTGACCTTGGGCAAACTTTGCACTGGAGACCCTACGCCCCCTGATATGACTACCCTAGCGCCTGAAGCCAAAAATGGGGGCCATATTGATCAGCTGAACCGGGAGGCATGTACCCCAGGGATCCAAACCTGGAACAGCAGGAACCAGCGCCAAGCTCATTGGCCAGATCCAGCCACCCCTACACATCCCAGCAACCAATAAGTAGGATTGCATCCCCCTAAAGAATTTGCCCAGCCTACAAAATCCTAGTGCTGGAACTGTGCTGTTTTAGCAGAGATAAAGTGGGGAATTAAAGACTAAATAACATTTCTTACTGAAGGATAATTGTTATATAGTTGTTGGGAATCAGCTTGAGGGGGAGTGGTTGTGAAGATCACCCAATTGGATGGTTAGGGGGTGGCTTGATCCCTGTAATAGGGGTCGTGATCTGAGGCGCAGCACAGGGTCACAACGGGAAATCCTAACCTTAGGATTAAATCCGTACTAAGTCTTGGTTAGAATGGCAGGGAAGGCTATGCCATTACCTTGTGGCCCTGAATGAATAGTATCAACTAGATGTGGCTAGAGAGGGGCCAAAGTACCTGGAGACACAAAGACAAAAATGTGAATAAAACTTGAATTTATTGGAGAATAGGAAATGGAATATATAGTGGTTTACGATACCACAAAACAATACCAGGACAGTAGGATCACTTACCACAGGCATGAGTGGGGCAAATGAGCTGCGCAGGATCAGGAAACTGAAAAATCATATTTCCCAATGCAGAATCAGCCTCATTTTGAAGGGGATAAGCACAAGAAAGAGATTCATCCTCAAAATAACCCAACAAAGGCAAAATCAAAACATGGTGAATGGCGGCATTCACAACAATGGGTCAAGGGCTAGATTGAGCCATACACCGTGAGGAATCATTGTCTGGTCATGTTGCTGTGTCTGGAAACTTGAGCCAGCTTCTGCATTTGGCTTAAGGTCACTGGGAACCTGGGTTGCGGGTCACCAGCTGGCTTACTTGGAAGCTTGCTGGGGGTCAACCCCGTTGCTTCAACACTAAGCAGAACATCCCCACCCTCTAGCCTCCAATATCTCCCCCTCCTCTAGCTCCCCAGATACAGCACAGTCACTGCAACAAGTATGGTGGAGGTGAACCCTGCATCACTAACCAAAAACCAGGGTCATCATTCAAAAGTAAAGCCCTCCTCAGCTAGGCCCCTTCCAGCAAGGCAGTTGCAACCAGTTCAACCTGGTGCCTGGTTTCTTAGGCCCTATAATTCACCTGTATAGCATCCAGGATGACAGGGAGGGAGGGATTGGCTTAGTTGGAGGGGCCTAGTGGACAGGATGCCTGGGGGGTGAAGCAGGGCTATTCTGCTCTCTTTAAAGTGTGGTGGAGATCTGGATGCACCTGAAGGATCCTGAATCTAACCTGGAATCTGTTGGGGCAGTTAGATCCCCATCTCTTGGTTTAAGTGGCTTATGAATGTCCTGGGGTCCCTTAGTTTGGGACTTCCTGCCACTTGGTACCCACCTGGCTAACCACCCTGACGCAAAGTTCTCCCAGAAGGGCATCTGCTCCATAGCCTGATGGGTTAGAAGACCTTTAGAAGAGGCTTCCAGTCCCAAGAAATACACCAGGCTCTAAAGCGGCCTCTCCCAGCTATGCTGGGACCCGCCTGCAGGCCCCCTAGGTCCCCTAGAGACCCAGCTGGCTGGCTTGGCATCAACCTCTCATTTTTTAGCAGTAAATTAACAGGGATGAAGCTAGTACCCCTGCGCTTCCCCAGTGAAAGGTCTGTCTATGCCCAATGGGCTGGCTAAACCTCCAAAAAGTATACTGGCAGGAAAAATGTGCTTAACTGTACTTCTCCCTTGGCTTCCAAGGTGGGAGCTGTGGGATGCTTTAGAGATGGCCAAGGACCTGGCCTAAGGATCCTATCTGCAGGATTAGATATTTAACAAGGCCAGGGTTAGACTTAGTGATGATTTGGGGGGTTAACTGATGGCCCTGGGATGACAGGAAGCAGGGTAGTCTCCCCAGATGGGCTAGAGAGGGTGGGTTAAAGTGCAGAGGTGTGCAGGATGAGATAGTTTGGTGAGCCTGGGTTTACCAGAGAGGGTAATGGAGTCCAAAGGCCGTGTGAAGCTATAGAAGATTACTGAGAAAGAAAGGTGCTTTGTTATCAGGATAGGTGGGGCAAAGACCATTGGGGCTATTTGGGGGTAGAAATCAGGCATGACCCTGTTAAGTGATGGCGCCCCAGCAAATTACAAAAGGGAAGAACTAATTGTGGGGTTCCTGTCTGCCAGTCCCCAAGTGTGTCCTGGATTGTAGCCAGGGACCGGCTGGAAGGGGTTGTCATTCTCTAGTAAGGGGAAAATGTATCTCAGAAATATGTATAGGGGTCAAAATGGCCTTTTATTCACTCTCAGAAGGAAGATCCCCTTAGAAACCTTCTGGTATATAGCCCAGGGGGTCAAGGAAACAAGATGGATTTGCCAATAATTGGAGTCCTCTAACAACATCTTGGACTCCTTGTACTTGGTCTTGGACTCCTTCACCTAGGTCTTGGACGTCTGCCCCTTAGACTTGAACTCCTGCTCCTCAAATGTGGACTCTGGCTCCTTGGAATCAAACTTCTGCGCCACGCTTAGGAACCCACTCCTTATTCTTGGGCTCCTGCTCCATTATCTTGGGCTTCAGCTCTAACCAAGCTCCTGCTGGTGATTAAAAGGCTTCCAAAACCTCTTGGCAGAAACTCAAGAGACCCAGAAGTGTCCTCTAAAAGACCTGGAACAACCTCCAAAAAGACCGTCAAAAGACCCCGTAACTTTCCAGCCAGCCACCTTCTTATAGTGTCCTTTTCCCAACGGTTCTGCCTTCAAAATGGCTTTCTTCATAAGCTTAAACCCTTGCCGCTCACTTTTTTCTATAATAACTTAAGCTTACATACTTACTTTCTCAAAAGCTTAAAGTATTATTATACTATTTCCTGGCTTATACTTTAAGCTTTTGGCTTCCAACCAATCATTTTTATCAGAAAACCTGCCAGAACTCAACCAATGAATGCAGAGCGCAGAAATAGACTATTTCTGAAGTTCCACCGGAATCCAACTATGAAAATCATTTCCACAGCTCAAACCGTTCAAATCAACAACTCTTTGCGCACCAAAGCGTTAACCAGTCCATTATTCCGGCACCAGTTCTTCCTGCATTCAACCCAAACCCATTTAAATAGTAGAATACTATATAAATTGTTCTTTCTGGACCTCTTCAACGTTTTCCCCATATATTTACAAATATAGTAAAATCCAAGGAAAACGTCCCACCAAAACAACCTTGTATCCCGCTCTCATAGCAACATACCTTTGTCTATCCTAGGAACTTAATAAATAAAAAAATATCTTACCAAAACTTCTATCCACATTTCTACTTGATTTTCATACTAAAACAAGGCAAATTATTCCACATCTTCTCACTTTGGCAAATCAATTTGGCAAAAACATGGCTCATTTCTCCGGACCACTAGTTCTTCACCATCATCTTCTGGTCCTCCAGCCAGCTTTCTTCAACAAAAGCCACTAAACTTTCACTTGGCCAACATAAGCCCCGCCTGCAAACCACCAAACATGTGGATCATCACACTAATCTTCACCCCCATGATCCAAACCAAGCACAGACAAAATAAGTGTTGTCTGTATACACCAATTCTCACAGTAATGGCACTGTTTTGGGCATCTAGGCAGATAGATAGGATGTGGGAGCACTTTCAGACATCTCCATAAGTGGTAAGTTATCCAAAGTGCAGCCCAGAGAATTGAGAACCCTGATATAGATAACCTTGTTAGCCCAAAGGAGAATAAAAAAGGCAAGATAGATCTCTAGATACCATTTTGGGCAGGGGATATCCAGAGTTTGGAGAAGATCTGGGAAGGAGGCAAAAGAAACCATCAACTAGCCAAGTTGGCAACCTTTGCAACTAATTCAGGTTCTTCTGGGTTCAATAGAAGATATTCTACACTTGAAATTTAGCCCATCATTGTAAAGGAGCAGGTACACTTCAGTTAGAAAATTATGAAGCCCAGGAGTGTGCTCCAGCTCCAAAATATCATCTTTGACTTTGAAACTTGAGGGTTGGCAGCTTTTGATTGTTGCTGATGAACTCAACCAGCTACTCCTAGGGGAAAATCAGCTTGAGGTTGCTAGACCTGAGATGCGTGAGGGCTTTTATGGTCAGATCCAATGTCTTGAGTTTGCAGAGGTATGGATCATATTCACAAAAAATCACTTAGAAATCCTGTAATAAGATAATTAGGGGCCTTCTTGTGTCTCTCCTCTCCACTTTAAGCCTTTCTCATCCCTCATTGTTGATGTTATAACTGTGCTGTTTTAGCATATTTACACAGGGAAAATATTTAGATTTAAGATAATAATCTTTATTGTGAGATAGTGATCATATAGTTCATGTGAATCAAGGATAACAGGAACATGATTGGTGATCACACAGCTGGATGGTGCAGGGGGTGGCTTGATCCTGATAATGAGTCAAGCGCTAAAACAAGGTATCCACCATAAAAGATCATCCTCTGTTCATTTTGTTGGATTTGGTAATTTGAGTTGACTTCCTAGTCTAGCTTTGAGTGACTGGATAATTGGATTGCAGGTCACAAACCCACTTGGTTGGAACCTTGCTGGCGGGTCAAGCCTGTGGTTTTGACACCCCCAACTGAAGGTTGGCCTCCTCTGGGAGCAGGTTGTCAGGGAGGTTATCAGGAGCCCAGACGCTGTATTGCACTAGTTGCTGTTCTGTGGCGGGCAGGGCAGTTTCTTGTTGTTTCTGTCTTGCTTTGCAGGGTTGTAGGCAATCATGGTGTAGGGTCTTGTCTTGCTTACGTTTTCCAAGCTCTTGCACAAGGTAAGTGTTATTGTTGTTTACCTTAAGAATGATTGCTGGCCCCACTTTCTTGGGTTATAGTTTGCTCTTGTCAGCATTCATGACCCAGACTTTGTCCCCAACTTCATGTCTACCGCAGATCAGGACAAAGGTTTTTTGTAGACGTTCATTCTCCTTCACTGTTTGTTTGCTGTTAGCTCTTACAACGTGAGGGTCTAAGCGTGTCAGGACTTCACTTGGAATTTCCAGTTTAGGTCCTGTCAATGCTTGAATGATATTTGGCTGTGTGCTGTATACCAGTTCAAACAGGCTTTTTCCAGTGGATCTGTTCACTTGGGTTTGACACACAAGTGGTGCAGTTGGTAGCTGCTTATACCAGTCTACAGGTCTCCTGGAGGTGATTTTGGCTAAGGCTTTCACAATGCTACCATTAAGCTGCTCTACACGTATATTGCCTGTGGGTGGTACAGTGTTGTCATGGTATGTTTGACCCCATTTTTAGCGGGATTTATGTTGGTGTCTTTGGAAGTCAACTCTTTGCCTCCATTGGTTATCAGGAGTTCTGGCTTTCTGAACTTGCTGATTATCTCCTTGTCATTAAATTGTCAGCCGTCATTGCTGGTGTGTGCCTTTACTGCTTGCGCTACTGGCCATCTTGTAGCAAAGTCAATGGCGGTGATGATGTTTTTCTTGTAATTGTGTTTTCCTGGCATAAGACCAACAATGTCAAGGGCCCATACTTTGAAAGGTAGTTGTGTGTGGATGGGAAGTACTGACTTTGGAGGGGTTTTACTTTTGGCAAACTTTTTGCATACCTCAAATTGGTCTAGAACTTCTTGAACATTGCAATATAAAGTTGGCCACCAGGCCTTGTGCTTAAGGAACTCATACAGAATATTGGCTCTTGGTATGTCCAAGGTCTCTGTGATATTGTAGGATGGTGTTGACTTGCTGATGTGTGGGGATGTAGGAAATTGTTATGCCGTCAGAAATTTTTCTGTATAGGGTCCCATATACATCAGCAAATAGGTGCTCATTTTTGATGACTGTTTCCTTTGTTATGTCAGTTGTGCCAGGGGGAAACCTTTGTCCTTTGTTTGTAGTACTAAGAGAGGCCAGTCTGGGTTGAAACCATTCTCTCCTCTTGAAGCACAGACATACAGGCGGTACAGTGTGTCTGCCATGGCAAGCTTGGCCCTAGGTTTGTACTGGATGAGCATATTAAATCTCTCTAATAGCTCCATCTACCGGGCTTGGCGGCGCAACAGGATTGCTTGCGTTTTAAAATAGATGAGCAACTTGTGGTCAGTTAATGCTGTGAATTCTTCCTGCTGTTCTAGGTAACAGCGCCATTTGATTAGACAGTGTATGATAGATAACAGTTTTTGTTTTGGATAGGGTATCAACACTTGCCATCTGTCATTTTTAGCAATTCATAAGCTACGGGCAGGAAGTTCCTGTCATTATTTTTGATTTGTAGTGTCCCCCAAGGATGCATCTGAGGCGTTGGTTTTCATTTGGTATTCCTTGTCACGTTTGGTTTATTGTAGGATGGGAGCTGTCATGAGCTTCTATTTGAGGCGTCTAAAGCAGAGGTCACGTTGGGGGTCTACACAAACTTAGACTTGGCGCCTGTTATGGTGGATAAGGGGGCAGTCAAGACTCCACAGTCAGATATGAAGTGGCGTACATAGGCCAACATTCCCAAGAAGGTGTGGAGTTCCAGCTTATCCTTGGGTGGTGGCATCTTGCAGATGGCCTGTATCTTTTGAATGTTGGGTTTGATGCTGTCCTTTGAGACTATGTGTCCCAGGAAGGGTAGTTGCTCACAGAAGAACTGACACTTGGAGGGCTTGGCCAACAGTTTGTGTTATGCCAGGGTAGCAAAGACTGCCTTGAGGGCTTTTTGGTGCTGTTTCACCAAAGGGCTGTAGACAATAATGTTGTCTAGATACACTAGGGCGTGCTTGCCTATGTGGGGCGCAAATACTTTGTTAATGAAGATTACAAAGGTGGACAGGGCATTGGTCATGCCAAAGTTGAGCACCACACATTTTTAGGAACTGTATTTAGTGCAGAAGGCTGTCTTGGGGATGTCTTCCTCCTTGATACAAATCTGATTGTAGCCTGCAGTTAGATCAATCTTGGAGAAAGAGTTTAGCTCCTCCCAAGGCATTGAAGAGGCCGTCAATCAGTGGTAGTGGGTAACAATTCTTAATGATAACTTTGTTTAGGGCTCATTAGTCTGTGACCAGACACAAGGTACCGTCCTTCTTAGCCACAAAGTAAACAGCAGCCCCAAAAGGAGACTGTGAGGGGGCAAATAAGTCCTTTTTCCAATGCCTCCTTGAGGTAGGTGTGTAAGATGTTGTCTTTATTTGGGGTCAGCCTGTAGATAGGGCGCCTTGGGTACAGCCCCCTTGAGTTGGATGGAGTGCTGAATATGCTTCTCAGGGGGCAGCCCGAGCAGTGCCTCCTTGAAGATTTCTGAGTGACGGGCCACAATGTCCTAATCTTGAGATGTGGAGGTATCCTGGTGGTCCTTGAAGTGTATGACTTCATACTGACAGGAGTTCAGTCAATTGTTTTCAGGTTTTTCTTCTTGTCCAAAGTCTCTGTGATGAGTACAAAGACATGGTTGCGTAGGAGTTGATCTACAGAGTCCGGGTAGATCTGGTGGTTGACACCTTCACACTTGATGGTCAACACTGAGGTCGCCCAGTCCATGTGGGGGTTGTTTTTCCGTAACTAGTCCAGTCCCAGTACAATGTCAAACTTAGGGAGGTCAATGACGGGGCCTTGGATGATGGAGTGGAGGTTCTCAAGCATGACAGAGAAGGGGGCAGTTTCCTTTGTCAGGGTGATGTGGTGTTTGTCAGCCAGGACCACATTTTTAATCCCCAAAGGATTAGTGGCCAGCTTGAACTTATCCACAAAGCTACTGTTGACCAGGGTTTGGTCTGCGCCCAAATCTAGGAGTGCTGAGCCTGTGTAACTGCAAAAGCAGAAAGGATAGGACATCAGTTTATTGGGATGTCTGGCAATGGTGTATAGTACCAGGTCCTCTGAGGGCACCTGGATCATTGGGCATTGGTCCACGTCCTTGGGTTGGTACTCATCATTGGGCAAGTCAGGAGTTGTGTGGGGAGAGCTTGGCTTGCTTAGTGCTCTCCCTGGGCTTTTCCCTTGTCTTGGTTGCCTTGCGTGGCGGTGACACAGAAATGGGTCTGGTTTGACTGGCCATTGTTTCCATTCTCATGTCCATTTAAACCTGTGGGTTTGTGGTTGGCGTTATTCCTGTTGCCTCCAGGGGGTGGTCAAGAGGAGCGCCTGCCTGGATGGGAGTCCTTGGGTCTTTCTTGTTTCCCAGTTTGTGCCTTATGAAGTGCGTTGGAGGTTTTCTCCGCTTTCTTTGCTTCACGGTACAGGCTCAGCAGGTTAGTCACCTGGTCCAGGTTCACACTCCTCATCACATGCAACTTGAGGGCGCCATAGTACATGAGGTGCGTGGCTGGGGTGTCAAGGGCCATTTTGGATGGTGCACAAAGTTGGAGTTCCTCATAGGTGCAGATAAGTTCCTTCACAGTGCCTGTCTGGGTCTGGTTCTTTACTTGGCGTATAATCATGAGTGCTGTATCCTTTAGCACAAATCTTGCCAGGAAGTCTTGCTTAAGGTATCCCAGTTTTTGTTGGTGTGCTCTTTGTGCCACTTGTTGCACCAGGTGCCAGCGGCATGGGTCAGGTGAATGGAATTTTCTGCAATCCAAAACCGCTGTGGGCATTCCATCTTGGCCAGTTTGCTTTGGGCGGACTGGTTCCATGCGGCAGCGTTGTTGTTGTTGGCCCTGGAAAAAGGTTCCAAGGCGGCACTCCATAGTCTTTGAGCTACATAGGTGGGCATGGTGTTTTTGTCGGCTGGTTGCGGCATCAGGGAGAGAGCCTGAAAGAAACCTTGTGCAGACATGGCGTTGAAGGCGGCTAGCAGGATCACCATTTTCTGGTATAGGACAAAGCCATCAGGTATGGTGGTACCAGGGGTGTACGGAGTTCAGTCAGGTGGGAGACCAGACATAATTCTGTCAAGGATTTGTTGGCTGCGGCATGTGCAGGCAAAAGGCAGAATTTTTCAAGATAAGGTAGGATTGGAACCTACTTGTGCTACCAATGTTGTAACTGTGCTGTTTTAGCAGAGTTACATGGGGAAAAATATTTAGAAGATATATAATAATCTTTATTGAGAGATAATGATTATATAGTTTGTGTGAATAAAAGATAGAAGGAACAAGATTGGTGATCACACGGCTGGATGGTGCAGGGGGTGGCTTGATCCTGATAATGAGTCAAGCGCCAAAACAAGTTATCCACCATAAAGGATCATCCTCTGTTTGTGTTATTGGATTTGGTAATTTGAGTTAACTTCCTAGTCTGGCTTTAAGTGACCGGATAATTGGATTGCAGGTCACAAACCTGCTTGTTTGGAACCTTGCTGGCAGGTCAAGCCTGCGGTTTTAACATTGAGGTAGGCCCTGCAAGGGAAATCCTAAAGTAAAAAGTACTTTCTCTTTGTAGCTCTCTTTTAATTTTTGTATCTGAACATGTAATAATCTGCAACAAAGTTGGTTTACCCTTAATAAAACGCTGGAAAGTTTTTAGGGCAGTGGTTAGGGATTTTTGACTTCCCTTAAAGTTGCAAATGTCCTGAATGACCAGTGGGTGTTATGAATCATAATATTCATGCTTTTTCATCTTTACCTTTGATGGAGCTACTTTTTGAGTAGAAACCCCTTCAATTCCCTTTCTCTCCTCAAAATGGTTTGTCCCAAAATAGGTGAAGGACACATTTCTCTTTTTCTGGTGACACTATTGTGCCTCAACATACTTATATGATTAGCCAGTATAATGTATGTTCTTATATCATTTTTTGGTAAAAATTTGTCATATAATAATCATTTTATCTACTAAACAAAAGTTGGGTTTGTCAAGTTTATACTTCTTGGAAGTATAATAAACAAGATATAGGGGAAGTTTAAGAAGAGAATGATACTTTATTGGATATGAATATATGCTAATATATAGTATTATGGGAAGCCACATGCTTCCAGGTACGTCATGGTGGTCATGAGGCTTGTCCAAGTAATGTTGCGCTTAGGACTTGAAAGGTTTGATCCCTGTAATAGATGGGCAAATGATAAGAGTGCCACCGGTTTATTGACTGGGTGATGAACCACTTGGTGAGCCGCTCGGTGATTTACTTGGGGCATTAATTCCCCAAGAGGGAGTAATTGAGATATTGTAACATCTCCCCCTGGGGTGCTAGAAGGCGGAGCCTTGGGGATTTTATTGAATATGGTGGGGATATAAGCTTGATATTGATCCAGTTTGGCATTGGGAACAGGGAGTCTGGAGTTGCGCTGTGCTGTTCTTGCCTTACATAGGTGGTGTTGGTCATGGTGCATACGTTTTAGTTCAATTTGGGCCCCAATTCTTTTGATGAGGTAGGTATTGCTGGAATCGACTTCCATGACAATGCCTGGTCCACATAGCCCTGGTTCTAACTTTTGCTTGTCATGGTTAACAACCCAGATCTTGTCCCCAACTTGAAAGTGTTACTGTTGTAGTGTAATTGTTTATCTTTCCACTATTTTATTTTCCTTGTCCTCTTGGTCTTTCCTGGCGTGCTGCATGTCAGGGTTGGTATTTTCTGGTACCTTCTTAGGTAGAGGTAAATGTGGTACTGAGTTAGTGCTAACAATGGGAGGCTTATGTCCATAGACAAGTTCATACAAGATTTGTCTTTATTGGGGTTAACTAGTGTTCTGCACACCATATGAACTGTTGATAGCATCTAGATCCAGGCTTTTGAATTGTTGGCAGATAACTTACTGAGGGCTTCTACTAGGAAGTCATTTAGTTGTTCAACTTGTTCATTTGCTTGCAGGTGATAGGGAATGGCTATGGTGTGTTTTATTCCATTTTTGGCAAGATAGACATTAGTGTCAATGGCTTTATTTTGTTTTGTTTTTCCATCTGTGATTAGGCAATCAGGTTTGCCAAATCTAGCTATGATCTCTTTGCTAATAAATTGTCTCATATCATTAACTTTGTGTTCTTTTGTAGCTTGTGCAACAGCCATTTAGTTGTATAGTCAATAGCTGTGATAATGTACTTTTTGCCTTTGTTATTTCTGGGAATTGGTCCCACAATATCTAGTGACCACACTTTGAAAGGTTGTGTGATTGACACAGGTAAAAATGACTTAGTAGGTGCCTTGGAGCGGGTGTACTTTTCCCAGACTTCACATTAGTCTAGTACTTCCTTGATGTTGTCCAGAATTTTGGGCCACCAGTAGTGTTTCTTGAGGTATACATGCAAGTTATTGCTATGTATGTGTCCCAAAACTCTGTGGTACAGTAGTTTTAAAAGCTATGGCAACAACCAAAAATACCTCATATTTAAACAAAATGATTTCAGATTTGAACAAAATCCAGGTTGTGTGAGATTCAGGATTCAATTAATTTATAAAATTTCAGTTAATAAATGAACTTTCAAACCAAAAACAAAATTTCACTAGCCCATTATAAAAAGTTATATCAAATATCAAGCAGTGTTGATTAAACCACAAACAAAATGAACTGACATAACAAGTGAGATGTATGGATGCTGATCTGGAGTATATTATAATCCAATCAGGATTCATATGAGGCACCAACAGAAGGACTAAAGTGAAACAAAGCTTGAGCAATCTAGAAGCAAGATTACACAAGCACAAAACAAAATGAACTCACACAAGATGTGTAGTATGAGCAGCCTAAAATAGAAAAATAACAGTTTAACAGCCAATCAACAGCTATTCAGTTTAGGAACAAGGCATTTTATTCATTTTCATGGCTCCTGATTTGTATGGAATGGTTTTGAGAACCTTTTAAATATGGGCTTGAGATTACAATAAAAATAATCATTGATTTTTAAAATTTCTACTTTTAGTGATTTTATCCTAGGTTTTCTACAATGGTTTTTACTAGCAATATCTTCAACCGCGCCAACAGCCAAGCCAGCAGCAGTCAAGCCAGCTTCAATGGAGGCGAGGCTCAGAACGTGGAGGCACCCATTTATACCCAAGCCTTTGAGGCGGGTAACAAGGAAGCTGACCTGTTACTGTCCCCTGACCCATATGGCTTTGACTTTTTCGGTAGTCATTAAGTGTCTAGCTCTGCCCCTGCTCCCATATCCACCCCTGTACAAGCTTCCCCCCAACCAACCAATCAGGATGGCAAACTTGATTTGGAACAATTTCCTGCCACCAGCCAACCTGTCCCCCTACAGCTAATCAGGCTTCAGCCCCGCCAGCCCAGCACCCCAAATGCAGAATAACTACTGCTCAGATTCTTCAGGAAATTGTGGCGCTGAACTTGCAGGATATGTCTTGGTAACAGATTGCTAGCCAATTGCAATTTACCTGGGCTACTGTCATACAGGAATTCAATAACTTAATGAATAATGGGAATCTGATTGGGATATCCAAAAAGCCCAAGAAGGCCCCCAAGTCCTAAATATCTGAGGCATACCCAATCATGCTTGACCTCCTCCAGCAGGATCCCAAGCTTCCCTTGACCCAGGTCTGGAAGCAGCTTGCACACCATGACATTTGGGTTTTTGAGCACATGGTGCAGCTCTGGATGTATGGGAAGGTGGTTTCCATACGGGTTCTTGCCAATTTTTCTGGCAACCAATGGGATGGAGCTGAGGATTCCCTGTATGACACCGCCATCAAATCAACCCTGGTCCAATGCCTGACTAGTCTAACTTATGATGTCATGTTCATCTCCCATTACAAGCTATCAATAGCTTTTGATGATTTTGGCAAGCAAGGAAGAGCCACCACTCAAAAAGGAAGGAAGAAGGTCAAGAAGGGGACTTTCATTGATGCGTTTCTGGCTCTTTCAGCCAAGGGCTTTGTCTACTATTGGATAAACCTAGATTCCATCAATGGCTACTTGTACAGCTACATCCTTGGTGGATTACTCAACTCCTGGGATGGCTCAAATTCCAAGCACTGGGTTTTCTTAAGCCATCAGATGGAGGGTAGCTCCACTGCCCTTGAGGCCATCAAGGGATGCAGGCACCAGGCCTTGGTCTACACCACCAGCCATGCAGACATCATCTGGGTGATGTCATCTTCTTCAATATTAGATCCACACTACAGGAGCGCCACCTTCAGGATTTTTAATGATCTTTATCTTGGGGTCCTTAACCACAATTCTCTCTTTGGGAACCAAATAGTGGCTGACTTGTTCACCCATATTGTCTTCCATGCAAACATGGGCAATCAATCACATAAGGATAAGCGCCTACCACCCTGTGCCACAGCTACCTACCAGCCTATCCAGCCAATGACAGATGAGGAATATAATGAGTGTTATATGGCGGCTATCACACACAATCCTCCTACCCCTACCCCAACACCATCACCCCCACCTTCCAGCCCCACCCACCCAATCCCAGACCCCCCAGGCCAGCACTGCCTCTAAGTCTTCTTTCCTGCGCTATTCTGCCTAATAGGCATCACTTCTCCCTGCCCCCATAAACCTCATGTTGCCAAACATTTTCTATTTATATTATCTTTATTTTGAATTTTAGTTGTTCATGTTATCTTTGTTTATAGTTGGTTTATTCTTTATGTTCAGCTTATTTCTATAATATCATATATTTATTATACCATGTATCTAGATCCAGAACACAGTTAATTTTAGCTCTTTACACAACCCCTTATGAAAATATTAACAAAAATTTGGTGATCAGCTAAATTTAAATTAGAAAATTATATGTTAATTGTGTTTAGATAAAGTTGTTGCTGATCCAAATTCAAAACCTTAGTGATAAAATTTAAGCCAATCAGGAGCCAAGTGATAAAGTGATTTTTGTGACATAAAGGGTCATTCAATAACTATTTGGTGCATGTGCGCTAATTAATATGATTGGCTGGTTGGTTTGCCATTGTGGGCCATTGCTGCTGTGGCAAGTTGTTGATGGACTAGTACCCAATCAGCTGCTGGGTTAGCACTAGTCCACCAAAAACTTGCCACAGCAGCAATGGCGCACAATAGCAAAACAACCAGCCAATAATATTAATTAGTGCACATGCATCAAAGAATTATTGAATGATCCTTTGTCACAACAATCACTTTATAACTTGGCTCCTGATTGGCTTAAAGCTTATCATTAAGGTTTTGAATTTGGATCAGTAACAACTTTATCTAAACACAGTTAACCTATAATTTTTTAATTCAAATCTAGCTGATCATCACATTGTTGTTAATATTATTGCAAGGGGCAGTGCAAAGTGCTAAAAATAATATGGTAATTAAGGGACAATGCCAACACAAAGCAAACAACACATATTGAGTTGAGCGTAAAACATATATACAATGGGTAAAAAATGGGATATTGGAGTAATGTGAAAACAAACAGGGATAAATAAAGAGGCAATTATATCATAATAACACAGAGTTTATTGGGATGAAAGCTATAAAAACAAATAATTAAGGTTAGTAAAAAAATCAATTAGAGAATTAGAGAAGTTATTGAAGGACCTTGACTCAGCATTTGCAGAGATCAAAGAAATTGATTGCAAGGTCAAAGCAAGAAATAAGTCTGCCGTCCTTGAAGGAGACAAAATAGACAAGGTCTTTGCAAAGGACCTTATGACCAAAATACCAGACACCCCTTAGAATATAATTAAGCGCTTACTAAACATTCAGAAGACAGTGGTCAAGGGCCTCCAGTTTAAGGCGTACAATCTTTCTATGCCGTCTGTCTAGGTTGACAACCCTGAGATGTGTGCATACCTCAAACCAGCCAAGAAAGCCCAAACCAAGAACACAAAATTGCCAGAGCAATTGCTTGCGCCAAGAATGGCTAAGCCTGCAAAAGCTGCTGACAAGGAAGAAACAGGTGAAGGTAACATAAAAAATAAAATTAATAAAAATTTGTAAATCCTTACCTTTTTTAGAAGCCATAGACATTGAAATCCTTTGTGTTCTGGTCCTGTTTGTCCCCACCACGTTCTACGCCAACTACACCAATCATGTGGCAAGGCAGCTGTTTCTGTCTCCCCCTGTCTTGCAGGAGCTTGAAGACAGAATTCACAGGTCCTTTCCTATGTTGAAGGAGGCATAGGCTGAGATTACACATGCTGAGGGGGCATCCAAATGGGCATTTACTGCCTACAAGGATGCCCAACTGGTCCGCCTGGACCTGGTATTTCTCAATGGAGTTTACTGTGTAAACTCCATTGAGCTTGTTTGGGACGTCCTGGCAATGTTCCCATTCAAGAATATACCAGAGATGGGCCAGGCCCATGAGGCTGCTTGCTTCTGCTATCCCCTGGAGCACACCCTGTCTTACCTGTTGGAGAACTTCAGGCATGAGGTGTTAAAATTGGCTGTTGCGTTTGCAACAGCCATAAAGAAGACAAAAATGCTCCTTGCTGACTTTGGGTTGGCCTGGAGCGCCAATGAGATGGGGCTCACTGCAGCCATGGAGCTGTACTTTGCAAAAACCAAGCACAAGAAAAAGATCAGCACTTATACAACAAACTTTTTGAGTTTACAGAAGCCTTTGCTGGACAAAGGCTTCATCTTGTTGTTTACATCAGGTATCTCTTCTACTTTGGAATGGGCGCCAGTGTGGAGGACCTAGACAGGGTCCTTCTTGGGATTGACAAGGCCTGGCTCTCGTTGAACAGAAAAAGGTCCCCCACAGGTATGGCTCAGTGGACCATGTAATCCAGGACGCCCTGGTCCTGGCAGGCTTTTATAGGACTGCAGCCCCAGCAGAAAAGCTTCTCCTGAACTACCACCTTACCATACTCCCTTTTACTAGCCGCCAAGAATATTTCAATCAGGGTGTATCCACCGTCTACAGAGTTGCAATGAAGTTTTTGCACCACCTCCATCACTGGGTGGATACATACTGAAGAACTCACTGCAGGTGTTCTTAATAAATCCTATCTTCCAATACATTTCATTACAATTTATATTTTTTATTATAATAAAGTTTTTTAATTTTTATTTTAGCAAACAAGTTTTTCAAAATATATCCCAGAAAATTTTCATAAAAGATAAAAATATATGTTAATAAAATATAATTCTAATTTTTACATTTTAAATTTAATTTTTTATCCCATTTTTATATTTATTTGATAAAAGTGATATTAATGCGTTTGCGTTTGCCAGCATCAAGTGTTTAATAGCCACAGATGCCATAATAAAATAATAAATATAAAAAAAATAAATTACAAACCTCCATTTATGGTCCTGCCAAAACTGATTGTGTGCTTAGAAGCTTATAAATATAAAATGATAGTTAATAAATCTTAAATAATAAATTATAGAATATAAAAAAGCTGGCTGCACTAAGCCTTTAATTGATTGGCTGTTTGGCAAGTCATGTGAGGATGAATAAATCAGTGTGGCCATATAATTTGGCCAAAGTCTCAGCTGGGAGGGTGTGGATCCCAGCTTGCAGCAAATCAAATAGGTCCTCAGTCCCGGTTGGGGTCCCTCATTTTACAACTTGCTTGAGCCACCCAAAAACCTCTTTGATGGGATTTAGAGTGGGTGAATAAGTAGAGAGGAAGAGAAGGTGCAAATTTGCTGTGGCCAATTGCTGGGCCCACTGCAATGCTGGTGTCAATCATTGGGAATTTTTTGAGAATATTGGCCACCTTGTGGAGACCAACATTATCTAGCACAATTACATTTGTGAAGCCTGGGCTTATGCACCTCAGGTGCTCCTAGATCAATTGGAGGAATGCTAGAAAGATACAGCTGTTGTGGAAGCCTAGTATCATTTAATAGAGCTCAACCCCCATTAGACCAAGGAGAGCCACCATTGAATAGGCTGTGGCGCGGACTGCAGCATGCCAAACTACCCCGTCATTTGAGCTTTTGGGGACATACTCATATGCATTGCACATAGACAAGCCAAATGCTGATTTTTCAGTGTAATAGAATTTGACTGTCCCCTTGGCTTTGAGGGCAGTGTATGCCTCTGCGTATTTTTTTCTGGACGTCAACATTGGCTGGACCATTACAATTATAGGGGGATACCCCAAGTTTTTTCCAGGAAAAGCACATTCCTTTCATCAGATGATAGTAAAAGGAAATTGAATCCTCAACCCCAAAAGTAGATTTGATCATGGCCTGTATATTTGCCAGTTCAAGATGACAATTCTGGGTTATCTACTGGCAAATTGCCCATTTGTGCTCTTTGGTGAGTATAGTGGAAATGCACAGGAATTTCTCTGCGGCAAGGAATCAGCCAGTATTGATGAAGATGTTGAATGTCTTTGAGGCGTACTTGGGATCCACCCCAACAGAGAGCTGAAGCCGTCTTGTAATCACCAGATTCCTGCATTGGCTTAAGCAGGATGATGCGTTTGATATTTGGGATGAGCTTCTGGGCAAGCGTTTTGGCCGTGGTGGTAGACTTGTGGGCATTGGGCACTTCACAGGGCATTGTACCTTGGTGTAGAAGACTGCAACCTTTTTGAGCACTAACTGCCCCTTATCAGCTTTGAAGAACTCAGGCTCCTTGTCATCTTCCAAATTGCCATCAATGGCGTAGGGCTTGTAGCTAGTATCAAGTACAGGCTTCACCTTCTCCAGCATGGCTGACGGGACCAACTCTTACCAGTACACAATTTCAAACACATACAAGGTAAGTTCTACCTCCTTGTTTCTAACTTTTTTGGTTAAGGTAACCTTGGTGGGCTTCTGTGTCAGTTTGGGGACCCAAGAGTTAAAGATCTTCACTCTAGCAGCTTGTGCTCCTTGAACCAGCTGTGTCAGTGCAGTGGCACTATTGAAATCTCCCCTCTTATCTCCTTACTGAGTAGGCATTTGGGTTGCACTAACTCTGTTCTTTGATCCGCAGGGGAAACTGCAACTGCGGCACACAACAGGTGCAATGATACTCTGTTGCTATGTTCCTTCCATTTTAAAATTTAATAAAATACTAAATAAAATTCAAGTAAGTTACTCCCTAATTTTGATTTTTGCTTTTATCTGAATATGGATATTTAATTATTATCCCCCCAATATCCCAACTATAGATTTTTTGTTTCTTAATTATTTGTTTTTGGTTTTACAATGCCCATTTTAGAATACTCAAAAAAAATCCACCATTTTCTCAGATTTTACTGCCAAATTCAAACACCCAACACAAATTTTTTAAAATTTGTGTTTCAGATTGCTTGCCATATTTTAGATACCTTGGTATCATTCTTAATTACAATCCATTGCACAGAACATCTGAGTGATTTTTGTTTACACAGTGAGTTGCTATTGTGTTTGTTTTTGGGTTGAGTTTTGACACATTGCCCTAGGGTGTATTTTGTCACCACTTCACATAGTAAACATATGTACACCAAAAGTCAACTCACACCATTTTGTTTGTGAATCCATGTATTTTGGATTGTATTTTGAATGACTTTGCTTTGCGTGTGAGCACTTCTTTGCTGTGTTGACTCATTTTGCCCATTGGCGCCAATAAACCCTGTTAACAGAATGTATATTTTAACCTGATAGTTGGATTTTCTTAAAATCTGAGGTTTTTTGGTTGTCACCATAGCTTTTAAAACTACTGTACTTTTTGATTTCTGCACCCATTAAGAAACTATATGTAAATTTTAAATACATTTTTACAAGATTTTTTTTATTTTTTAAAAAATGAAGAACTTAAAATATTATTTTATATTAACATTTGAATAAAAAATTGCCTTAAGTTAAAAAAAGCCTTTTTTAGCTCTTGATTTCTTTTTTTACATATAGAATTTTTTTAAATTTTAATTTTTTTAATTTTGATGTATCAAATATTAAATTAAAGATTTTTTTGCACTTTAATTTTTGCACTTTCAAATTTTCCCCCTCTATTCAAAGAGGTAAATAAATTCTATTTTAAAAGCTAAATTGAATTAAGGTGTTGTGACTGTACTACAGTCACATTGGGCTGTGGTTTCACCAAGAGGTTGAATTGTGATGAATCCTCATAGGTTGAAATTCAAAACAATAGGATTGGCCTTGGAGAGACTTTCCAGCGTAGTAATGGATTATCCAGGAATCAATTAGGCTGTACTAATTGAGGGTTAAAAAGAATATCTAAACAATTCAGATTATGAGAGTAGGTGTCTCAAACCATCTAATTAACCATGGAGGTTAATTGATACCCATGAATCAATTAGGCTGTACTAATTGAGGGCCATAATAAATAATCTAAATGATTCAGATTATGAGGCTAGGTGTCTCAAACGGGATTGATTAACTGGGAAGGCTAATTAATTGATACCCTGGAATATGATTAATGGGGATTTAGTTGTAGGGCCAAAATGGACTTGACTGTGTCAAGTAAAGACTTGTTGTCTTCAAACGGATTAATTAACTGGGAAGTTTAATTAATATATGCTTGGAATATAATTAATGAGGATTTGATTATATTATCTAATAGCCTTGACTGTGTCAAGAAGTTTGGTTAAGGTTAGCCAAAAGTAAACCCCTGAATAGTGGTTTAAAAGCGCCGCGCTGCCTAATGGATTTGGGAAGCGCCAAGGCACCGCTATCAAATTTTTTCAGGCGCTGTAGCGCTGCCTGGGAAAGTTCCTGGGCGCCGCAGTGGCGCCTGGTTTGAGTTTCAAAGTGTTTTAATGGGTTTTTAATGCAAAAAACCATTAAATGCAGAAAAACAGCTAAATGTAGACAATGGTGTCTATACATTCAGGATTGATCAGCTGGTTCCCAGTTGGAACAAGAATAGCTTGGATCAGGAATGTGTATATTCCACAGGGTTTTGGTGCTGGAAGTCCTGAATGCTTCAAGTCAAAGCAATACATTTCCACGGAAAGAATCAGGTGATTCTGTAATGTATTATGGCACATTCTTATAGGTTAAGAGTATGAAGATCTTTTTGGCAAAGATCTGGATTGGATGACGCCGTTATGTCATAAACCATGTGATAGGAATCCAGGTGTGATTCCAGAACCGGAGGGGGTTTCAACTGAATGTACTCCAATCAATATATAATGGAAACATGATAATAATTAATAAAAATGATGCTTATGTGTGACAATGGTTGCTTTCTCCTCAATATTTTTATGTTTATGTTTTTGGCTTTTAACTGAAAGAAGACTACCATGGAATGAAAGAGATGATCTGCAGCTAAGACTATGGGAAGCAAAAAATGTGGAAGTGATCACTAGATGGCGGCAAGTTTAACGCCAAGATTGCTTGTCTGGATTCCAAGCTCATCAAAGCTTACATAAAGGATTCCCTGTCAAACTGTAAAAGAGTCAGACCGGGATAAGTAAGAAGAAAGCATGGATTTCCTGGATCCATCACAGGTGTGTTTTAAATTGCATCAATTTGGGCACTTAGAACTTGGTTTTTTGATTTTAGCTACTAGTAAAAACATTTTAAAAAAGTCAAATTTAAGAAAAATATTAATTTTTTGGGGGAATTTTTATTGAAAAAAAGTGCAGAGATCAAAAAATCCATTGATTTGGAGATTTTAATCTCCACACTTTAATTTTAGGCACTTGTCCATTATTTACTACTAATTATACTATATTGTTTGGAAATATTGAAGTGCATTAAATGAGTTTATCTGTTGATAAGGAGCGCCTATTGGGGAAGCTTCAAATATGGAATTAAGAAAGAAGAGAAGTATATTTTATTGGATAATACTTTAGACTTATATAGACTTGACTGTGATGGGGATTAAGTTGGGTTGAACCTAGGGGTTGGTCATGTGCAAGATGGGTTCAAGCCACTGGATACTTGGACAGTCATGTGATATTGCTTGGTTACCATTCTCAGTATGTTGAATGGTATATTGGAAGGGCACCAAATTGGGCAATGGCTGGATGTTAAATAAATTGGTGGTAGCCAGAATGTCTTTACATCCAGACCCTCAACACTGTTTAAAATTAAAATGGTAGAAAGGACAAGTATATTGAATACAATCTGGTGCTGAATGAGACTTAACTATGTCGTGTGGTTTGTTGCACAGTTAGATTATACCTAAGCTCATGTTCCCCAATATGAATGAGATAGAGCATCATTATTATTATAAGTGGATGGGTGTGAAGCCTATTTTTATAGGCAGATTGATTATTCTATTCATATACCCATCTTGGTGAAATTCATTCAATTCCACCTTTGGTAGATTACCATTTTCTGGGGACTCAATATTAATCAGATATTTTTACAGTTTTTCTCCCCTGGAAATTTCATTAATAAAGTTGATGGAGGTTTAGGGAGGTGGGCCAAAAAGGTAGGGTAAAAGAAGTTATTGCCACTGGGGAAGGCAAGTAGGGAGAGCTTAAAAAGATGTATAGAGGTATTTAATTCATGAAATTCAGTATGACTAGCTTGTCATTATTTAGTAAACATCTTGATAAATTCAAAAAGCTGTTTTTGAAACAAAATCCAGGATAAAGAGCTTACCATCAACTAATTAGATATTTCAGATAAACCATCTCCTAAAAGGGTATTCCACTGCAGATGCACTGGAACTAGCAAGAAATCTTATGCTTTTTGGGAAATCAATATCAATTTGGTATCATAGTATAAGGTTTCAACCCCATAATTAATCCTTGATGAAGAAGTTCAAAGGGGAGGTGGGTTGGAAGACTGATAAGATTTATAATAATTAGAGATTGGGAACAATAGTAAGTCTGGGTGATTTACAGTGGATTATCCTTTAAAAAATGTGTATTTTTTATAGCCCAGTATTCTTGTTCTAAAGAAGGGTATCCAATATCTATATACCCATTGAAGGAAGGTATACCAACAAATCCATAATTTAGAGCCAAAGGAATTGTTGTATTAAGAATATTCTTGTTGTAACAAGGTAATATATTGTTACATTCAACATGTACCTCATACTTGATTTGTATTTTGGGGCTGCTAAGTGATTTTATGGGAATCAGGGTGGTTTTAGAGGTGTTTAGCAAGGCCTTTGGGAATATATAATTTTGCTTGAAGATCAGAACAAGGGGAAGTCTTCCAGAAGGGCATGAGCGCTTTGCAGACTTCTTAAAACTTTCTGGAACTTCATCATGCCTCTATACAGAAGCTTGGGTGGGCACGTCTACTTGCATTGATATGAACTAAGAACCTTTCTTATTGGTTGTTGGGTATTTAACTGGATTAAAAATTATGCCTCCAAAAGTGAGGCTTAGCTAAACAAGAAACACTTTATGTCAAATTTAATTACCCTACACTTTAAGGATCCAAACTTTTTTGGTTTGTAGTTTTTGATATGTGAAACTCTTTAACTTCTACTGTAAATTCAGAACCTGAACGTAAAAATGCGGGATTGTCAAATCCTTGGTCGAAATTTCAAATCACTTTTGCGGGATAGCCTTTTTTAATTAAATTGATTTTTTTGAGTATTTATTTGAATATTTGAAAATGCGGGAACTCATAGACACTTTGCAAAGTTCAAGTCAAGCTGCATATTTCCTATGGACAAAATGAATTAACTGGAATCAGATTTGAAGCGTTCAAATCCATCAACCATTTTCATTAAGTTTACTATGTTTTTTGAAATTGCGGGATTGTCAAATCCAAAACCCAAATTTCAAATCACTTTTGAATGCCACTAGTAAACTCAGATATTAATTGCAGGAACTGGAATCCAAATTTAATGTACAGTAAGCACACTAGGAAACATCAACCCAAATCAAAAAGCTCCACCACAACTAAAATTAAATGAAAAATTCAATCTCAATACCCATGTTTAGACATAAAAAGTGATTAAACTTTTCAATCATCCAAAACTGGAAAGGATACAATATTATACACTTCAAATTACAGATATAGAAACTCTGCTACTATTCAAGGCTAAATCAAGAGAAAATAACTGCCCACAACTAAACCAATAACTCCAAATAAAGACATATTTAATCTAAAATATATTTTTTATTTTATTTTTATGGACTGTCAAGCGCATTCCCAACCCGCTCCTGCACCAGCCTGCGGAGCAGCCTGTCTACAAGGGCGTCCCAGAGGGTCCAAGAACAGACCCAGAACACAAATTGAAGGGAGTCATGCCAATACTCAGGCCTCCCAAGGTGTCATTGCCAGCCAACCACCTCCTGTGTCCCAGGCCCAATCAACCAGCTTGAATCCCAGACAGAAGCCACTCTCAAGGCCTGCCACAAAAGTCTCTTACACCAGGTTCACTGGGAACACTGAGGTTACTTACACCTCCACTGATTACCCAGTTGTCACCCGGACCTGCACTCTTGACCCAAGAGTTGCCACTTCCTGCCCTGCGTCTTTGATACCTCCTATCAGTCATTGACCACAACTGAGGAGCCATCTGTGCCTGTGTCTTATGCCACCATTGACAGCGCCAGTACAACCAAGCGTGATCCCACCTTCTACACAAAGTTCCAAATTTCCTGTGTTGAGCCTGATAGCCAGGATGCCGTGGTACCTGCCAAGGGCCGGCGTTGGTTGACAGATAGTGAGCGTAAAGCTCTCCTCAACTGCTTAAACGGGGGAATGGCGGTTCAGGATATTGCGTCCCAATTTGGTGTCACAGCCAGGTACATTGCCAACATCAACACCAAGTATGGCAATACCAGGTGAATTGTCAAATCCACCAAGGCAAAAAGACAGCCCAAACTCCTTCAGCCCGTACACATTGACGCAATCAAGCAGTGGGTGTCCAGGGATTGCCACCTGGACACGCTTGCTGTCCAATCAATGCTTGCCACAGAGTTTGGGCTTTCTGTTTCTAAAACCCTTGTTTACAAAACAATGGTTGATTTGGGCTTCTCTTGAAAGGTGCTCAGAGTTTCTCCGTACAATAGAAACAGTGAAAAGACCATCAAGGATTGACGCATTTATGCCAAGACATATCTGGCACTAAAGGAGACTGGGAATGTCTAGTTCTTTTATATCAACAAATTGTTGTTTTCCTCCTCACTCAGGTCTATGCATGGGTGGGTTGAGAAGGGGTCCAAGGACTGCGTAGCCCATTGTCCAGCTGTCTGTTCCCAGACCTATTCAATGGTTGCGCTTCTTGGTCCTCGCGGGTTAGATTAATACCAGATGATTAAAGGCTCTCATAACAGCGGGACCTTTCTTGATTTTCTCCAATCTTTCAAGGAGTACCTTTGGATAAATTATAGCGGCACAACCAACGTTGTTGTGCTTGATAATGTCAGGCTCTACAAAGTGGATCTGGTTGTGTCTGAGTTCCCGCCCATTGATAAAAATAGCCATTTTGCTAGCCACCACCTTGCAGACTGCCCAATGAGACTCCTCTTCCTCCCCTCATATTCCTCATTCCTAATCTAATTGAGGAGGTCTTTGGGTGGATCAAGAATAAGGTGAAACAAGGCCTTCCTCAGGACACTGAGGACCTATTCAACATTCTTGAGATCAGCCAATTTGCAATGCCACCCAATGTGGTGGCAGCTTTCTACAAGCACTCGGAATCATTCCTCCCAAAAGCCCTGGCCTTCAAGCCAATCAGATAAATGGGCGCCCTGGGTTTCATTTAGATTTAATTATATTTAGTCTGTTTTTACTAGGACTCAAAAATTATTATTTATATATAATAATGTGACAATTGATTGTATTATAGACATTTAAGAATACTAGAAAAGGTAAGTAAAATTAATTATACTAGATAAGAGGGATTTATTTTTATTATGATGCACTGAATATTATTGTCTTTTGCGCTAACAAATAAATAAATTAAAAAAAGATAGAAAAAATTAGTTTATTTAAAAAATGGTGAATCATTTTGGTACTTTGACTTTTTAAGCCACAAATTGGACCTTGCGTGTCATCATCTGCTCCTTGTTATTTCAGTGCCACTATAGCCACACAACATGGCAACCAATGATTTTCATGTATCTCTTACTAATTTGTACTTATGACGCAGGTCAAGTATATCGAATATGTTTACCAAATCACATTATGAGGGAAAGGTAATTCAAGTTCTAAACAATCATTTGTTTGGAACATAAGTGGAGCGGGCCACATGATGCAGATAAATTCAATTCTCCATGTTTATCTTTGTGATAAATGGACCCGTACTTGACAAGATAATAAATAATAAATAAAAACATTTTTAACTTATTTTTAAATATTCAACGTAGTTGCAACTTTAACTATTGTCTTGTAATATATTTAGATATATTAATATTATAATTTACCAACTAAAAATTAAAATTAAAATAAAATTTTAAAATAAAAGTATAATTACAAATCTTAAAAGTTTAATATCAAAGGTTAAATATTCAAAATATACCAATTTTTATTTAATTGTGATTTATTCAATATTAAAATATTAAATATTTTTAATAGTGACTTTTAGATGCAAAATTTTAATATTAAAATATTTAATAGTAAATATTTAATATCAAAATATATTTTTTAAAATATTTAATAGTAAAATATTTTATATTATAATATTAATATTAAATGTTTACTATTAAATATTACAATATTAATTATTTTAACAGTGAATATTTTAATATTAAATATTTTACTATCAAAATTTTACAAGTAAAATTTTAAAATAGCAAAGTATTTAGTATTAAAGTTTTAATATTTAAAAATAAATAAAAAAATAAAATAAAAAAGTTTAAGTTGCAAGGGAAAATGATTTATTATGGGAATGCAAATTGCATGGGGAATGTGATTATTCCGGGGAATTATACCCCAAAATTAAACTTTCTGCTAATGCGTCCAATTGGGACCACATACTCTTCTGTATGTGGTGGATGACTCTGGCGCTGATTGCTAGAGGGGTGGCACTCAGCACCCCGGTGGTGGCCAAACGTCTTATAAAAGGCAATTGGGTGAGAGAATCAACTAGGAGATTTTTTGGGGGCACATAGTACCTGTATAGTGTTGCTATTGCAAATGAGTCATATAGGACATGCTCAACTGTCCTGTATCCCAGTGGTGTCTTCTGTTGGTTGAGGGCTACACAGCATATATCAATTTGCATGGGTACATCTTCCAACTTTTTGACATTGGCTTTCAATATGCAGTGGAGAAGAATTCCCAGGTACACCGCGACGTGGATTCTTTGTAAGGTATACTTTTCTGAGAACATGCACAGTTTTTTGAAAGTTTGTACTAATCTATTGATATAGGACGTTTGGCTGAATTTGAAGAGGGTACTAGGGGCGCCTGACTTGAATCTGCCCCTCAGGCCTTGGCAAACAATATCATTAAAGGTTTAAAACTATTCACAAGGACTGCACCCCCAACTTTATTGGATAGAGCCTTAAAAATTTCATTAAATATTGCAGATTTCAGATATTCATTTCCTATTTAAAAATTGGTTTTTATTAATTTTTTTGTATTCATTGATATTTGTGAAGGAGAACCTTTGAATGCTTTTGTATATGTATTCATCAAAGTTCAGTTTGATATCCCCGCAATTTTCATTCATTTCTTTGATTTTGATATTTGATCCTAGTTCATATGCTTCCCTTATCCATGGCAAGCACCCTGCAGGGGTGAATATTCCCTATCTTGAGCTTCAATATTAAAAAATTATTCATATTCTGTTGAATTATTTTATTTATTTGGTTTTTATTTATTTGCTTTACAGGGGCCACCAGTGTATGGTAACCCCTGTAAAACCAACTCGGCGTAAAGCACCACTTCTGCGACCTCATCCCCATCCCAAGTGATGACTAAAATAAATATAAGTAAAACATAAAAAGTCTTACTGATTTTTCCCCTGTGGCCCCCTCAGCCACAGGTGCCATATCAACAAACTTCATGAGCGTTGGATGCTCTTCATTAATTTTCTAAGGATTAATTTTTCTTATTCTTCTTGAAACTTGTGCTTCCTCTTGATTTTCATTTGATAAAGCTTCTGTATTTCTTGATGCGCTTCTGCTTCTTGCTTGTGCTTCATTTTCATCTGTTTCCATTTGATTGTTTTCCTCTTCATTGGTGTTGATTTCCTTTTGAATTTCTGTTCCTTCTATTAGTTTGATCTTCTAAATGTTTTTTTTTGACCTCCTTCCAGAACTCCCACAAATTGTATGCCGCGTTGTTGAACTTTAGACTTGTAAAAATTGTTCTCTGTAGATTAAGTAATTTTTCTTTATTCTTTTTATCTATAATATTTCCCAATTTGCTCAGAGCATCTTCTTTTGACTGGATCAGTGGCTGGCCCTTGTCCCCCAGCTTTCCTGTCACTATTTTCCTGATATTTTTCTTATTTCAACAACCTTTTGCAGGTGAGCTTCTAATTTGTTGGTTAAGTTATAGATTGATGACATTTTGTTTGAATTCCATCAAAAAACTGGCTTTTATAGTACTATCTTCAATGCAGACATATTTTTGTCATCATCATTAATAAATTGAAGACAATAAACAAAAATATTCCATTAGAATATTGCAATAAGACATCAACTCTTGATATTTTGATATTATGTGCATAACCCAATGCATTTTATTTAATAAAATACATTGTAAACAAGGCCTTTTTTATTGTAATTTATTTAAATTGACTGTGTTTATATTACAGGGCCATTAGCGCTTAGTATAATATTAATAATTAGAGCATTTTACAGCCTGTATATTTACCTATTGGTAATAATTCTGTAAACTTCTTAGTCAGATTTTACGAGGTAATAATAATGTAATGTGTTAATAGAATACTGTTTAATGTCATTAATTGGCTGATTTTCTTTGCTGTGGCAATTTTGCATTTTCTGATATTTACGCACTAGTATCCAATTGGTTGGTTTCATATCTAATTGCACAGGCAATAGGAAAACAAGCCGCCACCTTGAGACTGGATGTGGTTGGGATGGCAGCTTTTTTCCTATTGCCTGTGCAATTGGATGTGAAGCCAACCAATTGGATACTAGTGCGGAAATATCAGAAAATGCACAATTGTCACAGCAAAGAAAATCAGCCAATTAATGACATTAAACAGTAACTTAATAACACATAACATATATTTACCTTGCAAAATCCGACTAAAAAATTTAAAAAATTATTACCAATAGGTAAATATACAGGCTGTAAAATGCACTAATTATTAATATTATACTGAGTGTTAATGGCTCTCTAATATAAACACATTCCATTTAAATAAATTATAATAAAAAAGGCCTTGTTTACGATGGATTTTATTAAATAAAATGTATTGAGTTATGAACATAATATCAAAATATCAAGAGTTGACGTCTTATTGCAATATTCTAATGCAATATTTACGTTTATTGTCTTCAATTTATTAATGATGATGATGATGACAAAATTATCATAGGAATCATATATATGTTACCACATCAAATGTACAACATTCTTTACACATGGAAACTTATAACAATGTAAAAAATATATTGTTAGTTATGAACTGAAAGAAAAAATCAATTTTAATAGTAGTCACCAAGAAAAGATTTATTTACTAATCAAAGGACGGGAAGGGGAGGGAATGGGCAGAATGAATGTCGCCTTCATCTGCGCCTATGAAAGGGACGGCATCAGAGATGATGGGGAGGGAATGGGTGGTGGTTTGGGAGTCAGAGTTGGAAGGCAGGTGGCTTGATGGGGGGGTTGGTGAGGCAGGGTTTGTTGACTGGGAAGGGGAAGCAAGAGCTGATTGCTTCAACTGCTCAAATTCTTCTTCTGTCACATATGCAGGCTTGATAAAACAGATGAAGTGGCGTGGGGGGAGGCAGGGGTCCTTTCTGGACTTATCACTATCCCTTGCATAGAAGATGATGAGATCAAATAAGTCCTGGATGGACGCGGAAGGGAAAAGCTCATACTCCTTATCAATTTGGGTGCATAGTTGGTTGTAGGTGGCAGTCTTTTAGCGCCTGAGGGCGGAACCAAAATTGTAGAGACATACATCTGCAAGATGCATGTTGGCATAGTTGATGGGGTAGGCCCAGCAGGTATGCCCCGCAGCCCTGATTTCTTGGGTTGCCCATTCCCGCTGCTCTATCTCCACACTCAGTAAAACTGTGTGAACAGCGTTTTGGGCAGCCCACTCCTCCAGCATGGCCTTGAGCTCCGTCTGGTAGGCATACCCATCTGCGGTGTTCAATATTGCTGAGTAATAATTGACGCCCAATGGGGAAACTGCCAATAAAACCCCAACAAACCAATACAATATTGGGCTGCGCTTGTACACGTCAGATTGGATGTGCTTCTCTCCAAAGTCATGGATACTTGCAGATATGTTGAGCAACTTGTGATATTGCTGATATGTTCAAATCTACAGATAGATGTTAGCCTTGCCAATGTACTCTACCTAATTGTATGCAAGAGCACTACAGACTACAATAGAATAGAACTTAGAAGATAATTACGTTTATTGATACTGGAGTACAATCTAGCCAGCAGCTGCAATCTATCCAGATGTAAATATGAACTTGTTTTTGTTTTTCAGGTGTCTATATCAATATATACTGCAACAACCCTTGTTTTTGTCCTTTCAGAAAGTTCCCAGTGGCTACCTTTGCAATAGGTCTATCTTTGCTGGCTACGCCCATCCTGATTGGCTGTTCTTGGCACATGATATGCTACTGGCCTTAGCAGTTGTCCATGACACCTCAGCTACAGCCTACGCTCTTCTTGAGCTAGCCTACTGTTGTTTTTCAATTGGCTGTATCTTACACACCTATTATTGTGCTGGGAAACTACGCCGTATTTAGTTGGTGCTTAGAAATTGTCCCTGTTCAGCCCTCCTACATTGGAAGGTAGAAATCTGGTATTCCATTTGCAGGGCTTAATCAGTGATCCTTTTCTGGTTGGTAAACCTTCTGCTTATTAATGCAACAAGTCAAATTGAGGATTATATGCCATATAATAGCAGACTTGATCCATTAGTGACTCAGAGGATTATCCGCCGTGTAATACTGACCCAAACCAATAAGGAACCCAATTATACGCTGTGTAATACTGATCCAAACTTGGTATTTATTAGCCACTTGTATATCACTTGTTTGATATGGACATATAAGTTCATCAGGCTGTGTTGAGCTGAGTTGATACAATGTCCAGTAGGGTAGAATAGGTGATATACAATTGATGATTTTGTGATATCATGCTGTGTAATCAATGATATTCACTATATTGGCTAACAATTATGCGGCATATAATAAGTACATCAATTATAATATAGTAAGCAATATACAGCGTATAATCACATCACATTGGGACAATCAGTGATAATACGGCGTATAATTGTTACATCTATTATAATAAACTAGCAATTACACGGCGTATACTAACTGCACTTAATTAAGTGATAATCAAATGATAATACAGCGTATAATTGTTACATCTATTATAATAAACTAGCAATTATATGGAGTATAACTGCCATATCTATTAATATAATGATGACCAGTGATAATAAGGTGTGTAACTGATTAAGATCTGCGTGCAATGATTAACCTGATTATTTGTGGTCAATCAGCCTAATCTCACAAGATATCTTAGCATATGACAGGAATGTTACGTCATTACGGGCCCTCATTGCCCTTCCTTTGATAAAATTAATAATTGTTGAATTGTAGGGGTTGGTATCCACCAAAATGGGGCCACTGATAACTTGATTGGACAAGATTCTAGAAGCAACCACGACTCTGTGCATACATGAATTCACCGTTCTTTTGTTTGTGAAGATGCTGTGGAGTCCCAACTGGAGATGTACCTGGACCAGGGGCATCCGTGGGTCACGTTCTATAATGGCCATCATAAGGGGATGGGCTTTTTAACCTTTGGTTGAGGTACAGGCACCAGTTAGGGTCTTCTTGGTGGGGGGGCCACAGTTGGCGTGGGCTCTCAGGGTTGCAGCCACAGTGGACTTTGCAAAACCCATTACAGCCGCAATTTCCCTGAGGGACATAAGCTTCCCTCTCTTTTCAACCATTTTGAGAACAATGTCCGGAGTGATCAATTTTCTTCTGCATCTTGTAGGCTGATTGGCTGGGGGAGGGACATGTCCATCTTGGGAACTGCTCAATGCCATCTGATTGTCTGTTTCAGGGTTCTGGGCTCTCTGGGTGACCCCATGGCTAAAATGGCTGGTTCTGGATGCCATTGCTGATAAGGGATTTGGGTTAGCAGCTGCCTGTGCGTGATGGGCAAACAGGGCCATGCTGGAAGTTGAAGGGGAAAGAACAGACTCCTGGGTGGGGCTTGCAGAGGGGCCGCGGGTTGGGAGTGGCCATAGACAGAGGCTTCACTGTCAAGAGACCCAGCGTAGCCCTGCATGATTTTGTCAAGGCCAGGGAACAGCTCGTTGGCTTGGTTGTTATTGAAAGAAGACATAGTAAAAATTTATTAAAATTTTAAACTCAAGAAGAGGAATGTATATTTTAGTCAATTTTATTGTTAAATATGTCAATTTTGTGAATATTACGTTCTAAAATTTAGCCGTCCTAAACTGGAATAGGGTGATTTTTTAGAATGTCTGTGCTTCCTAAAAGAATCAGCACAAATCCACTCTATATGCTTTATCATCCTTTTTGAGACACCCATAAATTATAAAAATTTCAAATTCATCACAATTATGATTTGAAACTTACTTCTTGGATTTGACAATCCCGCAATTTCAGATTTGTTGATTTTCACATAATGTCTATGATTTGTTTGAAGTATAGGAAATCTCAAATTGTACATAAGAATCCCACATTTGTTTGTTGGGTTTTGTCTTTTGTTAGTTGAGTTATCTGCTCAAGAGATTTGAAATTTGCCAATTTAAATAAACCAAAAAAAAAGTAAAATTAAATGGTTAATTTTATTAAATATTTTATTTTTCACTCTGCTGAGTTGCCCGCAAAAGTGATTCAAAATTTGGACCAAGGATTTGACAATCCTGCATTTTTACGTTCAGGTTCTGAATTTAAAGTACCTGGTTATATCCTGATGTTATTTCAATCTTGGAGAAAAACATGGCTCCTGAAAGCCTTTTAAATATATCTTCTAAAAGGAGAAGAGAATAATTGATTCAAAACACTTGTATTAAGGGCTCTGTATTCTGTTACAAGACAGAGTGAGCTTTTTTCTTTACAAAGAAAAGTGCTCCCCATGAGGATTAATATGGGCGCATGAAGCCTTCAGAAAGGTTCTCTCTTATATGAGTTTTGAGGTTTGTGTCTCCATGGGCAAGAGTATGTAGAGAGGTGCAGGTTTGGGCATGGCCTTGCATAGGTCAATGCCTGTTTGACCTCCTGTTTGGGGGTTAGGTCTATTAGCTCTTCCTTAAATACATGAGTGTATACATTTAGGAGTGCTGCAAGCTCTGAGGATTGATTTTTGGCTGTTTGCATGCTATTTAATTCAGTTTACCTCATTATATGAAGTGTACTGTCTTTGATTAGATGATCTAAGTCCTGGGTTATGATTTGTACAAAGACTGTGTCCCTCAGAATGAGATTGTTGGGTTCTTTTAGGATATTAAAATTGAATCTGTTATTTTTGATGGCCACGGTCTTTGTTTCCAGCATATACTGAGGTTCTCCCAAGTGAACAGGACCATTTCTTCTATAATGTTGTAGTTTTTGTTGGTCATGACAAGTCCTTTGATGAACACTTATATTCTTGGATATCAATTTTGAAGGGGGTTGTCTTTCCCTTCAAGTAAAACTTTTGATTTTTCTGCCATTCTAGCATAATCGAAGTTGGATTTAACAACCATTATTTTTATTTGGTTACAAATGATTTGTTTACCATGATATTTTAGCACTCAAGGGATGTAAATTTTGTTTGTTTATAAGATTTTCAATAATAGAGGTCAGCTAAAGGTTGGGAATGGTCCTTTATTTTTAGGCCCACAAAAATAGAGGTTTGTGGGACAAATTAAATGTATGTAGAAAAATTTGTTCCTTGGAAGACCTTTTTTCAGATTGGGAGAAGATAGGGGCACATATTCCTGTTCTCTTCCCTATTTTTTCTGTTTCTCTGTGACAAGACCTTTGAGGTCAGAGAATTAGGGAAACGTTTTTAATGGATTGTCGCTTCAATTTTATTGACTTTGGTGGTTTCTTCTTTTTTGGGATGTGAGTGTTTTGAGCTCTGGCTCTAATTGCCAAAATTATTGTTATTTTATATTGTTGTTGTTTAATTTGTGTTTTGATGTTTTCTGCCTTGTATTTATCTCTGCCGTTGGAGGATTGGTTATGATTGTGTGCAAAATATTTCATGTTGATGTGTTTCTCTGTGTGCTTGGCATCTGCAATTAATGCAGGCATGAAGGCTTTGACCTCAGGTCAAATGAGGACAGCCACCAAGGGTTGATTTGGCTGATGAAAGAGGCATGTGTATGCATATGTTGCTGGCTTGTTAAGAGTTCTAGATTTTTTAATGCATTCCTTCAAACCCATTAGCTTATGAAGTGATGGTGGTCTACTGAAGAAGATTACACAGCTGTATGACAATGGTTTGAAGGGAATTATTGTAAAATCTGTGTGTGATGCTAGCTTTAAGCTCGTCCCAATTATCAAGCTGTTTGTTTGTTTGTTTGTTTGTTCTAGAGCCAACCCTGATGTCAAACCCCTTAGCTGTGGCTTCATAGAGGCAATTGATGACTTTCTGAACCAGTTTATTGTGGAGGATGAAGTTGATGAATAGTTTATCTTCTGAGTGGTTGAGCCAGTTGATGATGTTCTATTTGCTTTTTCCAAAGAATTTGTTGATATTAATGTACTTGGTGTTTGGGGTTTTACCTATTACAGGTGGTTGATTGGTTGATTTGTTGAGGGTTGAGTGAACAAGTGTACTGAATGATTTTGGCAAATTCTTTGGGAATGACCAGACCTTCAATTAAGGTGCATCTATTTAGGATGTCTTTGTCAATGCAGTGGGCTTAGAAGTATGTCTTCCAGGTGTCCTAAGACTTGGCTTGTTTTACTAATTGGGCAAGTTCTGATCAGTTATCTTGTGCTCCATGAACATGGTCAAAACTTTATATGCTACTAGTGATGAGGAGGTAACATTGTGGAAACTTTAAAGAATAGATTGGAGAAGTGTATTTTTATTTAATTATTATATTAGGTTTTATAGCCAAATAAATTGTGGCAAAGACATAAGTTGTATCAATGTATGGGAATAAGGAGGGTAAATTGGATCAGGAATGGATGGATAGATGATCAAGTCAACTGTAAATTGGTTTTATGCCAAATCAGACAAGCCATTGGGAAGTTGTTTTGGTGTCAAATCAGGTTGTAGATGGATGTTAAATTAGTTTAGCTAACCAGAATAGTTAAATATCCAGACATTCAAAAATATAATAAAGGTTCTTAATTGAAGATTCAAATTTCATTTAACTCCTCAATGACTAAAATAAAAATGCAAGCGGAAAATAAAGTCTCATAAAAATAGTGGAAAATTAGCTGCTAGAAAGGCTCAAACTGTTTCCTTAAAGCAATTGGCTCACATGACATTAAATTTGGCCTTTCTGAAATTGATGTTGTATTTTTTGAAAATTTTAACATAATAATTATTTCTGATTTAAAATTCTCAAAGCTCCTTTTTAATTTAAATAACTAAAGTAAATAGCAGCAGCTTCCAACAAAAAATAAAAAGGCAAAGTTTTCTAGTTAGTATACTGTTTATTAATCAATTCAATTTTTTCATTGAACGGTATAAAATGATTTAAAAAAGTATAAAGTTAATTATTTATTTTATATTTTTTAGTTTAGTAACCTGTTATTTTAAAAAATCAAGGCTAAATAACTTATCATCGTTGAAGACATCCTCATCGACTTACAGTCTCCACTGATGGAAACGATTGACAGGAAATGATCCTGGTCCGCTCAATCAAACCTCTTTATTGAACCCCCAAGCTCTAGTTTGAAATTTAAATGTTATTGGATGTAATCATTCTCCTTGATATATTTTATGGTAATAAAATATTTAAACCCAATCACTGGCTTAGTATAGATATGTGGTTTAAAAGAGATGCTGCTACTGATGTAATTGATGGTCTGAATCTCTTCTCTATTCAGTAGAGAGCTGATGTGTTACATTTGACAAATCAAGACTACCCATCGCTCAGTGATTGATTTTGGTGTGCCGAACATCAATTCACATTGATTCACTGGTGATCTTAGTTTAAACTATTCGAAGCAAAATGGGTTCCTTCCAATTTTGCCTAAAATCCACGGAATTTCAAATGAAACTGCGTAGTGGCGTTAAAAGACGAAAAATAGAAACGTGCTATTCCTGTAAAAATTCTAATGAGAAAGCCGTTAGCCTAATGCTGCTAGGGAATTTCAACAGAATCTGATTGTAAACTTAAAAAATGTTTTGTAAAATTTCATCAATTGTAGTATTGCTTAGTTTGCTTGTTTCACTTTTACTATGTCCTAGTGTAATATTTATTGAGATCTGTTAAGAATGTCTCCTGGCGTAAGCAGATGATTTTGTAACCATGTCCGAATAAAACAATCTCCTGAATGACTGTTGCTCTCACAGGCCATTGCCTGCATTTTCTACTCCTTATATGTAAAATTTGATTTGATTTGCTAAGCACTGGTTCACGGAAGCAACCGGTAGCATAACTTGTTTTTGAGCTGCATGTTCTTGTTTTATCTCTATTAAAGCCACATTGATAAAGTATTTAAAGATTATAATATAAATTTATTCATTGAATCCTGTACATCTATTAACTTATATTTAGCTTATATTTGACTCTTTCTGTAGACACTTTCGTTCCAATTTCTAAGAGCCTGGGTGAGAGATGTCCAAGAGAAGCTTTGCGAATGAGATGGTATTGGAGTTCCCAGCCCTTAAAGTGATTGAGTTTAACCCAAAGTATAAGCTGCGCTATACAAAAAGTCAGACAGACGTGCTTGAAAAATTTTATGTTTCAAAAACAAATCCCTCGCTGAATGAAAAGATCATTTTGGCTGAAAGTACCCATCTCACTAGCCGGCAGGTGTGTGTCTGGTTTCAAAACAGACGAGCCAAAGACCGCCGAGCAGCCTTACCCAGCAAGGTATCGAGTAAGTTCAGTTTAAAAACTATTGTACATTCTTTTGGAAACCCCGTTTCTTAATCTACTATGCCTTTGCTAAAAGATTAAAAATCTAGCCCCTTTAAATAAATTATATATTGAACTTGATTCTATTCTGAATAAATTAAAGTAATTACTACTCCAGATTGGAAGTAGTCTTACAGTAGTTTTAAAGGCTATGGTGACAACCAAAAATACCTCAGATTTAAACAAAATGATTTCAGATTTGAATAAAATCCAACTATCAGGTTAAAATATACACTCTGTTAACAGGGTTTATTGGCGTTAATGGGAGAAATGAGTCAACACAGCAAAGAAGTGCTCACGCACAAAGCAAAACTATTCAAAATACAATCCAAAATACATTGATTCACAAACAAAATGGTGTGGGTTGACTTTTGGTGTACATTTGTTTACTATGTGAATTGGTGACAAAATACACCCAAGTGCAATGTGTCAAAACTCAACCCAAAAACAAAACACAATAACAACTCACCATGTAAACAAAATCACTCAGATGTTGTGTGCAATGTATTGTAATTAAGAATGATACCAAGGTATCTAAAATAAGACACAAGATCTGAAACATAAATTTTAAAAATATTGTGTTGGGTGTTTGAATTTGGCAGTAAAATCTGGGAAAATGGGTTGATTTTTTTAAGTATTCTAAAATGGGCATTGTAAAACCAAAAAACAACTAAATTAGAAATAAAAAATCTATAATTGGGATATTGGATGGGAAAAACTTTAATTAAATATCCATATTCAAATAAAAGAAAAAATATTAGGGAGTAACTTAATTGAATATTATTTAACATTTTATTAAATTCTCAAAATGGAAAGAACACAACAGCAGAGTACCAATAAACCTGTTGTGACTTCAGTTGCAGTTGCCCCCATGGGTCAAAGAACAGAGTTAGTGCAACCCAAATGCCTACTCAGGAAGGAGACAGGAGAGAAGAGTTCAATAGTGACGCTGCACTGACACAGCCAGTTCAAGGAGCACAAACTGCTAGGGTGCAGAACATAAACCCTTGGGTCCTCAAGCTGACCCAGAAGCTCACCAAGGTTACCACTACTAAAAAAGTTAGAAACAAGGAGGTAGAACTTACCTTGTATGTGTTTGACATTGTGTACTGGTAAGAGTCAATCCTGTCAGCCATGCTGGAGAAGGTGAAGCCTGTACTTGATACTAGCTACAAGCCCTACATCAGTGATGGCAATCAGGAAGAAAACAAGGAGCCTGAGTTCTTCAGAACTGATGAGAGACAGATAGTGCTCAAAAAGATTGCAGCCTTCTACACCAAGGTACCCATGTCCTGTGTTGTGCCCAATGCCAACAAGTTGATCTCCACGGCTAAAAAGCCCGCCCAGAAGCACATCCCTAACATCAAACACATTATCCTGCTTAAGCTAATGTGTGAATTGGGTGATTACAAGGCGGCTGTGGCCCTTGTTGGGGTGGATTTCAAGTATGCCTCAGAGACATTCAACATCTTCATCAATACTGGCTGAGTCTTTGCTGCAGATAAATCCTTGCATGTTTTTACTGTGCTCACCAAGGAGTACAAATGGGTAATCCGCCAGTGGATCACCCAGGGCTGCCATCTTAAACTGGAAAATATACAGGCCATGGTCAAATCTACTTTTGGGGTTGAGGCCTCAATTTCCTTTTACTACCATCTGCTCAAGGGAATGCACTTTTCCTGGAAAAATCTCGGGGTATCCCCCTACAATTGTAATAGTCCAGCCAATATTGACATCTGGAAAAATTACGCAGAGGCGTACACTGCCCTCAAAGCCAAGGGGATGGTCAAATTCTACTGCATTAACAAATCAGCATTTGCCTCATCAATATGCAATGGGTATGGGTATGTCCCCAAAAGCTCAAATGACAGGATGGCTTGGTGTGCTACAGTCCGCGCCACAGCCTATTCAATGGTGGCTCTCCTCGGTCCAAAGGGGGTCAAGCTGTACCAAATGATATTGGGATCTCAAAATAGCTGGACCTTCTTATCATTTCTCTGATTGGTCCAGGAGCACCTGAGACGCAAAAGCCCGGGCTTCACCAACATAATTGTGCTAAACAATGTTTTTCTCCATAAGGTGGCTGATATTCTCAAGGAATTCCCAATTATTGACACTAACATTGCAGTGGGCCCCCAGCAATAGGCCACGGCAAATATGTGCCTTATCTTTCTCCCTGCCTATTTTCCCTTCCTAAATTCCATTGAGGAAGTATTTGGATGGCTCAAGCAAGTTGTCAAGCAAGGAACCCCAACTGGGACTGAGGACCTGTTTGATTTGCTCCAGGCCGGGATCCACACTCTCCCAGCTGAGACTGTGGCCAAATTCTATGGCCACACTGATTTTTTTGTCCCTGTGTGCCTTGCCAAACAGCCAATCAATTAAAGGCTTAGCTTGTCCAACTTTTTTATATTCTTTAATTTACTTTTTAAGATTTATTAATTATTATTTTATATTTAGAAGCTTCTAAGCCCACAATCACATTCAGCAGGGCCATCAATGAAGGTTAGTAATTTATTTATAATTATTTTTATTATGGCATCTAAGGTTATCCCAAACACTTGATATTTGATTACACAAATATATTTATAATACTCTTATCAAATAAATATAAAAATGAAATTAAAAAATTAAATATAAAAGTTACAAATTAGAAGTATATTTTATTAACATATATTATGTTGCTTTTATGAAGACCTTCTCTGAGATATATTTTTCAAATCTTGTTTGCTAAAATAAATATTAGAAAAATTAATTATAATAAAATTATCTAAAGTATAAAGATTTTTGTTGGTGTAGAGAATAAATTAATGTCAAAACTGCAGGCTTGACCCGCCAGCAAGGTTCCAACCAAGCAGGTTTGTGACCCGCAATCTGATTATCCGGTCACCCAAAGCCAGACTAGGAAGTCAACTCAAATTACCAAATCCATTAACATGAAGAGATGATGATCCTTCACGGTGGATGCCTCAATTTGGCGCTTGACTCATTATCAGGATCAAGCCACCCCCTCTTCCATCCAGCCGTGTGATCACCAATCATGTTCCTGCTATCCATTGATTCACAATAGCTATATAATCACTATCTTGTAATAAATATTATTATATATATTCTAAATATTTTTCCCCATGTAACTCTGCTAAAACAGCACAGTTACAACAATGTAGCACAGGTAGGTTCTCCATCCTACCTTATCTTGAAAAATTCCGCCTGTTGCCCGCACACACCGCGGCCAACAAATCCTCAACAGAATCATGTCTGGCCTCCTGCCCAACTGGACTCTGTATACCCCTGGTACCGAGATACCTGATGGTTTTGCCCTCTACCAAAACACGGTGATCCTGCCTACCCGCCTTCAATGCCCTGTCTGCCCAAGGGTTCTTTCAGCACCTTCCTTGATGCCATAACCAGCCAAAAAAATGACCATCCCTGCCTATGTTGCACAAAGACTTTTCAGCATAGCCTTGGAGCCCTTTGCAGGGGCCAACGACAATAATGCTGTCACATGGATTCAGTCTGCCCAAAGCAAGCTGGCTCAGATGGAATGCCCACAGCAATTTTGGATTGCATAGATTTCCATTTGCCTGACCCATGACGCTGGCACCTGGTGTGACAAGTGGCACAAAGAGCACACTGACAAGAACTGGGAAACCTTCAAACAGGACTTCTTGGCAAGATTCATGCTTAAGGATACAGCGCTCATGATCATACGCCAAGTAAAGAACCTGACCCAGACAGGCACTGTTAAAGAACTCACCCACGCCTACAAGGAACTCTGTCTCTGTTCCCCATCCAATATGGCCTTTGACACCCCAGCAACACACCTCATGTACTATGACGCTCTCAAGTTGCACTTGATGAGACATGTGAACCTGGACCAGGTTACCAACCTGCAAAGCCTGTACTGTGAAGCGGAAAAAGCGGAACAAAATCCAATGCTCTACACAAGGCACAGACTGGGAAACAAGAAAGGCCCAAGGACTCCCATCCAAGCGGGCGCTCCTCTCAACCACCTCCTGGAGGCAGAGGCAACAACAACAACCACAAACCCACAGGTTTGAATGGGAATGGGAATGGAAATAACAGCCAGTCAAATCATACCCATTTCTGTGTCACTGCCACACAAGGCAACCAAGACAAGGGAAAAGCCCAGGGAGAGCACTAAGCAAGTCAAGCTCTCCCCACACAACTCCTGACTTGCTCAACAATGAATACCGACCCAAGGACGTGAAATAATGCCCAATGATCCAAGTGCCCTCGGAAAACCAGGTACTATACACCATTGCCAGACATCCCAATAAACTGATGTCATAACTTTTCCGCTTTTGCAGTTACACAGGCTCAGCACTCCTGGATTTGGGCGCAGATCAAACTTTAGTCAACAGCAGCTTTGTGGATAAATTCAAGCTGGCCACTAATCCTTTGCGGATTAAAAACATGGTCCTGGCTGATGAACACCACATTTCTGTGACAAAGAAAACTACTCCCTTCTCTGTCATGCTTGAGAACCTCCACTCCACCATCCAAGGTCCCGTCATTGACTTCCCTAAGTTTGACATTGTACTGGGGCTAGAATGGTTACGGAAAAACAACCCCCACGTGGACTGAGCAACCTCAGTGTTGACCATCAAGCGTGAAGGTGTCAACCACCAAAGCTACCTGGACTCTGTAAACCAACTCCTACAAGACCACATCTTTGTGCGCATCACTGAGACTTTGGATAAGAAGGAAAACCTGAAAGCAATTGACTGGGTCTCCTTCCAGCATGAAATCATACACTTCAAGGACCACCAGGACACCTCCACACTGCAAGATTGCAACATTGTGGCCTGTCACCCAGAAATCTTTAAAGAAGCATTACCTGGGTTACCCCCTGAGAAGCACATCCAACACTCTATCCAACTCAAGGGGGCTGTACATAAGGCACACCCCATTTACAGGCTGACCACAAACAAGTACAACACCCTGTACGCCTATCTCAAGAAGGCACTGGAAAAAGGACTTATCCGCCCCTCACAGTCTCCCTTTGGGGCCGCTGTATTCTTTGTGGCTAAGAAGGACGGTACCCTACGCCTGGTCACAGACTACCACGCCTTGAACAAAGTCACCATTAAGAATTGTTACCCATTGCCACTAATCAACAATCTCTTTGACGCCTTGGGAGGAGCCTCCGTCTTCTCCAAGATTGATCTAACTGCAGGCTACAATAAGATTTTTATCAAGGAGGAAGACATCCCCAAGACAGCCTTCCACACCAAGTACGGTTCCTAAAAATGTGTGGTACTCAACTTATGCATGACCAATGCCCTGTCCACCTTTGTAACCTTCATGAAAAAAGTGTTTGCGCCACACATAGGCAAACACGCCCTAGTGTACCTGGACAATATTATTGTATACAGCCCCTTGGTGGAACAGCACCACAAAGACCTGAAGGAAGTCTTTGCAACCCTGGCACAGCACAAACTGTTGGCCAAGCCCTCCAAATGCCAGTTTGTCCAAGAGCAACTACCCTTCTTGGGACATAGTCTCAAAAGATGGCATCAAATCCAACATTCAGAAGATACAAGCCATCTGCAATATTCCACTCCCAAGGACAAATCAGAACTCTGCACCTTCTTGGGAATGGTGGCCTATGTACAACACTTCATACCCAACTGCGGCGTCTTGACTGCCCCCTTGTCTGCCATAACAGGTGCCAAGTCCAAGTTTGTATGGACACCCCAATGTGATCTCTGTTTTAGAAATCTCAAGGAAAAGCTCACAACAGCTCCCATCTTACAATACCCTAAACAAGATGGAGAGTACCAGATGGAAACTGACGCTTCTGATGCATCCCTTGGGGGAGTACTACATATTAAGAATATTGACGGTGACTTCCTGCCTGTAGCTTATGAATCCCAAAAGTTGACAGATGGCAAGTGTCAATACCCAATCCACAACAAAGAACTGTTGGCCATTGTACACTGCCTAGTCAAATATTGCTGTTACCTGGAACGGCAGGAAGAATTCAGAGCACTAACTGATCATAAGTTGCTCATCTACTTCAAGATACAAGTAAAACTGTCACGCCGCCAAGCACAGTGGATGGAAATCTTAGTAAGGTTTAACATGCTCATCCATTATAAGCCTGGGGCCAAGCTCGCCATGGCAGACGCCCTGTCCTGCCTGTATGTCCGGGCTTCTAGGGGAGAGAATGGGCTTGACCCAGACTGGCCTCTCCTAGTGCTATGTACAAAAGACAAAGGGTTCCCTGTAGGCACAACCAATATCACCAAAGAAAAGATCATCAAGAAGGAAAACCTCTTTGCTGATGTATATGGAACTCTTCACAGAAAAATGTCAGATGGCACAACCATTCCCTACATCCCCACACATCAACAAGTCAACACCATTCTTTGCTATCACAGGGATCTCAGACATACTAAGAGCCAAAATCTATAAAAAATTCCTAAAACATAAAGCCTGGTGGCCAACCCTATACCACAATGTCCAGGAAGAGTTAGAACAGTGCAAGGTCTGCAAAAAGTTTGCCAAAAATAAAATCCTGCCTAAGTCTGTACTCCCCATTCAAACCCAACTACTGTTTAAGGTATGGGCTCTTGACATTGTGGGCCCCATGCCAGGAAAGCACAACAACAAAAAATACATCATCACAGCCATCAATTTTGCAACAAGGTGGCCAGTAGCCCAAGCGGTGAAAACACACACCGGTAACGACGTCCAACAATTCATTGGCAAGGAAATAATCAGCAGGTTTGGAAAACCAGAACTCCTGATAACTGATGGAGGCAAAGAATTGACCTCCAAAGACACCAATGTGTACCTCACCAAAAATGGGGTCAAACACACCGTCACAACACCATACCATCCACAGGTCAATGGACGTGTAGAGCGGCTTAATGGTAGCCTCGTGCAAGCCCTAGCCAAACTCACCGCCAGGAGACCTGAAGACTGATATAAACAGCTACCAACTGCATTACTTGTGTGCCAAACCCAAGTGAACAGATCCACCGGAAAAAGCCTGTTAGAACTGGTATACGGCACACAGCCAAATATCATTCAAGCATTGACAGGACCCAAACAGGAAATTCTAAGTCAAGTCTCCCCTTGCTCAGATCCTCAAGTAATAGAGGCCAACAGCAAACAAGCAACCAAAGAAAAGGAACACTTACAAAAGACTTTTGTTCCCATCTGCCAGAGACATGAAGTTGGGGACAAAGTCTGGGTCATGAATGTTGACAAAAGCAAACTACAACCCAAAAAAGTAGGGCCAGCAATCATTCTAAAGGTAAACAACAATAACACTTACCTTGTGCAAGGACTTGGGAAACACAAGCAAGACAAGACCTTACACCACAATTGCCTACAACCCTGCAAAAAAAGACATAAACAACAAGAAACCGCCCTGCCTGCTACCAAACAACAACTGGTTCAATATGGTGCCTGGGCTCCTGACAACCTCCCTGACAACCTGCCCCCAGAGGAGGCTGACCTTCAGCTGGGGGGGAGGGTGTCAAAACCGCAGGCTTGACCCGCCAGCAAGGTTCCAACCAAGCGGGTTTGTGACCCGCAATCCAATTATCTGGTCACCTGAAGCCAGACTAGGAAGTCAACTCAAATTACCAAATCCATCAACATAACAGATGATGATCCTTCACAGTGGATACCTCAATTTGGCGCTTGACTCATTATCAGGATCAAGCCATCCCCTCTTCCATCCAGCCGTGTGATCACCAATCATGTTCCTGCTATCCATTGATTCACAATAGCTATATAATCACTATCTTACAATAAAGATTATTATCTATCTCCTAAATATTTTCCCCCGTGTAACTCTGCTAAAACAGCACAGTTACAACATTAAGAGCACCTATAGTGGGTTTGGTGGTATGTACCCACCCTGCAATGGAGGTGGTGCACAACCTCCACTGCCACACTGTGAACAATGGATAAACCCTTATTGAAATTCTTCTGCCTGCTGGTGAAAGGCATTGGAGTCAGGTGGAAGTGAAGCAGCAGCTTTTAAGGTGGGGCTGCAAACTCAAAGATTCCCGCCAGGACCATGGTATCTTGGATTATGTGGTTGACTGAGTTGTACCCAGGGGGCCCTTCTTCCCGTCCAGTGAGAGCCAGGCCTTTTCAATCCCAAGAAGGACCCCATCTAGGTCCTCCACACTGGCGCCCATTCCAAAGTAGAAGAGATACCTGAAGTAAACCACCAGATGAAGCCTTTTCCCAGAAAAGGCTTTGGTAAACTTGCACAATTTATTAAGCACTGTGCTTATTTTTCTCATGTTTTGTTTTAGCAAAGGTTAGATCCATTGCCAGAGGGAATCCTGTCTTGTTGGCACTCCAGGCCAGCCCAAAATCTGCCAGGAGAGTCTTAATCTTCTTTAAGGCTGTTGCGTCTGCAACAGCCAATTTACCCACCACACACCCAAAGTTCTCCAACAGGTAAGATATGGTGTGATTCACTGGGAAGCAGAAGCAAGCAGTTGCATGTGCCCAGCCCATCCCTGGTATATTCTTAAACGGGAGCGTTGCCAGGACGTCCCAAACAAGCTCAATAGAGTTTACTGTGTAAACTCCACTGAGAGATACTGGGTCCAGGCAGATCAGTTGAGCATCCTTGTAGGCAGTAAATGCCCACTCAGATGCCCCTTGGCATGCGTTAGCTCAGCCAATGCCTCCTGTGATATCAGAAAGATACCATAGATCCTATCTTTAAGCTCCTGCAAGACAGGGGGGACAGATACAGCTGCTTGGCCATGTGAGTGGTATAATTTGCATAAAAAGTGGAGGGACAAAAGGAACCAGGATCCAGTGGAGTTCACTGTCAATGTTTCTAATAAAAAAGGTAAGTATTTGTAAATTTTTATGAATTATGATTAATAGGTTACCTTCTACTGTCTCCTCCTTGCCCGCACCCTTGGCTGGCTTGGTTATTCTTGGCGTGAGAAGCTGTGCAGGCATCTCAGTGTCACCCTTGCAGGCCCTATTAGGTGGTTTAAGATGTTCATACATCTCATGGTCATTGGTCCAGACAGATTGCGCAGAAAGGGCATAGGCCTTGAATTGTAAGCCATCCACAACTGTCTTCTGGATGTTAAGAAGACGCTTGATGGTCTTCTCAGGGGTGTCAGGTATTTTGGTCATAAGCGCATTGGCCAACACCTTGTCAATTTTCTTGCCTTTGAGGACGGCAGACTTCACCTTTGCTTTGAACTTGCAGTCAATTTCTTTGATCTCTGAAATTGCAGAGTCAAGGTCTTTTAGAAGTTTCTCCAATTCTCTCATTGATTTTTTACTAACCTTTTCATATGTTTTTATAGCTTTCACCCCAATAAAATATGTATTATTCTGATACTATTGACTCTTTTTTATTCCTGTTTATTTTCACATTACTCCAATATTCCAATTTTTACCCATTGTGTATATGTTTTACACTCAACTCAATATGTGTTGTTTACTTTGTGTTGGCATTTTTTCCTTAATTACCATATTATTTTTGGCGCTTTGCACAGCCCCTTGTGAAAATATTAACAATAATTTGGCAATCATCTAAATTTAAATTAGAAAATTATGTGTTACTGTTTTTAGATAAAGTTGTTACTGATCTGATTTCAAGCACACAATGATAAACTTTAAGCCAATCAGGAGCTGAGTGATAAAGTGATTGTTGCAATATAAAGGGTCATTCAATAATTCTTTGATGCATGTGCGCTAATTAATATGATTTGCTGGATCTTTTGCTATTGTACGTCATTGCTGCTGTAGCAGGCAGTTTGTGGACTAGAGCCCAACCAGCTTCTGGGTTAGCACTAGTCCATCAACAAATTGCCACAGATCCAATGGCGCACAATGGCAAAACAACCAGCCAATCATATTAATTAGCACACATTCACCAAAGAATTATTGAATGTCCCTTTATGTCACAATAATCACTTTATTACTTGGCTCCTGATTGGCTTAAAGTTATCATTAAGGTTTTGAATTTGGATCAGTAACAACTTTACCTAAACACAATTAATCTATAATTTTCTAATTCAAATTTAGTTGATCACCAAATTGTTGTTAATATTTTCACAAGGGGCTGTGCAAAGTGCTAAAAATAACTGTGTTCTGGATCTAAATACATGACATAGTAAATATATGATTTTATAGAAATAAGCTGAAAATAAAGTATAAAACCAACTATAAACAAAGAGAACATGACCAATTGAAATTCAAAATAAAGATTATATAAATAGAAAATGTTTGGCAACAGGGGGTTTATTTGGGCAGGGAAGGGTAATCCCTAATAGGCAGAATAGCGCAAGAAGGAAGATGTCGAGGCAGTGCTAGCCTGGGGGATCTGGGATTGGGTGGGTGGGGCTGTAAGATGGGGGTAGTGATGGAGGGGGTAGGAGTATTTTGCATGATGGTTGCCATATACCACTTGTCATATTCCTTGTCTGTCATCAGCTTGATTGTCTGATAGGTGGCTGTAGCATGGGGTGGGAGTCACTTATCCTTATGTGATTGGTTACACATGTTCATATAGAAAACCATTTGCCCAAATTAATTCAGCCACCATTTGGTGACCAAAAAGAGAATTGTGGTTAAGGACCCCAAGATAGAGGTTGTTGAAAGCCTGAGGGTGGCGCTCCTGGAGTGTATCTCCAATATGAAAGAAAACATTATCAGCCAAATGGATGTCTGCATGACCAGTGGGGTAGACTGAGGCCTGGTGCTTGCATCCCTGGATAGCCTTGAGGGCAGTGGAGCTACCCTCCATCTGGTGGCTCAAGAAAATCTGGTGCTTGTAATTTGAGCCATCCCAGGAGTCAAGTAATCCACTGAGGATGTGGCTGTACTATTAGCCATTAGTGAAATCTGGGTTTTTCTGATAGTAGACAAAACCCTTGGCTGAAACAGCCAGAAATGCACCAATGTACATCCCCTTTAATGACCTTTTTCCTCCCTTTTTGGGTGGCAGCTCTTCCTTATGTGCCAAAATTGTTGAAAGCTATTGATAGCTTATAATACAAGATGTACATGGCGTCATCTGATAGACTTTTCAAGCATTGAACCAGGGTTGATTTGATGTCAAGGTCATATGTGGAACCCTCAGCGCCATACTATTGGTTGCCGGCAACATTAGTAAAAACCCATATTAAAGCCACCTTTCCATGCATCCAGAGCTGCACCATGCGCTTGGAAACCCAAATGCCATGGTGTGCAAGTTGTTTGCGGGCCTGGTTCAAGGGAAGCTTGGGGTCCTGCTGCAGGAGGTCAAGCATAATTGAGTACACCTCAGTGATTTGTGACTCAGGTGCCTTCTTGGGCTTCTTGGCTGTCCCAATCAGAATCCCCTTATTCATTAAGTTATTAAATTATTGCATTATTGTAGCCCAGGTAAATTGCAATTAGGTTGCAATATTTTCCCAGGACAGACCCTGCAGGTTCAGTGCCACAATTTCTTGGAGAATTTGGGTGGTGATAATATGTTGCTTGGGGCGCTGGGCTGCGGGAGCTGCGGGAGCTGAAGTCTGATTGGCTGAGGGGGGGAAGGTTGGCTTGTGGTAGGAAGTTATTCCAAATCAAGGTTGCCATCCTGATTGGTTGGTTGGTGGGCAGCTTGTGTGGGGGTGGGGGTGGGAGCAGGGGCAGAGCTAGACACTATGTGACTACTGAACAAGTCAAAGCCATAGGGATCAATGTCAGGTACAGGTCAGCTTCCTTGTTACCCATCTCAAAGGCTTGGGTGTAAATGGGTGCCTTCACATTCTGAGCCTTGCCTCCATTGAAGCTGGCTTGGCTGCTGGCGCCGTCAAAGATATTGCCATTAAAAACCATTGTAAAAAACCTAGGATAAAATCACTAAAAGTAGAAATTTTAAATTTTAATGATTTATTTTTATTGTTTTCTCAAGTCCATATTCAGAAGGTTCTCAAAACCATTTAATACAAATTGGGAGCCATGAAAATGAATCAAATGCCTCTGTTCCTAAATTAGATAGCTGTTGATTGGCTGTTAAATTGATAGTTTTCTATTTTAGGCTGCTCATACTACACATCTTGTGTGAGTTCATTTCATTTTGTGCTTGTGGAATCTTGCTTCTAGATTTCTCAAATTTTGTTTCATTTTAGTCCTTCTGTTGATGCCTCATATGAATCCTGATTGTATTATAATATACTCTGGGATGGCATCCATCCATCTCACTTGTTGTGTCAGTTTTTTTGTTTTTGGTTTGAATTACACAACTTGATGTTTGATATAGTTTCTAATAATGGGCTAGTGAAATTTTGTTTTTTTTGAAAGTTCATTTATTAACTGAAATTTTATAAATTAACTGAATACTTAATCTCACAGGACTTGGATTTAGTTCAAATCTGAAATCATTTTTTGTTTAAATCTGAATTATTTTTGGTTGTTGCCATAGCTTTTAAAACTAGTGTACATGATTTAATCCCAGTCAACAACCCTGAAAGAGCAAAAGACTTAGTTATTGATTATAAAGTCAAGTATGCTAATGATTAGTTCCTCTTATTGTGGCAACAGTGCCCATGTCAACAGTGGCCATATTGAAACAATAGTAAAGTGCAAATTTTGTTATTAATAATATTTTATTCTTAATTTTGACACTTTTTATTAATTGTAAACTTTACCCTAAAGATTTAAATATTAAAATAAGTAATACACCTATATTACCATATTTTAGCCCCAAATATATTGGAAATGCCATAATAATAACATCATTTTGTTGCAACATCTTTGATTACTCCCTCTTGGGGAATTAATGCCCCAAGTGACTCACCAAATGATTCATCAAATGGTTCACCAATTGATAGTTAGGCCAATGGCACCAGTATTATTTGGCCATCAAATAACAGGGATCAAACATACCAGATCCTAAGCGGAATACAACTTGAACAAGCCTTGTGACTTAAGAGGAACACTACTCAGATAAGCCCCATGACTACTATGACGTACATGTACAGTATGTGGCTTCTCATGATACTATATATTAACCTATATTCATATCCAATAAAGTATCATTATCTTCTTATTTTCCCCTCTATCTTGTTTACTCTACTTCCCAGCAGTATATACTTAACAATTTATAATATGAATAATGATATATAAGAAAATATTTCTTATGTTACTATGTAAAAACACTTTTTACTATAAGAATATTTAAATCCAAGAATAATTAAAATTCTAATGATAAAAAAAATTAAAACATAAATATGCACATAGTACAAAAAAGGAGCTAGCAACAATTTTTTTATTTATTATGCTTCATATAAGAACAGCCAAAAATTATACCATGCTTTATAGATAAATTAACAGAACATAATATATTTATTGTACTAAAAACCTGAAACTAAGCCCTAAAATTATCATTCATACTTAAAAATAGTAGTACTATTGTCAAGGGTCTGGATGTACAGTCATTCTGGCTACCGCCAAATTACTTAACATCCAGCCATTGCCCAATTTGGTGCCCCTCTAATATACCGTTCAGCAACCCAAGAATGGTAACCAAGCAATATCACATGACTGTCCAAGTATCCAGTGGCTTGAACCCATCTCACACATGACCAACCCCTAGGTTTGATCCAACTAAATCCACGCCACAGTCAAGTCTATACAAGTCTAAAGTATTATCCAATAAAATATACTTCTCATCTTTCTTAATTCCATATTTGAAGCTTCCCCAAAAGGCGCTCCTTATCACTATCTAAATAAAATAAGAATATATAATTTATAAGTAAAAAGTTGCAATCAAAACAAAGCAAAGTTTATTATACTAATTAAAACTACCAGTAAAGACAGTGATCACATTTTCAAGGTTCTTCTTGATCTCTCTCACCTTATATTTCTTCCTGACTACCTTTTGAATAGCCTCCTGGTAGTCCTGTTCCTTGGTTGTCTTATTGTTGGGAGCAAACTGGTTAGCCAGGTCCTAAACTTGGAGAGAGTTCTTCTCTGCTCCTTCTGCAGATTCTGGAAGAACTTGTTGAACTTCAGTTTGGCACCAAGCTTGGACTTCATATTTTTGTGCCATACTTTGAGGTTTGAGATACTCTTCCTTTTGCCTTAAGGCAGACATTACAGCAATTCCAAAGGGCAGTGACACACCTCTTTTTCTCATGGAATTCAACTTCTTTCCAACCCAATGCTTCTTGAAGTACTCAAGGTAGCCCTTGAAGATATCATAGCGCTTCTTCACATAAGCATACTTTTGGATGGTCTCAAAGCCAAATCCAGTATGTTCAGGATTTACAAAAATCAAGGCAGCAAGTTGGGTGATGGTAAAGCAGGGCTCTTCATTTCCACTATTTAAGTACAGTTTGAAAGAGATCCTTTTCACTCTTGATATGTTTGAGTAGAGCCTTCCTAAGATGGAAAAAGCTGAAATTTACTATTCTATTAAAAGTGGCCTCAAAGGCTCTGAACTGAATAAGCTCAAAGTCCATGATAACAACCTTTGGCCCAAGGAAGTTCACATGAGCTAGCTACTCAGTAGCAAGGACAGCCTTATCTTTCTCAGAAAAAGAAGGATTTTCTCAGATGGCATGTGTAGAGGAAACTTGTTGGCAGGAAAAGAGTTAGATAATATATGTAAATTTTAAAAGCTCTGATTTAGACCTCTGTATTTGTACCAGTAAGGAGAAAAAAACAAGAGGAATAAACTGGGTGTTGAACTGCACATGCAATACCCAATGCTTGATAAAAAAAGGGTGGGACATGTTGAAAAATTTCTGTCACACAGCCAAGTGGTAGCAGTATTGAGCTTCTCCAGGTTTTGCTTTGTGGTGTAGGATATAACCATATTATTTATTTACTGCTCATTGTCATAGAGCATGGACATCTCTTCATCCTTTGTCTTCTGTAGGGAATCTAAGAGGATAAAGGCCTTGATGTTGGTGGCACTATTAGCTAGGGGATTAGAGGTTTGACGCCTATCACTCAAGCTTGATCAACTGATTGTGGATTGGCACCCTCTTCAGATTGGTTTTGGACAGATACTTGCAAGTAAAAATAGTCAGCTGGGTGGCAGTTTAGTACTTAGATGTGGGCATAATCTGCACCAGATATCATTTCAAAAAGGAAGGATATAACAGTGTTGGTCATAATGCTTGTGTGCTTGCCCTTGATTGTTTGAACCTTGTCCCAGTGCTTTTTTGTTGAGCTGCACTGGACAGGAGTGGTCCTCATAGGTGTGATGACAGCTCTTGAAGCCCTGGCTGATATTATTGTGGCTGAAAAAATCATTGACCACCATGAATGGCCTACAATTCACATTCATATTTGAGAAATACTTTGACAAGTAGGTAAAAGCCTGGAACTTCCCATCAGCATTGCAAATTTTGTGGGCTAACAGAGAGGCCTGGTAGAAGCAGGAGCATGGCAGAATTCAGGAAATTAATACAGGCATAGTTTTGAATCAGCCCAAGAGGATCTATAAATGGGGGCTTAGTAGAGGGGAGAAGAAGGGGCTTTTCCTGGTGCTCCTTTTGTATGAGAGACTTATCCCTGGGATGGGACTTTATGGCAGTTGTGAAAATTCACATGGAAAGCATTTTGCAGATGAGGGCTATTTTGGCCAAAATAGATCTTGAATGCCTAGAAACAGGTAAGTTTTGTTTATTTTATTGATATTTCTAGCTCAGGTTAATAGGGATAAGTGATCTAATCCTGGAAAGGGAAGTGAGGTGGCCTTTGGTTCATGATGTGGAATGATGGGGAGTTTTGAATATCCAGAGATGGATGTGCTAGGGTGGTACTGAGGTTTTAGTATCAACTGCAGAGAGTGTGAATTTGGGTAGCTTTACCTAGTCTGGAGGTAAGGTTTATCTATCTATATCTTCTTAGTAGCTTTGGGGAGGTCTTAAAGCTTCTAGGCAAGCATATTTGCCCAGAACCATTACCAAGGTGGCTGTCTAGAGAAACAGCTGCAGAACTTTGTGATTTGGAAGTTTCTGGGAAGTGAAGTTGGTTACTTTGTGCCTGAAAATTCAAGATACCACTTGAGTGAGTGAAAACAGTGGCAATTCATGAGGATTGTCTGTTGCTGATGGCCTAAAGTGTAGGCCACTGATGGGGGTCCAGTATAAGTTGATTCACTTGTGGAGAATTATTGCCTGAGCTTAAGTGTTGACTGATGGGAACTAAAAGAATAGAGAGGCTCAGATGGAAGACATTGATAAATACTAGCATGTAGAAGGAGCAAAAAGACTAGGGAAAACCATCAATGATGGCTAGAAAGATAGTAATCAAGAACAGAGAAGAGATTTATAAAGCCTTAAAGAGATATAAATAAAGCATAGAGATAAAGAAAGATAATAAAGTAATAAATAATAGAGAAATAGTAGAATTAAATATAGAAATTAATAGAATAAAAAGAATTTAAATAAAGTAACAAGAATAAATAAATAAAAAATAAAGAAGAAACAATATAAAATAAATATGGGTATTTATTAAAGGATTAATTGAGCGTAATGAGACCAGAGCAGATAAACTTTGAACAAAGGGCCAAACATTTTTCTGGGGCATTAAGAGAAGCAAAAGCAGAGCAGCAGGTGACTTCAATTTTTACCTAGTATTGACAGGAGATGTTGAAACACAGAGAAAAATTGAGCAAAAGCATGAAGGAAAATCACTTGTGTAAAACATAAGAAGAAACTGTTTGAAGCATGGAGCCATGGTTTTTCCAGAGCAATGAGACAACAGGTTTAAACAAGAAGCAGGAGTGGGTAGCCCAGGAAAACTGTTTGGAGAAACAGGCCAATCCAGGAGCATAATTGGCTGCAGGTGTAGCCTGTTTTATCAATGTTTTTTATTGCTAAAATAGAGGGGGAAAGCCTAATTAATCAGGGGGTTGACAAGAAAATTTTGCTCTGATTGGCTAAGATAATTATAAATTTTAAGTTATTATAGAAAGAGAGAAATTAAATAGTTTAAGTGTGGAAAGGAAAATGTCCAGAATGGAAAATAGGCTTGGATAAGGAGCTATTTAAGGAAAACCAGACTGAAACAAGGGGAGATGCAGAGCCAGAAGCAAAAAAGGAGTTCAAGACATTGAGAAGGAGCCCAAGGCACCAGAGAAGGAATACAAGATCAATATTAGGGCAGTGCAGTGCAGGACAAGAAGATCAGGAAAGCAGGTTGCAAAGGATTTCACAAGGAGTCCAAGATACAGGAAAGGATAGAAAGACCAAAGACAAGGGGCCCAAGACAGGAAAACAAGACCAAAACCAAGTAACAGGAGATAAAGAAATAAATCAAGGAATTGAAGTCTTGGAAACCCAAATATACTCCTCTAAAACAGGCCACAATACAGAATATTTCTAAGGGATCTTCTTTCTGGTTATAATAAATGAAAATCTTGACCCCTATCCATTATCCCTGATTGTACTATTTTCCAATGAATAAAACTCATCACATTTCCTACTTAGACCAGGTGAAGAAAATTTCTACTGCCAGAGCTACAAGAAGTTTGCTAAAAGTAAAACTTTGGATGGGGAATGGGACAGATTGACACAACACTTGGAGATGACCACCAGAGTAAATTGGTTCATAGGTGTAGAGTTCAAAAGACAGTTTAGAGACTGGTATCAGCCTAAGGAAGGAATTACCCCAAATGATGTAAAGGTCTATGGGGATGCCCATATGATTATTAGAAAGGTGCTTGTGACAGATCCAGGAAATTCATGCTTGCTTCTTCATTATCCCAGTCTGACTCTTTTAAATTTTGACAGGGAATCCTTTATGTAAGCTTCAATGAGCTTGGATTTCAGGTAAGCAATCTTAGCTTTAAACTTGTTGCCATCTGGTGATCACTTCCACGTTTTTTTGCTTCCCATAGCCTTAGCTGCAGACTATCTCTTTAATTCCATGGTAGTCTTCTTTCAGTTAAAAGCCAAAAACATAAACATAAAAATATTGAGGGGAAAGCAACCATTGTCACACATAAGCATCATTTTTATTAATTATTATTGTGTTTCCATTATATATCAATTGGGGTACATTCAGCTGAAACCCCCTCCAGTTCTGGAATCACACCTGGATTCCTATCACATGGTTTATGACATAAAGGCGTCATCCAATCCAGATCTTTACCAAAAAACTCTTCACACTCTTAACCTATAAGAATGTGCCCTAATACATTCCAGAATCACCTGATTCCTTCTGTGGAAATGTATCACTTTGGCTTGAAGCATTCCAGACTTCCAGCACCAAAACCCTGTGGAATATATGTGGACCATTATTTGTTGGATTAAGCCAAGGCGCCAGCTTAAGCATTTCAAAGCCTTTTAATTTCTTTGGTATCATTTGAGTCATAAACTTATGTTTTTTGAACATTAATATAATGCTTAGTTTACTGAAGAAAAGTTTAAGAGTGTAAAATATACAAATAATAAAAAAAATCTTATTTCTATTAACTGTAATTTTTGCCAAAACCCTTTTTTCTATTTTAATAAGCCAAGAATCAAATATATGAGTTGCATGGGAGAGTAATAGCAGCCCCAAAGCTATAATTGCTATTACCCTATCTTTGGCTCATATAATTAATTTCTTAGTTATTTTTAGAAAAAAGTTGTTGTATTTAAAAGACTATTTACCCTATGTGAAATATAAGTTTTTGTTATGCATCCAACTTCATGAACATGTCCTACTAATCCTTTAGTAGTATCAGCTCTCTTTGTTTCTCTGTCATCTGTGCAGAACTTTTCACAATAATTTATTTTGGAGTACTCCTTAACATCCTCAAATGTCAAAAGTGAAATATACAGCTCACCATCTTTCATAAATATGAAAGATTAACATAAAATGCTTTGACTTTAAGCCAGCTTTTTTTAGCCCTAGATTTTCTATCATAGATGTGAAAAAAGGTTTTTTGGAAAACATCTGAATTATTTACAATTATCTCATATAAACCCTTTCTTTCTTCCTCTCTCTCAAAAACCATTTTGAGATCATATATATTTTTTATATACATCTCATTTTTCTTTTGTTTAAATATTTTAGATAATACACCAAAATGCCATCAACAATACTTTTGCCATGACACTCAACAAATCTATTTAACTTAATTGCTCCTTTTATAATTTTAGGTACCTATTTAAAAAGATAATATAAGAATTCATAAGATCTGAAATGATTACCATTATCAGTCCAAACTTTAATATTTTTAATATTCTTAAATTTATTATTTTTAAGCAGACTTATCAAACACTGACCTTAAAACAAAGAGTCATGAAATAAAATTTCAGATAAAAAGTCATGATACTCATATTTATTTTATCATTTTCTTTAAAAGCAATTGCAAATCCTAATAAAGAAATAGGTATTTTCTCATAAAAACAACTATTTGTCTCTATAGGACCCCCACCTATTTTAAAGTTTTCTTTATAGTCTATTACTATAACACATAAATTATTATCAAGATTATTTATATCACTAATATATTCTTTATTTTGATGCTTATAGAAATTTTCATGTAGGTCAATAGATTCTAAATTTTCTTTAATAGATTTAGGCAATGGCAACTTCTTTATACTCAAATCCTTTTTCTTCATTTCTAATGATTTTTTTAAGTTGCTGTCATAACTGTGCTGTTTTAGCTGAGTTACAAGGGGGAAAAATTTAGAAGATAGATAACAATCTTTGTTGTGAGATAGTGATTATATAGTTCATGTTAATCAAGGATAACAGGAACATGATTGGTGATCACACGGCTGGATGGGAGAAGGAGGCGGCTTGATCCTGATAATGAGTCAAGCACCAAAAAAAGGTATCCACCATAAAGGATCATCATCTGTTCATGTTGTTGGATTTTTAATTTGAGTTGACTTCCTAGTCTGGCTTTGAGAGACCAGATAATTGGATTGCAGGTCACAAACCCGCTTGGTTGGAACCTTGCTGGTGATTCAAGCCTGCGTTTTGACACCCCCTGACTGAAAGTCAGCCTCCTCTGGGGGCAGGTTGTCAAGGAAGTTGTCAGGAGCCCAGGCACCATACTGGACTAATTGTTATTCTGTGGTGAGCAGGGCGGTTTCTTGTTGTTTTTGTATTACTTTGCAGGGTCTCAGGCAATCATGGTGTAGTGTTTGTGCTTATGTTTTCCAAGCCCTTGCACAAGATAAGTGTTATTGTTGTTTACCTTCAGAATTATTGCTGGCCCCACTTTCTTGGGTTGTAGCTTGCTCTTGTCAACATTCATGACCCAAACTTTATCACCAACTTCATGTCTATTGCAGATGGGGACAAAGGTTTTTTTAGACATTCATTCTCCTTCACTGTTTTGTTGCAACTGGACCAATGGGGATCCAGTACAATGAATTGGGGAAGACAACAGTCCAATAGGAAAGGACAGAAAGATAATAATAAGGTATCATTTATTGTAGAATACTGTAATTAATATACTATATGGGGAAAGCCACAAGGCCACAAGGGGGTGGCATAGTGGGAAGTTCTATGTAAGGTTCAAAGCCAAGGAATAACTCATGCAAGAATCAGCAAGTCTAATTGGCAGCGCTCCTAATTAGGATGAAGTACCCGCCATTTGATATTGCCATCAGATTAATCCATAACGTTAGATAAGTCAAGGGGCAACTCATCAAGTGCCCCCTGTGTATTTTAAGATACATTAGCAGGCAAGGCTGGAAACTTGGTTGCAACACCCCCCTTGCCCCCTGCTTGTTGTCAGACACCAAGACCGGAGTCTGCGGAAGGTCTGGGAAGGTCTGCACAAACAGCTTTTGTGTGGGGATGGCACGGCAGGGGCGCAAGCAATCATGGAGAAGCTTCTTGGTGTTCCCTTAGGCATCCTCAAGTTGGTAGGTGTGGTTGTCATAGACTGCAGCTATCTTGAAGGGCCCTAGGTGGTTGGGTTCTAATTTGGCAGAATTGGAATTGAGGGTGTAGACAGGGCCACCTATGGTGTATCTAGCTTTGAGGTGTTTGTCCCTCCTGCAATCCGCTTGTGTTTGATCTCCCGGGCTTTGGCACACCATTGGTCTAGGGATGGAGTTATCACTAGGGGGCTTGTTGGGAACCTTGGACCGTAGTTTCCCCTGTTTAACCCCTGTCAGACTGTCAGGTGTCCCAAAGGCCAGGGTGCTAGGGCTGAACCCAGTGCCTCTGTTGATTCTTGCTTGCAGGATCAGTAGGGCAGTGGGAAGATGTTCAGTCCATGCAGTGTTAGGGTGCTCTTGCAAGAGCTTGGCAATCAGTTGAACCAGGGTGTCATTTAACAGTTCCACGCGTCCATTGGCTTGCGGATGGTAGGGGGTTATGACTATATGCTGGAGCGCATTCTTGACACAGTATGCCTTCACAATGTGTCCAACAAGTTTGGGTCTGCCATCTGTGATGAGACGCTTGGGTTGCCCAAAGCAAGCCACAATCTCTTTGCCAATGAAGCAGATAATGGTGGTGGCAGTGTGGTTGGTTGTTGCCCAGGCCACTGGCCAACAAGTGAAGAAGTCAATAGCGGTGATAATATACTTCTTACCCAGTCTGTCTTTGGGGAGCGGTCCCACAATGTCAAGAGCCCACTGCTTAAAGGGTTCCATAGCCTTGATGGGTAGGACAGACTTGGGAGGTGCAGGTTTGGATGTATTCTTTTTATACAACACACATGTCTCAAGGAGGTCCAAGATGTCTTGATGCATGCACAGCCACCAAACCTTTTGTTTCATAATCTTAAAGAGGTTACGCCCTCTGATGTGACCCAAGGTTTGGTGGTAGTGCAAGATGGTGTCCCCTTGTTGTGTGGTGGGAATTTAAGGTGTCTTCTCACCTGTCTCTGCCTGGCGGCAGACGTTACCAGCATTGATGGTGAACTGACTTTTGTTGTCCTTCAGCTTGGAGATGGTGACCAAGTTAAGGCCCTTGTAGTGGGTTGCCTCAGAGCGCAGGTAGAGCATGGGCCAATCTGGGTCCAAACCATTGTTCCCAGTGATGGACGCTACGTAGAGTTGTGAAAGAGTGTTGGCTGTGACAAGTTCCTTCCCAGGCTTATATTTGATGTGTAACTAATAGGGGATAGACACTCAAAACCATCCTGCCTGGCGGTGTGTCAAATGAGACTGTGTGTTGAAGTACTGGAGTGACTTGTGGTCCGTCAGAACGCGGGGTGGGAAGGTTGCACCTTCCAAGTAGCAGCGCCACTTCTCAACGCAGTGTACAATGGCTGCCAGCTCTTTATCATGGATGGGATAATGTTGTTCTGAGTCAGTGAGCTTCCTGGACTCATATGCTATAGGGAGAAAGATGCCATTGTCAGTTTCTACCCTTAGCACACCCCCTATGGCCCTGTCAGAGGTGTCAGTCTTGATTTTGTACTGTCAGTTTTGGTTGGGAAACTGCAGTACTGGTGCTGTTGTGAGCCTTTGCTTCAACGTCTCAAAGACTCAATCTCTGGCAGGGGTCCAATGGAAGCGCTGTTTGGTATTGAGGAGCTCAGTGAGAGGTGCAATTAGTTCCCCAAAATTGGGAATGAACTTGTGTACATAGGCAACCATGCCCAAGAATGTCTGCACCTGGCCCACATCAGTGGGGGATGGCATGCTAGTGATTGCCTTGATTTTGGCAGGGTCAGGCTTTATTTCTTGAGCTGAGATGGTGTGCCCAAGGAATAGTAACTCTGACTTGAGAAACTCACACTTGGAGGGTTTAGCTTTTAGCTGGTTTTTCCAAAGGGTGTCGAGGACAGCACAGAGGTGTTGGAGTTGTGTGATTTGATCTTGACTGAAGACAATAATGTTGTCAAGGTACACCACCATGCACTTCCCAATCAGTTCCTTGAAGGCTTTGTTCATCAACATGGCAAAGGTGGAGGGAGCGTTGGTCATTCCAAAATTCATGACACAACACTTGAACAACCCGTAGTGTGTGTGGAAGGCAGTTTTTGCCTAATCCCCTGGTGCAATGCGGACCTGGTTGTACCCCGTGGTGAGATTGATCTTACTAAAGACCTTTGCGCCGGCGAGTGTATCAAACAGGTTGTCAATCAGTGGCAGGGGGTATTTGTTTTTAACTATCACCTCATTTAGGGCGCAGTAGTCTGTGACCAGACAAAGAGACCCATCCTTCTTAGCTACAAAGAAGACCGCCGCCCCGTATGGAGAGAGCAAGGGGCAAATAAATCCCTTATCAAGCGCATCCAAAAGGTGCTGGTGGAGGGTTTCATCTTCCTTTGATGTGAGATGGTATAATGGTTATGCTTTAGGTAATAAGCCTTGAAGTTATACAGTGTGTTGGATCTCCCAGGGTGGAGGTAGTTGTTTGAGTGTTTCACTGAATACGTCCTTGTACTCCTCAAGGAGTGCAGCTACCGCTGGTGGTGATGATGTTGACAAGGGAGGGACTGCAGATAATTCTGCATGGATAACTTTGACTGAACATTGGTTAAAGTCTAGTTTCCCCCCTTGAAATTGTATGAGCCCGTCTCCATTATTCTGACAAACACAGTGTCATGTAGTAGCTTGTTTATTTCCACAGGGTAGATCTGGAACCCAACCCCATTTCTATTGAGGGTGATGACAGAGGTATCCCAGTTGATGTAGGGACGGTTATGCCGGAGCCAGTCAAGGCCAGTGATTACATTGTGGCTGAGGCCTGCCATGATTGGCCCAGAGAGCTTAACCTGGATGTTCCCCATTCTTATGGAGAAGGGTACTGTCTCGTGGGTGATGGCAACTCTGCGGGAGTCAGCTACATGTACTGCTTTGAATCTGCTGGGTACTTGGTCTAATTGCTGGGAGTCAGCAAACGCCTGATCTACCATGGTGTGATCAGCACCGGAATCTACCAGTAACTTGTGGGTGTTCCCACAAAAACAGAAGGGATAGGACAAGTGTGTTACTTTATTTGAGGAATGAGCGGCTTGCAACATGGGGTCATTGCTATGGACCTGAAAGACTTCCAGAGTTTCAACCTCATGAAGATTGTAGTCGCAGGAGTTCTTTGCAAGCAAGGGCTGAGAGGACAGGTTGGTCAGGGTTGTAAGGCCTCTTGTTGCTACAACCCCCAGGTTTTCCCCTTGTCCTCAATTAGCGCTAGCTGGAGCTCCCCCCTGCAGGGGCGTTTAGTTGCACTTTCCTGTTGACAAGTTTGGCAACGGCTCACTTGACTTTGGCCATTGTTAGGTGCAGAACGTGGTTTGGGTGGAGCATTGTTGGTGCAGCGGAAGCCCATCAAAGCCTGGTTATTGGCCTCTACAATGGCTTTATAGCAGTTGTCAATAGAGGTGCAGCAACCAACAGGAACCCACTTGCAAATATGGGGTTTTAACCCATTAACAATGAGAGTGAGCAACATGGCATTCCCATTGATCACTGCTTTGGGGGCAGCAGCAAGGGCTTGTTGCCAAGTGGCAAGATACTCAGGGACAGAACCAGTCTGCTTGATTGCTAAGAGGGGAGTCCCCAAGACAATGGGAGAGAAAGTTTCACTATATTAGGATTTGGCGGCGTCTCAAAATTTTGCCCAAATGACGTCAAACTCCTGGCTGGCCCAGTTGGTGAACCACACAGCGGCGGGCCCTGTGAGGCAGCCAGATGCAGTGGCAACCTACATGGACTCTGGGACCTGACAGATATGAAGGCGTGTTTTTGGTGGACTGGAGCCAACTGACAATGTCAGCTCCTTTGACACCACCAGCAAAGGTCTCTAGTTAGAGGTTGAGCATACATTGAGACAGATCCAACTGTGGCGGGGTGACGCTAGCGTCACACTGCCTGAGGCGGAGCCAATTGTATACACTGGTGAGAAAAAGCTGATCTTGGTAGATGACATAACCCTCAGGAATGTCCCCCTTGGGGATTGGAAGGAATGTTTCTTGTTGTGGAGTAGCCATGCGGCCCATACTCCGTCCTTTCTTGGGGGGAATTATGTTTTAAAATAGGTTGTGAACGTACTTCTGCTACCACTGTTACAACTGGACCAATGGGGATCCATTACAATGAATTGGGGAAGACAACAGTCTAATAGGAAAGGACAGAATAATAATAATAAGGTATTGTTTATTGTAGAATATTGTGATTAATATACTATATGGGAAAAGCCACAATGCCACAAGGGGGTGGCATAGTGGGAAGTTCCATGTAAGGTTTGAAGCCAAGGAATAACTTGTGCAGGAATCAGCAAGTCAAATTGATAGCACTCCTAATTAGGATGAAGTACCTGCCATTTGTTATTGCCATCAGATTAATCCTTAACATTAGATAAGACAAGGGGCAACTCATCAAACGCCCCCTGTGTATTGTAAGATACATTAGCAGGCAAGTCTGGAAACTTGGTTGCAACAGTTTGTTTGCTGTTAGCTCTTACAACGTGAGGGTCTGAGCATGGAGGGACTTCACTTGGAATTTCCAGTTTAGGTCCTGTCAATGCTTGAATGATATTTGGCTGTGTGCTGTATATCAGTTCAAACAGGCTTTTTCCGGTGGATCTGTTCACTTGGGTTTGACACACAAGTAGCAAAGTTGGTAGCTGCTTATATCAGTCTTCAGGTCTCCTGGAAGTGAGCTTGGCTAAGGCTTGCATAAGGCTGCCATTAAGCCTCTCTACACATCCATTGGCCTGTGGGTGGTATGGCGTTGTTACAGTGTTTTTGATCCCATTTTTTGTGAGGTATACATTGGTGGTTTTGGAGGTCAATTCTTTCCCTCCATTGGTTATCATGAGTTTGGGCTTTCCAAACTTGCTCTTTATCTTTTTGCCAATAAATTGTTTTACGTCATTGCCAGTGTGTGCCTTTACTGCCTGGGCTACTGGATGTCTTGTAGCAAAGTCAATGTTGGTGATGATGTATTTCTTGTCATTGTGTTTTCCTGGCATGGGGCCAACAATGTCAAGAGCCCATACTTTGAAAGGTAGTTGTGTGTGGATGGAAAGTACTGACTTTGGAGGGGTTTTGCTTTTGGAAAAATTTTTGCATACCTCACATTGATCTAGAACTTCTTGAACATTGCAATATAAGGTTGGTCACCAGGCCTTGTGCTTAAGGAACTCATATAGGTTTTGGCTCTTGGTATGTCCAAGGTCTCTGTGATAGTGTAGGATGGTGTTGACTTGCTGATGTGTGGGGATATAGGGAATAGTTGTGCCGTCAAACATCTTTCTGTGTAGGAGCCCATATACATCAGCAAATAGGTGCACATTTTTGATGACTGTTTCCTTTATGATGTCAATTGTGCCGGGGGGAAACCTTTGTCCTTTGTTTTTTATACTAAGAGAGGCCAGTCTGGGTCAAGCCCATTATCTCCTCTTGAAGCACAGACATACAGGAGGGTTAGGGTGTCTGCCATGGCAAGCTTGGCCCCAGGTTTATACTGGATGAGCATGTTATCTCTCCAATAGCTCCATCCACTGGGCTTGGCAGCGCAACAGATTTTCTAGCATTTTGAAATAGATGAGCAACTTGTGGTCAGTTAATGCTGTGAATTCTTCCTGCCGTTCTAGGTAACAGCGCCATTTGACTAGACAGTGCATGATAGCTAACAGTTCTTTGTCATGGATAGGGTATTTACACTTGCCATCTATCAATTTTCATGATTCATAAGCTACAGGCAGGAAGTCACCATCATTATTTTTGATTTGTAGTACTCCCCCAATGGATGCATCTGAGGCGTTGGTTTCCATTTGTATTCCCTGTCTAGTTTGGGGTATTGCATGATGGGAGCTGTTGTGATTTTCTCCTTGAGGCATCAAAAACAGAGGTCAAGTTGGGGGGTCCACACAAACTTGAACTTGGCGCCTGTTATGGCAGATAAATGAGCAGTCAAAACGCCACAGTCAGGTATGAAGTGTTGTACATAGGCCATCATTCCCAAGAAGGTGCAGAGTTCTGACTTATCCTTGGGTGGTGGCATCTTGTAGATGGCCTTTATCTTTTGACTGTTGGGTTTAATGCCGTCTTTTGAAACTATTTGTCCTAGGAATGATAGTTGCTCACAGAAGAACTGGTACTTGGAGGTCTTGGCCAACAGTTTGTGTTATGCCAAGGTAGTAAAGACTGCCTTGAGGTCTTTGTGGTGTTGTTCCACCAAGGGGCTGTAGACAATAATGTTGTCTAGGTACACTAGGGTGTGCTTGCCTATGTGGGGCACAAATACTTTGTTCATGAAGGCCATAAAGGTGGACAGGGCATTGGTCATTCCAAAGTTGAACACCACACATTTGTAGGAGCCATTTTTAGTTTGGAAGGCTGTTTTAGGGATGTCTTCCTCCCTAATACGGATCTGGTTGTAGCCTGCAGTCATATTGATCTTGGAGAAGACTATGGCTCCTCCCAAGGCATCAAAGAGGTTGTTGTTCAGCGGTAGTGGGTAACAATTCTTAATGGTAACTTTGTTTAGGGCTTGGTAGTCTGTGACCAGACGTAAGTTACCGTCCTTCTTAGCCACAAAGAATATGGCAGCCCTAAAGAGAGACTGTGAGGGGCAGATAAGTCCTTTTTCCAGTGCCTCTTTGAGATAGGCGCGCAGGGTGTTGTCCTTGTTTGGGGTCAGCCTGTAAATGGGGCGTGCCTTGGGTACAGCCCCCTTGAGTTGGATGGAGTGTTGGATGTGCTTCTCAGGGGGTAGACCAGGTAACGCTTCCTTAAAGATTTCTGGGTGACAGGCAACAATGTTGCAATCTTGCGGCATGGAGGTATCCCGGTGATCTTTGAAATGTATGATCTTGTACTGACAGGAGTCCCAATCAATTGCCTTCAGGTTTTTCTTCTTGTCCTGGGTCTCATTGATGCGCACAAAGATGTGGTTGCATAGGAGTTGGTCCACTGAGTCAGGGTAGATCTGATTGTTGACACCTTGACGCTTGATGGTCAGCACTGAGGTTGCCCAGTCTACGTGAGGATTGTTCTTTTGCAGCCAGTCTAGTCCCAGCATAATGTCAAACTTTGGATAGTTAATGATGGGACCTTGAATGGTGGAGTGGATGTTCTCAAGCATGACAGAGAAGGGGGCAGTTTCCTTTGTAACAGCAATGTGGTGTTTGTCAGCCAGGACCACATTTTTAATCTGCAAAGGATTAGTGGCCAGCTTGAACTTATCCGCAAAGCTACTGTTGACCAGGGTTCAATCTGCGCCCAAATCCAGGAGTGCTGAGCCTGTGTAACTGAAAATGAAAAGGATAGGACATCAGTTTATTGGGATGTCTGGTAATGGTGTACAGTACTGGGTCCTCCAAGGGCACCTGGATCATTGGGCATTGGTCCACGTCCTTGGGTTGGTACTCATCATTGGACAAGTCAGGAGTTGCGTGGAGAGAGCTTGGCTTGCTTAGTGCTCTCCCTGGGCTTTTCCCTTGTCTTGGTTGCCGTGTGTGGCGGTGACACAGAAATGGGTCTGGTTTGACTGGACATTATTTCCATTCTCATGTCCATTCCAACCTGTTTGTTTGTGGTTGGCATTATTCCTGTTGCCTCCAGGGGGTGGTCAAGAGGAGCGCCTGCCTGGATGGGAGTCCTTGGGTCTTTCTTGTTTCCCAGTTTGTGCCTTATGAAGTGCGTTGGAGGTTTTCTCTGCTTTTCTGCTTCACGGTACAGGCTCAGCAGATTGGTCACCTGGTCCAGGTTCATATGCCTTATTGTATGCAACTTGAGGGCAACGTAGTACATGAAGTGTGTGGCTGGGGTGTCAAAGGCCATGTTGGATGGTTCACAGAGTCAGAGTTCCTCAAAGGCGCGGGTGAGTTTCTTCAAAGTGCCTGTCTGGGTTAGGTTCTTTAATTGGCATATGATCATGAGTGCCGTGTCCTTAAGCACAAATCTTGCAAAGAAGTCTTGCTTGAGGTATCCCAGTTTTGTTGGTGTGTTCCGTGTGCCACTTTTCACACCAGGTGCCAGTGTCATGGGTCAGACAAATGGAAATTTCTGTAATCCAAAACTGCTGTGGGCATTCCATCTGGGACAGCTTGCTCTGGGCGGACTGGTTCCATGCGGAAGCGTTGTTGTTGTTGGCCCCAGCAAAAGGTTCCAAGGCCGCACTCTGTAGTCTTTGGACTACATAGGCAGGCATGGTGTTTTTGTTGGCTGGTTGCGGCATCAAGGAGAGAGCCTGAAAGAAACCTTGTGCAGACATGGCGTTGAAGGCAGCTAGCAGGATCACTGTGTTCTGATACAGGACAAAGCCATCAGGTATGGCGGTACAAGGGGTGTACAGAGTCCAGTCAGGCAGGAGTCCAGACATAATTCTGTCAAGGATTTGTTGGCCGCGGCGCGTGCAGGCAACAGGCAGGATTATTCAAGATAAGGTAGGATGGAGAACCTACCTGTGCTACCAATGTTATAACTGTGCTTTTTTAGCAGAGTTACAAGTGGAAAAATATTTAGAAGATAGATAATAATCTTTATTGTGAGATAGTGATTATATAGTTCATGTTAATCAAGGATAACAGGAACATGATTGGTGATCACACGGCTGGATGGGAGAAGGAGGCGGCTTGATCCTGATAATGAGTCAAGCACCAAAAAAAGGTATCCACCATAAAGGATCATCATCTGTTCATGTTGTTGGATTTTTGAGTTGAGTTGACTTCCTAGTCTGGCTTTGAGTGACCAGATAATTGAATTGCAGTTCACAAACCTGCTTGGTTGGAACCTTGTTGGTGGTTCAAGCCTACGGTTTCAACATTGCAAATGTTACACATATCAGTTTGCTTTTTGCTTTTAATCATGTTATTAGGAATAAGCTTATAAAAAGTGGAAAGTGAAATAGAAATATTGTTTTTTATTTCCATATCTTCATAAATTTCTTTTTTGTTTTCAATAATGAGTATTTTATTTTAGTTGATTATTCACTCAATTCTTTTTGTAATTCTTCATAAATTAATCCAGGTGATTTTTTTACTGAATTGACTTGTTGGAAATGAATTTTTTAATATATATTTTAAAATATTTTTTATTTTTTTTTCTTTACTGAATCATTTTTTCCTTTTTTATTTTTTGAATTTAATGATACTTTTTTAGCATTTTTTATTTTTTTAGAATATTAATACTCATTTTTAGTTATTTTAAATCCACAATAACAAAGCTCTTTTAAACTGTAGAATGATGTAATCAATGCTCTTAGGGAAAAAAGGTGCTTGGCAGGGGATTCTGGCACCAATTCCTTTAGGTTGTTAAAGAAATTATCTTTCTTTGAATTTTGTATGACAGGTAAGAAGGTACTTTTTCCAAACTCTGTTTTTAATAAGAAGTGCTCAACAAAGCTGTTAAGATCATTACCAGCAGTAAAAAGATATGCTTGTTTAAGCATAGAGATTCTTTAACTCTTAGTAGAAGCCCCCAGCAATAAGAATGGTGTCATCTGAAGTGCAAACTTGATAGGTTCCATAATGATAGTGGTTGGGTTCCTTGGCTTGGTTCAGGCAGTTATTGCTTGGAAATAGATGTGCAGTTATCAGAGAGGAGTAAAGGTGTAGATTGTAATGTAAATTTCTGTAAAGTTGAGCTGTTTAAATACCACGTTAGCTGAGCTTTTACACTCCAGGCATAAATCCCCAACTGACCCCCAACTAATCTCCTTAATTTATTAATATCACCCATGAAGTCTGATATCATTTTTTATTTACCCCTTTTTATATTCTGGTTAACTGTTGATATCTTGGCAAATAATACTTCAATCTTGCTCAAACTAGTATCATTAGAAAGCCCTCAATCTCAGCTTTTGGAATAATGCTGCAACTTTATATTTAAAACCCAATTTAGTATCTTGAAGTGGCTTTGAATGTAAGCCTATAAAATTATTATTTGAAATAAAATATGCTAATTAACTCTTAAAGTATGATATTTTAATCAGTAAACTAAATTTAAAGTATAAATCATTATTTAGCTTACTTTTAGTAACCAACTCAAAAATCTTTTTTTAAATAAACTTAAGTTTATATATCTTTTAACAGTTCTTAAAAAATGAACTTTATATATCTTATATCTATCAAAATAAAATGTTATTTTTAATCACATATAAATATTTGCTTGTATAGTAAAGTTGTATCTTATTTTTATAGATACAATGACTAAGATCATTTTCAATTTAATTTAAGTAAATTTTTACCTTTAATAAATTTAAATAAATAAAGCAAGATTTTATTACATTCTTTTTTATGTTTGAATTTTTTATACATATTATCTCTAGCATACATTATAAAAATATAATTTTATTAAACAGTTGTATAAAGCTATTTTATTAAAATCAAATACTTAAGAATTTGGAAAGAAAAACTTTTACTCTCTTATAAGTTCTTATTATATATTTTCTATAAAATCTAACTTAAGAATAAATTACTTATGCTAAATGAGATCACTGAAATTTCAATAAAAGTTTAATTTTAATTTTAGTTTTAGTTTTTTAACTTTTTATGAGATTTTTTTATAAAAAAATCCAAAATTATTTAATATTTATTTATTAAATATGCAAAAAAGCTATCTGCCTTCTTTTTAAAAAGAGTGACAAAAAATTATTATATTTTAAATTAAAATTTTAAAAAAGCTAAGATTTTAGGCAACAATTTAATTTCCAACAAAAAGCATCATATCAGTTTTTATTGTATTTTTATGATTCTCTTTTTAGAATGATTTCATTTTGTACTAATCAGCTTTCAAGAAATAATGGTATATGAAATAAGATTGTTACTAGCTTTTAATACAGTTTAATTTAGCTGTAATTAGAAAATGATTAATTTAATATAGGTTTTTATATTATAATGATTAAATAAGTTTTATTTTGATAAAATTGTTGTAATTATTTAAATTTATTGATAAGAAAATTAAAACAAAATTTTAAAGTCTTAAGTAGCACAGTTAATAGGAAACAGATTAATCTAATAAATAATGACCCACATATTCCTGATCCAAGCTATCCTTGTTCCAACTAGGAACCAGCTGATCAATCCTAAATGCATAGACACCACTGTCTACATTTAGCCGTTTTTTGCATTTAATGGTTTTTTGCTTTAAAAACCCATTAAAACACTTTGAAACTCAAGCCAGGCGCTACAGCGGCGCCCAGGAACTTTCCCAGGCAACACCCCAGCGCCTGGAACATTCACTGGGTGACGCCTCAGCGCTTTACAAATCAATTAGGCAGCGCTTCTAACCTAGTTAATTTGCCAAAACAGCGCTTTTAACCCAAAATTTGGGGGTTTACTTTTGGTTAACCTTAACCAAACTTCTTGACACAGTCAAGGCAATTAAAAAATATAATTAAATCCTCATTAATTATATTCCCAGAATATATTAATTAACCTTCCCAGTTAATTAATCTGTTTGAAGACAACAAGTCTTTACTTGACACAGTCAAGTCCATTTTGGCCCTATGATTAAATCCTCATTAATCATATTCAAGGGTATCAATAAATTAACCTTCCCAGTTAATCAATTGGTTTGAGACACCTAGTCTCATAACCTGAACCATTCAGATTATTTATTACAGCCTTCAATTAGTACAGCCTAATTGATTCCTGGGTATCAATTAACTTTCATAGCTAATTAGATGGTTTGGGACACCTAGTCTTGTAATCTGAATTGTTTAGATATTCTTTTTAACCCTCAATTAGTACAGCCTAATTGATTCTTGAGTAATCCATTATTATGCTGGAAAGTCTCTACAAGGCCAATCCTACTGTTTTTAATTTCAATCTATGAAATTCATCACAATTCAACCTCTTTGTGAAACCACAGCCCAATGTGACTGTAGTACAGTTGCAGTGCTTGAAGAGCTTACAGTGATGCAGAAAAATACAACTTGTTGCCTAAGGAATAATCCCATCTGGAGAATAGCATCTCCACCCAGCCAGCATCTGCCTTTATAACCCAGGACATGTATTGGTGTCTGAGGAGCTGGAACACCACAGCAGTGCTTCTCTTCTTGCTGGTATTTCTGTCTAAACCTGATGCTTTGGGGCTTTGGTGGGTTTGGTGGAGGATTGGTGCCCTTCTGCTGATAAGAGGTATTTTAACCTATAAATGATAATTTAAAAGTTTTAAAAGTAAAGCAATATTATTTTAAAAAGGAAAAAACAGTTACAAAAACCATAATAAATAAATTTTTGACATGGCCATAGTTTCCTGGGTATGGCTTGGCCAAAGCGCTGCCATCCGGGGAAACCCGGCCCAAATCCCCTCCCTCTTGCAGCAATTGTAGATTTAAATCTAACAATGGATTGCAAGTGGGTGGTGGCACAGGAAATTGGGTCTGAGTGGGGCGCAGATGCCCCACACCCAATTTTCCCTTATTTGACCTGCTGGTCAACAAATCCTGACCTCAAAAGAGGTCAGGTAACAGCTTACAGAACCACCATTGGTGGTATCTGTAAGCTGTCTAAATATTGTATTCAAGGAAGCCACCTCATCAAGATGTACCCAAAGGCTTTAAGTAACAATTGGCCCCACCAAACTACCTTAGTAGTTTGATAATTTACTCTCAATTAATATCTTGCCTCAATGATTCACTTAATTCAATATTTTCCAATCAGATTTCTAATAACCAGACTGCTACATTCTTCTTTTTTACCTCAGCAATTTCCTGGTAATCTTCAACCTCCTTCTTAAATGATTCCTGAAACCCGCAAAATTGAATGTGAGCCTATCTATGCTGCTGATTCCTTGACGTTGAGCCAAATTAAAGTCTTCATGATGTACCTGTGCATAATCTTCTGCTGCACCTTTCCTTATCCACTCTTCAAGGGTTTTCATTTACAAGTAAACACACATCTTTTCCTCCCCATTAGTAATGTTATCCTAATTTGGGTGTACATTCCCCATTTTATCAATCACAATGAGCTCTCTCTACTTTACCCTGACAATTTTATACTTTTAAGGCTTTTATTGATATAGGACATTATTTTTCTTGTTATGCCTAGGCGCCAGATTAGTTATTTTATAACTTAATCACATTATTCATATTCAAATTATTCAGAAAGAGTAAAATACAATCAATCCCAAATATTTAATCAATCTTGGGCTTGGGTGATTTTTTAAAAAATAATTCATTGATTTTATAATTGAAAATTGCACCTTATAATATTGCTGGAAATATCTTAAGTGCTACTACATACTAAAAGCTAAAAATATTTATGATGAGTTGCATGGGAGAGTAATAGCAGCCCCAAAGCTATAAATGCTATTACCCTATCTTTGGCTCATCATAAATATTCTTAGTTTGTTTCAGAAAAAAAGATTGTTGTTTTTGAAAGACTGATAACTCTATTTAAAATACACCCTCTAGTAAGCTGTCCTACTTCATGAACTTGCCCCAATACACTACTAGCATCTTCTAATATTTTTGTTTCTCTGGTATCATCACATGATTTCAAATGATAATTTATCTCAGAATATTCTGAGAAGCTTTCAAATGTTAAAGGTGAAGTATACAACTTCCCATCTTTAAACAAATATGAAAGATTAATGCACAGATTTTTAACTTCAAGCTCTCTTTTTATAGGCCTAAATTTCCTTTCATAAATATAAAAAAATGCTTTTTGGGAAACAATTGAACCAGTTTAACCTTAATTTTATAATTCTTTTCTTCTTTCTTCTTTCTCACAAATATTTTTAGATCATTAATGTTGTTAATATAAAGTACATTTTCTTTTTCCTTTAAATTTTTTGATATTACACCAAAGTGACCATCAACAATGCTTTTTCCATGGCATTCAACAAAACGGTTATATTTTATAGAACCCTTAATATATTTAGGTGCCTCTTTAAATAAGTAATATAAAAATTCATATGATCTAAAATGAATTCCATTATCCGTCCATACTTTTTTATTTTTTATTTTTTTAAATCTATCTAATTTAAGAAGACTTATTAGACATTCACCTGAAAATAAAGAATCATGTGATAATATTTGAGACAAAAAATCATGATATTCATATTTAATTTTATTGTTTTCTTTAAAAACTAATGCAAACCCTAATAATGAGATTGGTTTTTTTGAATAAAAAAAATTATTGGTCTCAATTGGACCACCTCCAACCTTTAAGTTTTCTTTATAATCTATAACTACAACACAAGACTCATCATCTAGTTCATTAATATCTTTTTTATATTCACAATTTTGATGAACATAAAAGTCTTGGTGCTGATTAATAGTCTTTAAGTCATTGTCTATAGATTCTGGTAATGGTAAGTTTTTACTTTCACATTCTTCCTTCTTTTTTTCTAGTGAATTTTTTAAATTACAAATATTGCACATATTGGTTTGTTTTTTACTTTTTATTATATTTTTAGGGATTAATTTATAGTAAGTGGAAATTGAAACTGAAATTTCATTTTTTATTTTCATATTTTCATATATTTCTTTTTTTGTTTTAAGTAGAGAGTATTTAATTTCAGTTGAGTAATTACTCATCTCTTTTTCTATATCTTTATAAATTTTTTCAGGCACTTTTTTTGTAAACTGGCTTGTTTCAAAAGAATTTTCCAGCAATTTTTTAATTATTTTTTTAGTTATTTCTTTTTTAATGAATAGTTTTTTTTTGGCTTTTTTTGTTTAAGCTTACATTTTTATTTTTATTTATTTTTCTTGAGTATTCAAACTCACTTTTGGTTATATTAAACCCCATATCATTAAGCTCTTTTAAAGAGTAACTGGAAGTAACCAGAGATCACAAGGCTGGGAGATGTTTTTGGGGAGAAGATTTCATGAGATTCTTTAAGTTTTCAATGAACTCATTGCCTTTTTGATTTTGAATAGTTGGCAGGAATTGAGCTTTCCCAAATTCAGTTTGAGTAAGGAAGTGCTTGATGAAATTATCAAGATCATCACCAGCAATAAAGAGGAATGCCTTTTTTAACATTGCAATTCTCTCTCTTTTTGTTGAAGCTCCCAAGGAAAAAAAGGGTAGCATGGAAGAAGTAAATTTAACTGAGGACATGGTAGTATTTTGAATCTGTAATTAGGTCAGATCTTTGATGTGTGCCTTAATAATGGAGTAGTTATGATCAGAATGTGGTCTTTGAATGTGGTCTTTTGGATTAGAAGCTTTGTGGTACTTTAGCTCTTATATACCAAGCTAAATGACACAATTCTGAAAGAAATGGTGTGATAGCTTTTATTATAGTTTGAACTTGAATTTATGTTTGCAGAAATTAATTAAATACCCAGTTTTCATGCACAAGTGATATATGTGAAGCAGCTAAGCATCAAATTACATCATATCCTCTTTGTAATCTATGCAAATCAATTAAAATGATGTATTAACTTAATTATGACTGTTCCGCATATTTTTAAAATGATAAAATATTAAAAAATTCCATTTAAAGAATGCTTAATTTGAGGTTCGAAGCTCACTTGAACCTTAAAATCAATCTAAACAGTGATAAAAACATCCTAACTTCAAACTATCATAAAATCCTAGAGAATTGAGCTTTTTAAATAAATTAAAATGCAAAAATAAAGCTCTTAATCTTATCTTTAATTACATTAAATAAAAAACATCTGTTGTATATTAAAAAAGAGTATTTATTAGCTTTGAAGTGATCTACTTTATATCATTAGATATAATCATATAATAAAATCTGGATTATGCTCTTTTAAATTACTTTCACTTTAATATTGAGAATAGTATACATATTAAAATTTTACACCAATAGAAAGATAAGATTCTTTGCTTCATTTTGATAGTTTACAGTGTGAAAAAATATTAATTTTTCATTGAGTTATTAATGTTTTAAATATAAATTGTGTAATTAGTTACTTTTTCAAAATCAAACTGTGTTATGCTGCGACTTGAGCAGCATGTGCATTAGAAAATGGCCTAATCCCTAAAATAATGACCCATATGTATACACAAAAGAATGAATGAGAGTGTCTATTTTATTAAAGTTTAAAACAACAAGTTAAAAGTTAAAAGACACATGCAAAGTACAGTAGTTTTCAAACCTGTTAAGATAAACATATGGGTCATTATTTTTCTTGTTATGCCTAAGCGCTGGACTGATTATTTTATAACTTAATTACATTATTCATATTCAAGTTATTCAGAAAGATTAAAATACAATCAATGTCAAATCTTTAATTGATCTTGGGCTTAGATATTTTTTTAAAAAAAAATTTATCAATTTTAGAATTGAAAATTGCACCTTATAATATTGCTGGAAATATCTTAAGTGCTACTACATACTACAAGCTAAAAATATTTATGATGAGCTGCATGGGAGAGTAATAGCAGCCCCAAAGCTATAAATGCTATTACCCTATCTTTGGCTCATCATAAATATTCTTAGTTTGTTTCAAAAAAAGGTTGTTGTTTTTGAAAGACTGATAACTCTATTTAAAATACACCCTCTAGTAAGCTGCCCTACTTCATGAACTTGCCCTAATGCACCACTAGCATCTTCTGATATTTTTGTTTCTCTGGTATCATCACATGATTTCAAATGATAAGTTATCTCAGAATATTCTGAGAAACTTTCAAATGTTAAAGGTGAAGTATACAACTTCCCATCTTTCATCAAATATGAAAAATTAATGCGCAGATTTTTAACTTTGAGCTCTCTTCTTATAGGCCTAACTTTTCTCTCATAAATATAAAAGAATGACTTTTGAGAAATATTTGAGCCTGATAGCACTGATTTATATAATTCTTTTCTTTTTTCTTCTTGCTCAAAAATATTTTTAATATCATTTATATTCTTAATATAAAGCTGATTTTCTTTCTCTTTTAATGTTTTTGATATTACACCAAAGTGACCCTCAACAATACTTTTCCCATGACATTCTACAAATCTATTGTATTTAATAGACCTTTTAATGTATTGTGGTGCCTCTTTAAATAGATAATATAAGAATTCATAGGATCTAAAATGGTTTCTATTTTCAGTCCATACTTTGATATTATATATTTTTTTTAAACTTATCTGATTCAAGAAGACTTATTAGACATTCACCTGAAAACAAAGAATCATGGTATTCATATTTAACTTTATTGTTTTCTTTAAATACCAATGCAAACTCCAATAAAGAAATAGGTCTTTTGGAATAAAAACAGTTATTGGTTTCAATTGGACCACCACCAACTTTTAAATTCTCCTTAAAATCTATGACTATAATACATGATTCATTATCTAATTCATTGATATCTTTCTTATATTCCCTATTTTGATGAGCATAAAAGTCTTGGTGCTGATTAATAGCTTTTAAGTCACTGTTTATAGACTCTGGCAATAATAAGTTTTTACTTTCACATTCCTCTTTTCTTTTTTCTAAGGATGATTTTAAGTTACAAATATTACACATGTTAGTTTGTTTTTTACTCTTTATTATATTTTTTGGTATTAATTTATAATAAGTTGAAAGTGATATTGAAATTTCATTTTTTATTTTCATATTTTCATTTATTTCTTTTTTTGTTTTTAATAGGGAATATTTTATTTTAGTTGAATATTCATTCATTTCTTTTTCAATGTCTTTATAAATTTTTTCTGGTGCTTTTTTTGTAAACTGGCTTGTTTCAAAAGAATTTTCCAGTAGTTTTTTAATTATTTTTTGATTATTTTTTTTAATGAATAGTTATTATCTTTTTAGCTTTTTTTTGTTTAAGCTTACATTTTTATTTTTATTTATTTTTCTTAAGTATTCAAACTCACTTTTGGTTATATTAAATCCCATATCAGTAAGCTCTTTTAAAGAGTAACTGGAAGTAACCAGAGATCTCAAGGCTGGGAGATGCTTTTGAGGAGCAGATTTCAGAAGATCCTTTAAGTTGTCAATTATTTCATTTAGTTTCTGATTTTGAATTAAAGGAATGAACTCTGTTTTCCCAAACTCAGTTTGAGTGAGGAAGTGATTGATGAAGGAATTAAGATTGCCTCCAGAAACAAAGAGGGATGCTTTCTTTAGCATAGCAATTTTTTCTCTTTTTGTTGATGCTCCCAGTGAGGAAAATGGCTTTATGGCAGAAGTAAAGTTAACAGATTCCATAATATTTGATTTGTGATTGCTGATAAAGAGATGCTTTGTAGAGATGCCTTGCAAAAGAGTGCTGGTTGCAGGAATTATATCTTTTTGTGAAGATGGTTTGAAGTAAACCTTAGGTGGTGCTTTAGCTCTTATATACCAAGCCTTATGACACCATTCTGAAAGAAATGATGTGACAGCTTTATTTAAAATTTCAACTTGAATTTATATTTCTAGAATAAATTAAATCCCCAGTTTTCATGCACAAGTGATATATGTATATCAGCTAAGCATCAAATTACATCATATCCTCTTTGTAATCTATGCAAATCAATTAAAATGATGTTAATTTAATTATAACTGTTCCGTATATTTTTAAAATGATAAAACATTAAAGAATTGTATTTAAAAAATGCTTAATTTGAGGTTCACAGTTCACTTGAACCTCAAAATTCATCTAAACAGCAAATAAATTAACGTCCTAACTTTAAATTACCATAAAATCCTAAATAATTAAGCTTTTTAAATAAAATAAAATGCGGAAATGATGCTCTTGATCTTATTTTTAATTTCGTCAAATAAAAAGCATATATTGATTAATGAAAAAAAACTTTTTTAAGCTTTAAGCAATCTATTTTATTTCACTATCAAAATAAAATAATAAAATCTGACATATGCTCTTTTAAATTGCTTTCCCTTTAATATTCAATATAATATATTAATATTTTAACACCAGTGGAAAGATAAGACTCTTAGCTTCATTTTGATAGCTTACAGTGTGTAAAAATATTAACTTTTTGTTGAGTTATTACTGTTTTAAATATAAACATTTGTAATTTGATTTTTTCAAAATCAAACTGTGTTATGCTGTGATTTGGGCAGCATGTGTATTAGAAAATAGCCTAATCCCTAAAATAATGACCCATATATTAGTCAGTTTAGAACTCATGAACTCAGTCTAAAAACAAAATCAAAGTGGATCCAAATCTATTGTAATTTAATATAAATTCCTTGATTTTTATTTTATTTTTAGACTGTGTTCATGTGTTCTAAACTGACTAATATATGTTTATCTTAACAGGTTTGAAAACTACTGTATAAAAAAGATATGAGTTTTATATAAAATTCCAAAAATATTTAATGTAATGTAAATAATATAGTAAATTAAAATTTAGATGCTTTTATTATGTAAAAGTACAGTAGTTTTCAAAGCTATGGCGCTAAAAAAACCAAGATTTAAGCAAAAAAAACTCCTATGTAAATGAAATCAACTGTGATTTAAGAGGAATAAAATCAGATGTAAAAAAAATTAAAATCAACCAAATTTATATTGATTTACAAAATATTTAGGTTTATTTCTATTTTATTTTGAGGCATGTTGATTTTGCTTACATCTGGGTTGATTTCATTTACAGATGAATGTTTTGCTTAAATCACAGTTTTTTTGCTTATTGCCATAGCTTTAAAAAAATACTGGAAATTTTTATATGTGGGAAGTGAAAAGTGTCAACCTAATAAAAAAATTAGCAAAAATATGCCAAATTATTCTGTTGATTAGGAAAATTTTAGACATTATAAAATATAACATCAGCACAGTCAACATTTTTTTAAATCTACTATGTTTTTTCCTAGTACACTTAATTAAAGTTAATCAAACCAACAAATATAAACTAATTCTGGTGTTTTTTCATCTAATAAAATAAAAAAGATAAAAATGATATAAAAATAATCAAAGTTCTCTATTGCTTTATTAAAAATATTTTGGGTAGTGGGGATATGATATTTTTTCATTGAGTGTATTGGAAGTTGTTAAGAAATTGTATTCAGAAATTAAAAAGGTACAGTAGTATTAAAAGCTATGTCAACAACCAAAAATACTTCAGATTTAAACAAAATGATTTCAGATTTAAGCAAAATCCAACTTTCAGGTAAAAATATACACTCTGTTAACAGGGTTTATTGGCGTTAATGGGAAAAATGAGTCAACACAGCAACAAAGGGCTCACGCACAAAGCAAAACTATTCAAAATACAATCCAAAAAACATTGATTCACAAAAAAATGGTGTGAGTTGACTTTTGGTATACATATGTTTACTATGTGAATTGGTGACAAAATACACCCAAGCAAGTTGAGTCAAAACTTAATCCAAAAATAAAACACAATAGCAACTCACTATATAAACAAAAATCACTCACTCAGTGTGTACAATGTATTGTAATCAAGAATGATACCAAGGTATCTAAAATAGGGCAAGTAATCTGAAACACAAATTTTAAAAATATTGTGTTGGGTGCTTAATTTGGCGTAAAATCTGGTAAAATGGATGTAAATTATTTTGGATATTCTAAAATGGGTGTTGTAAACCAGAAACAACCAATTAAAAAATAAAAAATCTATAATTGAGATATTGGGTGGGAAAACTCCAATTAAATATCCATATTCAGATAAAAGCAAAAAATAAAATTAGGGAGTAGCTTAATTGAAATTTATTTAATATTTTATTAAATTTTAAAATGGAAGGAACACAACACCAGAGTACCAATGCACCTGTTGTGCACCGCAGTTGCGGTTGCCCCCACGAGTCAAAGAATAGAGTTAATGCAACCCAAGTGCCTACTCAAGGAGGAGACAGGAGAGGAGAGTTTAATAGTGACGCTGCACTGACACAGCTGGTTCAAGGAGCACAAGCTGCTAGGGTGCAGAGCATCAACTCTTGGGTCCCCAAGCTGACCTGGAAGCTCACCAAGGTCACCACTACAAAGAAAGTTAGAAACAAGGAGGTAGAACTTACTTTGTATGTGTTTGACGTTGTGTACCGGCAAGAGTCAGTCCTGTCAGCCATGCTGGTGAAGGTGAAGCCTGTACTTGATACTAGCTACAAGCCCTATGTCAGTGATGGCAATCAGGAAGAGGATAAGGAGCCTGAGTTCTTCAGAACTGATGAGGGACAGTTGTTGCTAAAGAAAGTTGCTGCATTTTACAGCAAGGTGCCTATGCCTTACAAGCTAGTCCCCAATCAGGATCTAGATTCATAACTTGCGCAAAGCCTGCTCAGAAACGCATTCCTGATATTGAACACATCATCCTGCTTAAGCTAATGCGTGAATTGGGCAATTACAAGGCGGCTGTGGTCCTTGTTAGAGTGGATCCCAAGTACGCCTCCAAGACCTTCAACAAGTTCATAACACAGGTTGAGTCCTTGCCGCGGAGAAATCCATGCACGTTTCCACTAAGCTCACCAAGGAGCACAAATGGGCAATCCGCCAGTGGATCACCTGGGACTGCCATCTTGAACTAGCAAATATACAGGCCATGGTCAAATATACTTTTGGGGTTGAGGCCTCAATTTCCTTTTACTTCTATCTGCTCAAGGAAATGTGCTTTTCCTGGAAAAAGCTCAGGGTATCCCCCTACAATTATAATAGCCCAGCCAATGTTGAGACCCAGAAAAAATACACAGAGGTGTAAAATGCCCTCAAAGCCAAGGGGATAGTCACATTCTACTACATTGACAAATCATCATTCACCTCATCAATGCGCAATGGGTATGGGTATGTCCTAAAAGGCTCTAATGACAGGATGGCTTGGTGTGCTGCAGTCCGCGCCACAGCCTATTCAATGGTGGCTCTCCTCAGTCCAAAGGGGGTCAAGCTGTACCAAATGATATTGGGATCTCAAAATAGCTGGACCTTCCTATCATTTCTCTGATTGGTCCAGGAGCACCTGAGGCGCACAAGCCTGGGGTTCACTAACGTAATTGTGCTGGACAACATTTTTCTCCATAAGGTGGCTGATATTCTCAAGGAATTCCCAATTATTGACACTAGCATTGCAGTGGGCCCCCAGCAATAGGCCACAACAAATATGCAACTTCTCTTTCTCCCAGCCTATTTGCCCTTCCTAAATCCCATTGAGGAAGTATTTGGATGGCTCAAGCAAGTTGTCAAGCAAGGAACCCCAACTGGGACCAAAGACCTGTTTAATTTGCTGCAGGCTGGGATCCACACCCTCCCAACTGAGACTGTGGCCAAATTCTATGGCCACATTGATTTTTAATCCCTGGTTGCCTTTCCAAACAGCCAATAAATTAAAGGCTTAGTGTGACCAACTTTTTTTATATTCTCTAATTTACTATTCAAGATTTATTATAATTTTATATTTAGATGTTTCCAAGCCTGCAATTACATTCTGCAGGACCATCAATGAAGGTTAGTAATTTATTCTTTTATAGTCATTTTTTATTGTGTCATCTAAGGGTATCCCAAACACTTGATACTGGATTATGCAAACGCATTAATATCACTTTTGGCAAATAAATATAAAAATCAAATTAAAAAAGTTAAATGTAAAGTCTACAAATTAGAAGTTGATTTTATTGACATATATTATTATGCTTTTATTAAGACCTTCTCTGGGATATATTTTGCAAATCTTGTTTGCTAAAATAAGAATTAGAAAATTTTATAATGATAAAAATAATATGAATTGTAATGAAATTTATTGGAAGAGAGAATTTATTAAGAGCGCCTGTAGTGAGTTCTTCTGTATGTACCCACCCTGCAATGGAGGTGACACACAACCTCCATTGCCACACTGTGGACGGTGGATACACCCTGGCTAAAATACTCACGCCTGCTGGTAAAAGGGAGTAGGATCAGGTGCAAATGGAGGAGCAGCTTCTCTGGCGGGGCTGTAAACCTGTAGATACCGGCTGGGACCAGGGCGTCCTGGATGACGTGATCCACCAAGTCATACCCAGGGGGGCCCTTCTTCCCATCCAGGGAGAGCCTGGCCTTGTCAATTCCTAGGAGGACCCTGTCAAGATTCTCCACGCTGGCGCCCATTCCAAAGTAGAAGAGATACCCCAGGTAAACCACCAGATAAAGCCTTTGCTGGGCAAAGGCTTCCATAAACTTGCACAATTTATTGAAAACTGCACTGATCTTCTTTTCATGCTTGGTCTTTGCAAAAGTCAGCTCCACGGCTGCAGGGACCCCCATCTTGTTGGCACTCCATGACAGCCCAAAGTCTGCCAAGAGAATTTTGGTTTTCTTGACGGCTGTTCCGTCTGTAACAGCCAATTTTCCCACCACACGCCCAAAGTTGTCCAGCAGGTAAGAGAATGTGTGCTCCAAGGGGTAGCAGAAGCAAGCAGCCGCATGGGCTTGGCCTATCTTTGATACATTCTTGAATGGGAGCATTGTCAGGACGTCCCAAACAAGCTCAATGAGTTTACACAGTAAACTCCATTGAGGACCACTGGGTCAATGCGGACCAATTGGGCATCCTTGTAGGCAGTACTGCCCACTCAGATGCCCCCTCAGCATGTGTAAGTTCAGCCAACGCCTCCTGCAACATCATAAAGGACCCGTGGACCCTGTATTTGAGCTCCTTCAAGAAGGGGGGACAGATAGAGCTGTTTTGCCACGTGATTGGCAAAATTCAAATAGAAGGTGGGAAGGACAAAAGGAACCAGGACCCGGCGGAGTTAACCATCAATGTTCTCTAAAAAAAGGTAAGTATTTTGAAGTTGTTATTAATTTTATTTTTTTAGATTACCTTTGCAGGTTTCCTCCTTGCCAATGGCTTCAGCAGGCTTTGCCATTCTTGGCACAAGTAATTGTGTTGGCAATTCAGTGTCCACAGTTCTTGTGCGCTTTGTAGGTTTGAGATGTTCATACATCTCAGGGTTGTCAACCCAGATGAACAGCACAGAGAGGGCAAAGGACTTGAATTGAAGCCCTTCCACGGTGTGCTTCTGGACATTTAAAAGCCGTTCAATTTTTGTTTTGGGGGTGTCTGACATCTTGGCTATTAGTGCCTTGGCGGACACCTTTTTAATTTTGTCCCCTTCAAGGACAGTAGGCTTAACTCTTGCTTTGACCTTGCGGCCAATCTCTTTAATTTCAGCAATTGCTGAGTAAAGATCCTTCAAAAGCTTCTCTAATTCTCTTATTGATTTTTTACTAACCTTTTCATATGTTTTTATAGCTTTTGTCCCAATAATTTCTGTATTATTTTGATACTGTTGCCTCTTTTTTATTCCTTTTTGTTTCCCATTTACTACATTATCCCATCTTTTTATCCATTGTGTAAATTTTTAGCACTCATCTCAATATGTGTTGTTTGCTTTGTGTTGGCCTTGTTTCCTTAATTACCATATTATTTTTGGCGCTTTGGACAGCTCCTTGTGAAAAAATTAACAACAATTTGGTGATCAGCTAAATTTGATTTATAAAACTATAGGTTAAGTGTTTTTAGATAAAGTTGTCACTGATCTAAATTAAAAACCTTAATGATAAACTTTAAGCCAATCAGGAGCCAAGTGATAAAGTGATTATTGTGACATAAATGGTCATTCCATAATTCTTTGGTGCATGTGCGCTAATTAATATGATTGGCTGGATCTTTTCCTATTGTACACCATTGCCACTGTAGCAAGTTGTTGGTGGACTAGTGCTAATCCAGCAGCTGATTGGGCACTAGGCCACCAACAACTTGCCACAGCGGCAATGAGATACAATAGCAAAATATCCAGCCAATAATATTAATTTGCACACATGCATCAAAGAATTATTGAATGACCCTTTATGTCACAACAATCACTTTATCACTTGGCTCCTGATTGGCTTAAAGTTTATCATTAAGGTTTTGAATTTAGATCAGTAACAACTTTATCTAAAAACAGTTAACCTATAATTTTCTAATTCAAATTTAGCTGATCACCAAATTGTTTTTAATTTTTTCACAAGGGGCTGTGTTTGGGTACTAAAAATAACTGTGTTCTGGATCTAGATACATGGCATAGTAAATATATGATTTTATATAAATAAGCTGAACATAAAGAATAAAACCAACTATAAACAAGGAGATCATGAACAATTGAAATTCAAAATAAAGATAATATAAATGGAAAATGTTTGGTGACATGGGTTTATTAGGGCAGAGAAGAGTGATGCCTAGTAGGCAGAATAGTGTGGGAAGGAAGATATTGAGGAAGTGCTGGCCTGGGGGGTCTGGGATTGGGTGGGTGATGCTGGAAGGTGGGAGGCACTTGTCCTTCCGTGATTGGTTGCCCATGTTCACATTGAAGACAATTTGGGCAAACAAGTCAGCCACCAATTGGCGGCCAAAGAGAAAATTGTGGTCAAGGACCCCAAGATTGAGGTTGTTGAAAGCCTGAGGGCGGCGCTCCTGGAGTGTATCTCATATATTAAAAAACACAACATCAGCCAGATGGATTTCAGTGTGACCAGATGGATACACAGAGGCCTGGTGTCCGCGTTCCTGGATGGCCTCAAGGGCGGTGGAGCTACCCTCCATCTGGTGGCTCAAGAAAACCTGATGCTTTGAATTTGAGCTATCCCAGGAGTCAAGTAATCCACCAAGGATGTGGCTGTACTTGTAGCCATTAGTAAAATCTGGGTTTGTCTAATAGTAGACAAAACCCTTGGCTGAAACAGCCAGAAATGCACCAATGAATGCCCCCTTCTTGACCTTTTTCCTTCTATTCTTGACGGTGGCTTTTCCTTTGCTCACTGAAATCATCAAACAAAATCAATAACTTGTAGTTGGAGAAAAACATGACGTCATCTGATAGACTAGTCAAGCATCAGACCAGGGTTAATTCAATGTCTAGATTATATGGAGAATCCTCAGCGTCATCCCATTGGTTGCCAGCAAAATTGGTAAGAACACGTATGGAAGCCACCTTTCCATGCATCCAGAGCTGCACCATGCGCTTGGAGACCCATTATGACAGATCCAGGCCTAACCAGTCCATCCTACTATTATCTTGTCCTTGAATCTTATTGTCATTACCTTTCTGTGACAAAGCTTTGAGGAGCTTTGCCTCCAGGGAGGCAATTTTATGGGACAACGCTTTGTTGTCATCCCGCCAACGAGCCATGATTTCAACGCTTTTTTCCTCTCTTGCTCTTAATGCCTCAATTTCACAATTCACCATTTCTTTTACTTGTTGTAAGATTTCATCCCATCCTACCAATAAGTTCCAAGCATCCCAAGCATAGATTTGGTTCCCTTGGGCAGGAGACCCTTCCTTTGCAAAGTAATTGAAATACAGCTCTTTGAACGCAGTATTTACTTCCACCAAAGTCTCTGCAGGAACAGTCTTGGTGACCTCCCGGCTTGTCCAAGCTTTTTCCAATGAACTTGTAGGAACCTCCTTCCTTGCCACAGCAGTCTCCACACAAAGGACTCCAAATTTGGCTCTCTCACTTTTAACAAAGAAGGCATGATATTTGAAAAAAAAACAGGTGAGGGGAAAGCGTCAAAACCGACAATGTGAATATATTTTATTAATGTTTAATTGTTTTTACTTATATACCATTTGGGGCATACACAGCTGAAAATCCCCTCTGGTTCCTGAATCAACCAATGATTTGTGTCACGTGTTCTATGACATTTGAGTCATCCAACATAGATCTTTACCTAAAAGATCACCAACAATTCTCAATCTATGAGAATTAACCTACAATGAGAAGGAGTCACCTGACGCCATTCATCTCAATGTACCAATTTGGCATGGAGCTTGACCAGCTCCTGGCGCCAAAACCCTGTGGATTGCACATCCCAAACTCAGCTATCAGTGTTCCAACTGGGAACCAGCTGATCAAACCTGAATTCCTAGGCATCCTTGCCTTTATTAGTTATCTTTGCATTTAATGGTTTTTTGTCTTAAATCCCATTAAAATGCTTTGAAACTCAGACCAGGCGCCACTGCGGCACCCAGCAATTTCCCCAGGCAGCGCCTGAGAAAATTTGATAACGGCGCCTTGGCGCTTCTCAAATCCATTAGGCAGCGCGGCAGCGCTTCTAACCCAATAAATTTGCCAACACTGCGCTTTTAACCCTAATTCCAGGGGTTTTACCATAGTTATACTTAACCATACTCTTGACACAGTCAAGGCAATTAACTACTATAATTAAATCCTCATTAATTATATTAGCTCATAAATATTAATTAATCTTCCCAATTAACTAACCCATTTTGAGATGCCTAGTCTCCAAGATTGATTTGGCCAACCTTGCCTCAATTCTTCTAGTTAGCCTAAACTAAATGACCATCCATATTATGTTTTTTTTTATTTAACATAGATATCCAGTTTCTAGGAATCTTTACCTCAAGAATTCCAATCAAACCTATCTATATGCAATAAACAGCAAAAATAGAATATCTTTATATTTTGGAGCATTTATTTGGCTAAATACTCAGCAGTGACTGTAGTACGGTCACACCCATATGTTATGGTGTGCAAGCTGTTTTCAGACCTGGGTTAGGGGAAGCTTGGGGTCACACTGGAGGAGGTCAAGCATTATTGGGTATGACTTATTGATTCAGGACTCAGGGGCCTTCTTTGGCTTCTTGGTTGTCCCAATCAGATTCCCCTTATTCATTCAGTTATTGAATTCCTGCATTATTGTGGCTTGGGCAAATTGCAACTGGGCGGCAATCTGGTCCCATGACAGACCCTGTAGGTTTAGTGCCACAATTCCCTGGAGAATTTGGGTGGTGATGATTTGTTGTTTGGGGCGCTAAGCCACAGGAGCTGAAGCCTGATTGGCTGTAGGGGGCAAGTTGGCTAGCACAGGAAGTTGTTCCAAATCAAGGTTACCATCTTGATTGGTTGGTTGACAGGCAGCTTGTGTGGGGGTGGGTACGGGAGCAGGGGCAGAGCTAGACACCATGTGACTACTGAACAAGTCAAAGCCATAGGGATCAGTGGTCAGGTACAGGTCAGCTTCCTTGTTACCCGCCTCAAAGGCTTGGGTATAAACAGGTGCCTCCACGCCCTGAGCCTCACCTCCATTGAAGCTGGCTTGGCTTCTGGCGCCGTTGAAGATGTTGCTGTTGAAAACCATATTGAAAAAAACCCAGGATAAAATCACTAAAGTAGAAATTTTAAAATTCAATGATTTATTTTTATTTTAATCTTGAGTCCATATTTGGAAAGTTCTCAAAACCATTATACACAAATAAGGATCCATGAAAATGGGCAACTGTGGTAATTTCAACTCCCTGGTGATTGACTCCCTGGTACTCAAGTGCTGCATATGTGAATCTATTAGTATTTTTGGCTTAACCAATTTTAAGCTAATTTTTACTAGTAATTTAGAGGTCAAAACCAAAAACCAAGGTTAAATTTACTCAAACTTGACTCTGTTTAATAAATTGGTTAGCTAAAATACCAATTTAAGGGGCAATTTATAAGTAAATTTACTAATAGAAATGAAAAAACCTGTGTTTGACACTCTAAACCAAAAAGTGACCAGTTTGACACTTTTTAAGCCAAATTTTAATTTTATTAATAAAATACATATGCGCTTATATAAAATTTATTATTTACTATTATATTTTTATTTTTATTGTCCATAGTTGTTGATTAGGCTCCCAAGCACCACTATACTGGATTTAGTGGCATAGACATTAATCAAATACCCCACTTGTTTTACTTTATGTCATTCCTGGGTTTTTGGATTAAGTGGTGCCACATAAATTAAGCCCAATTTATTAAGAGATTTCATATGTAATTTATAAAAAACTGAAACTTGACACTTTCTTTGTTCAACTCTATCCACTTGACACCCAATTGGTTTTGGATTTAACTAATCAAAGGCTCGGAATTAAAGCTAAATTAATATATGACGCACTATGAGTGCCACTCAACACTCACCCACTCAACACTTTAACTTGGGAATTAGTACAGAGAGCTTATTATTGTTTTGACCAACACTATGGTAAATAATTCACTCCCAACTACTCACAGCACATTATTATCACTAATAAACACCTTCCTACTCATTTACTTTTTTAACTTATGTTGTATTTTTTAATTTTTGAGCATACAAACCTGCCTTGCTTTTGGGTTAACTTTCAAACCCGTTTTAAATTTAAGCAAGCTTTATATGTAAAAAACATAATAAATTTGATGTTTCTGCTTGACTCCGGCATTCTCAACAGTGAGAATTCAGCTTTTCCTGGCTGATTGACAGTGCTGAACTCAACACTTTACTATGTTTTTATTTTCAACTCTCAATAAAAAAATTCCACATAGTATTTTTTATTTTTTTGCTATTATAATCTAATACTTTTTCTGCTGCTCTCCATATAATTTTCACAATTTTTTTATTTTCAATTAAACTTTTACATTGATTTAACACTAAGGTGTTATGCTGAACCTAGCATCATTGATGCTTCATTATAAATTCATTTATTTTCTATGTTTAACCTTTATATCTATACTTTGAGTTTCTATTTTGCTTCTATTTACTTTTTTATGTTTTTTTCTTGATAAATAAAACTTTATTTGCATACTTTTCATTTAATTTTCTCTTTTTTTTACCTCTGTGTTTCATATCTTTCATACTTTTATGATTTACAATGCTAAACTTTTCTTTAGACAAAATCAAACAAGAACAGCTAACAGCCCAAGTGCCAAGCCTCCAAGGGCTCCAAAGGAACTTTCTCCACTCCCAAGCGTGCCAAAAAACCTTCAAAGGTAAAGTCTCTAACCCCATCTCCTCCCACTCCATCTCCTCCTCCCCCCTCCACCCTCATCTTCCACATCCCCTTCACCTTCCCCCCCAAAATTCCTCCCCCAATAAATCTGATGGTGATCTTACCAACCACTCCTTTTACCACTCAGAGGCCAACTCCAAGCCCACCAAGGAGCGGCATACCAAGAAATTAAAGGCTGCCAAAAAGCCCACCTCTTCTTCTGGTAAGAAAAAGGAGGCATCCAAGCAGGCCTAAAAGAATCCTTCCCCTCCCCCTTCCAATGGCTCTTCCCCTCCTTCCTCATCTGACCCCCAAGATGAGCCAGAGGATTACTCCAAGAAGTTTAAAGCTTCTGGTCATGTGGCTTGGGATCCACTGGCCATCCACAATATCTCTAATGTGGACAGAGAGTTTAAAGTTCCCAAGCGCTTCCCCTGTTACTTCCCAATCATGTCCGTAAAGGGCAGCCCTGATTACGTTGCTGACAACTACATTTTTAATTGCAACAACCAAAAGCAGCAGACCAAGAGCAAGCATTTTGTCAATGAGGATAAGACTTGTGAGGCCCGGTTGAACACTATGGGCTGGGAGCAAGTAACAGCGGAGAAGGGGGAGCACACTTGCAAGCCCCCTAATCATCTAATCACTCAGATGTTAAAATGGTACCTTGTTCAAGTAATATCCACATCCTCTCATCTCTGGGCTTCTGATTTGGCCATAAAGGCTTTGCAACATCTCAAACCCAACAATCTTAAGTTGGTACCAACACAGGAGCAGTTGGTCAAATTCATCAGCAATAAGTGTATTGCCGCCAATCCCCCTCCCCCCAAGGCTTCAGACATCCTCTTGGAGCTCACACTCACTCATGAGCTTAAGCAGCTTCCAAGTGGGGAGCGCTTCCTGCTCCATGACAACAGGCCTTCTGCCAAGGACCACATAATCTGCTACTCAACTCAGCAGAACCTGATGGAGTTGAAGTGGGCATCAACCTGGCTAGTTGATGGTACCTTTGTCACTTGCCCCCGGATGCTCAAGCAGCTCTGAATGGTCCATGCCCAGATTGACATCCAGGTGATTCCACTCACGTTCTTTCTTCTTCCTGGGGCCACCGAGGCCATCTATACCCGTGCATTCTCCATCCTCTACCAAGCAATTGCCCTCCTTCCTCCTGCTGACAATGACAAATCCAAGAAGACTCCCCCCCACACCCGCGCCAACCCACCTGCCTCTGACAAGGGCCAGGTCACCCTGGACTCAGAGGAAAAGGCAAGGCTAAGAGCTCTTGGGCCTTGTGTGTGCATTATGGACTTCAAGCCTTCTCAGTTCAATGCATTTGAGCAGCTGTTCAGCAGGGAGGTGCAGGGGTGCCACTTCCACTTCCGCCAAGAAGTTGCTTGTAACGTGCAGTTCACGCTAAGCTTAGTAGGTTGAGCTGGAGGGATACTTTGGACACCTGCAGATTTGTGCTGGCACAATTTTGTGCCTTGGCTTTTTTAAAGCCAGACCACACTGCAGAGGGGTTTGAGGTGCTCTCAAAGGATTCCTACATAGTGAAGCACCCAGAGTTCAAGCCTTTCCTTAAGTACTTGAGCCCCAGGGGATTGGGAAGGTTGTCACGCAGAGGCAAGGCAAGGCCCGCGCTAAGGCCAGCTGGAATATGTACTGGGTGGCCGTCAACAGGGAGCTGAAGACCACTTTGGCATTAGAGGCTTATCACAAGCATCTTAAAGCCAACTTTGGGCTTCATCCAAAGTTTAATAAGTTCTTCTCTCTCCTGCAGCATGAGCAAGAGAAAAAATCTCCAAGCTCCGAAATCTCTCCAACCGCACCCCCTCACCAAGCCAACCACCCACTGTACCCTCTTCACCAAGGCCATCCAGGGTGCAGCTAAGCACAAATACAAGGCCTCTGAGCTTAAGCATCAGCTTGAAATTATTGCCACTGCCCTCCTGTACAGGCCAAAATAAAAAGGGGAAAGAATGATGAGGAATAAACTTGCTTGCTTGCTCAGTTATATGATTTTTACTTTTAACTTTTAACTTTTTAGCTTTAATTTTTACTTATTAGCTTTGATCATTTAGTTTTTAGTTTATTAGATAGCAGTGATTGTTCTATGTATTCATGTTAAGATTGAGATAAATATTTATAGTTGAAAGTAAGTGAAATATCTTAATTTTTGTTATTTTCCAAATAAAACTTATGATATTTACAGTTGTTCTTATGTGAACTATATCAAATAAACATCAATATGTCTTCATATTTTGCATAAAATTTTTTTTGTGTTTGTGTTTATTTTTGGTTCATTGGAATTTTATTTTTTATGGTGATAAAAAATATTTTTATAATGAAGAGTGTAAATTACATAGTAAAATGAGAAATATTTGCTCTTTTATCCTTATTTCTATTTATTACAGTACTGTTTTTATTGTATTTTTGAGTTCTCTGGGGTCACTTTAGTATACCATAGCTGTAAGGCTTAATTTTTTATATTAAAAGGTTTTTGTACATCAAGATCCATTAATTAAAAAAGTGTTAATTTCCAGTTGTTGATCAGGGCAAAAGCTGAATTCTCACTTTACTATAGTGTCAACTACCAGGGAGTTAAGTTTAAGGGAGTTGATCACCAGGGAGTCAAACTTACCATAGTTGCCTGAAAATGAATCAAATGCCTCTGTCCCTAAATTGGATAGCTGTTGATTGGCTGTTAAACTGTTATTTTCCTATTTTAGGCTGCTCATACTACACATCTTGTGTGAGTTCATTTCATTTTGTGCTTGTGGAATCTTGCTTCTAGATTTCTCAAATTTTGTTTCATTTTAGTCCTTCTTTTTATGCCTCATATGAATCCTGATTGGATTATAATATACTCCAGAACATCATCCATTCATTTCACTTGTTGCATCAGTTCATTTTGTTTGTGTTTTGAACTACACCGCTTGATGTTTGATATAGTTTCTAATAATGGGCTAGTGAAATTTCATTTTTTTTGTTTGAAAGTTCATTTATTAACTGAAATTTTATAAATTAATTGAATCCTGAATCTCACGCAACTTGGATTTTGTTCAAATCTGAAATTGTTTTGTTTAAATCTGAAGTATTTTTGGTTGTTGCCATAGCTTTTAAAACTACTTTAAAGTGCTTTATTCCTCACTAATAACATTATCATTAGGCTGTGACAATGTAATTAGGCTTATTTGCACCACTTAAATTTTCTTAATTCCACCCCTGTGATTGATCAAAAATAAATTGTAGAAATTCTGGATTGTTGATATTACTATTTACCATAAAATATATATTAGTTTACATAGTAAAGAGCTTAAATTATGTGATCACTGTTGGCCACAAATAAGATTTATGCTATTAAAGTCAAAATGCAAGTGCTGCAGAATAAATTTACAAGAATGAACATTTTAATAGACTGCTATATTTGCTAATATCATTTATATATATTAACCCAATAAAAATATATATTATAAGTGCCATGATAATATTTATATTTTAAGTGTTTCAGCTTTATTATTAAAAAATATTCTTCTTAAAAAGTGTTGACATTGACACTTTTATGTTGTGTATTTGACCTAAAAAATAATCTTATTGATAAAAGTGAAGGAAAATTGGGCTAAATTAAAATTTCAATTAACCTTAACATCAAATTGTGTCAGCATGGCCACAATTTTGTTGTTTTCTAGATTTTCACCTCCAAGAGCTAAGAAATGGGGTATTAAGCTGATATTACTAGCAAGTTCCTTAGTGGAATTTGATTTTCTAGTCAACTGTGACCATGTTAACAAATTTTAAACATGACCACAGTCAACATGAGCGCTGTTGCCCTTCTTGCTGCATGAAGATTCTGAGGAGCTTGAGTATATGATGATAATCTATGTGGCCAAGAAAAATAAGAAAGTGTAGACAGAGCAGGAGGTGTGGAGATCTAACATAACCCTTTCCAGCTGCCCCAAGATCTTCAAAAAGCTCTGGCTCATTCTTGCTTAAGTAGAGGATATAGTGGTACCTCTCATCTACTGCCTCATGATTGGGACTAAGCAAGAAAATTATATAAACCCCTGAAGATCATTGAAAAGAAGATAGAAATGATAGTCATGTAGGAGAAAGAAACTAAGCCCATTTCAGCAGGAAGGATACCATTGGCTCACTCAGACTCAATAACCCAAAGCTAGGCCTAATTGGCTGCAAGGCTGCCCAATTAATAGCGTTAATGGAAGTCTTTGGCTGTGCAATCTAAGGATGCTACTTTTATTTTGCCCACCTGCTAAGGAATATGACCTTCAAGTAAATTTACAATAAGTACCCCCCAGATACCTCAGGGATCACCAAGAAGATGGCTGGAAGGTACCCTGCTTTGCTCTTAAGAAGGATGAAATATTGAAAGAAGTGAAGATGCTAGACACAGATGGATAGACTGTGGCAAAATGTGGGGCTCAGGGGTTTTGAGGTAAGAGGCAGCAGGGCAAATAAGCAAGCAATAAAACACAACATGGCTATTATCTTCTTACTCAAAAGAACTCTCTTTTGATATTTGAAATTATTCTAAAATTATAATTCAGCTATTATGTTATTTGATAAATTTTTTAGAGTTAAATAGGGCTTTTATAATGAGCCAGGAGAGGGAAAGGGAAGGATGGATCATACTGATTGAAAAGGTCTGGTCCAGGCACAGCTGAAGTTTTTATAGAGTAAAAAGAACACACAACAATATTAAGCAAGAAAGGAAACATATTGGTAAGATAGGAAAAACTAGGTAAAAGAATTGGTTCAGACAATGATGTGTGAGAGTATGATTGTCTCTAGGGAATAGGGAGATATAAGATTCTATACTTTGGCCTAGAAAGGTTTTTAGGTCAGCTTTACATAGAAAAATGGGCTCAACCTGCTTAGCAGAAGGTCATCAAAAAATGCACCTGCAGCTAGCCGCTAATGTGTCAATTGGTCACCCTCTTTTACTAAAAAGTTACCTAGTGAAGGGTAATTGATTGTTATGAAATTCCCAAATTGAGCAGCAGCTCTCCTTATATCTCCCAATAAGGAAGTATCCCAAATATGGCAAGTTGTTTCAAGACCCAAAAATTTTGAGGGGTTGACCTTTACCACAATACCCCAACAAGGAGAACCCCTTTTTACCTTAAAAAGGATATCCCTTACAATAGCTTAATTATTCCCCTGAAAGCTTCAACTTAAGCTATATATCTTCTTAAGATATTGAAATGCTGTTTTTCTAATCCAAACTTATCTTTGGCTGTAAGGCAGCCACCTTGGGTGAGTTGCTTAATAAAATCCCTTGCAAATTGTTAAAACTGTGGATTACATTTTGGTATCTATATGGATAGGTTTTAAGAATTCTGAGGAAAAATCAGGCATCTGTATAGATAAATAAAACCTTGTAAATAATTAGGTTAAACTAATTAATGGGATTATGGTGGAACTGATTGAAATAGTCTTTTGTCACTCAGTTAATCAGGAAACAGTTAATTAACTGGGAAGGTTGATTAAAGCCCAGGAATGAAGTTTTTGGGGATTTAATTTCAGGGATCAGAATCTCTTGGTGGTTTCAAGATATTACACAAAGTTAATATTATTCAACTCTCAAATACTGTAAATTCAGAACCTAAAGGTAAAAATGCGGGATTGTCAAATTGTTTTTGCGTGAACTCACCAACTTACTGGAATAATTTTTATCTTTTTATATAAAAAAGAAAGTTGTTCTGAGATGAAAATTATTCCATTAAATTGGTGAGTTCACACAAAAAATAATTTGACAATCCCGCATTTTTACCTTTAGGTTCTGAATTTACAGTACAGTGAAAAAATGTTCATCATAGGGTTTAATGTATTAGGCCTGATGAAATAGAGGTGATGCTATCTCTAGGCTTTATCAGCTTGTTCCCATTAAGAACTTTGAAAAGCTTAAAACATTAAATTGATAGTAGGTTATTATAGAGGAGGAAGTAGTAAGTAATTCAAGCCATAATAAGAATGTCCAGGTAATGAGTTGAGGTGATTAAAGAAAAAAGGTCAACCATTTCCTTGTGGGATCAAGAATAAATCCTTCCTGTCAAAGTAGAATCAGGATTTGTTGATAAGGTTATTGAAAGTGTTTTTAGGGAGATACAGGTAGGATCTCAAAACTGGCGGGGGTTTCAGCCAGTTTTGCCTCAAATGGTAAGTAAATAAATCTATATAATTTAATAAGATGATCTTGTTTTTGTTGATTACTTTCCCTCATTTATTTTTCAGTTTCATTATGTTGCTTCTTTTATTTTCAATAAAGATAAGTTTGGTGTAAAAAGGATTGGAAGTGTTGTCTAAAAGAAGAAAATCTCTGAGAGTTCAATGGGGGACTCTTGGGGAGATCTTGGGGTAGTTAGGACATTCCCAGGTGAATCATTAACAGAGGTGAAAGCTGCTTTTGAGGAGCTTTACTATGAAATATTTTCAAGGAGGGAACTCCTGCCTTGGGGAATAAAGTTTTTCTTGTGACTCACTAAACTTTATTCTTGATTTCAATGACATTTTTAATCAAATGAAACGCGCCACCAACAGGAAATCAGAGGTTTGGAGTTAAGGGAAGTCAAAAGCATCAAAATTTAACTAAATGGAGGGACAAAACAAGGAACTTAGTCAAAAAGTAGCAATCTGGAGTCGAAACTCTCCAAAGTTCTGCCTCAAGAATTGTCTATTGGGAATAGTCTACATAGAAACAGTAATGGTAAGTGGAGCTGGAATGTACTGGATCCAACATGATACCTTCATTGTTTTTGTAACTCTGCTGAAATACGAATTCGTGACAAAAACAATCCCAATAGAAACAAATTATTTTAAAATGAGAACTTTAAACAAAATAATAGTTTAAATTTTTTATAAAAATAAGTCAAATATTATTGAAAATTATATGTTTTTAGTCCTAAAACATATAAATAGAAACCCGATACTTATAAATCCAAAAGATTACAGGTTTTTTTCTTGATGAAAAGGGTCATGTTTTCAGCAGTAGTTAAAAAGGTGTAAGCCTTGTATAAAGTGGATTCATCTTAATTAGGCATTATACAAATATATTTTGATTGTGTTTAGTTTAAACTTTTGCTCAAGCCTAAAATAATACTAGTTAGCTGATCAAAACTAAATCAAATAATTCAAACTGGGTTTAGAGCAATATTTCGGTTTCCTGGCACTTATGTAACTTGTGAATGAATCCAGCAAAGATGGGGCTTAGAGTTTAAATGGAAAGGTTACCAAAGAAACCTTTTAGTGGAGTTATATGGGGCTGTCGAGTGGCAACCGTCAAAGTAACTTTAAGTTATAAATTAGTACTGTTTTACTATCGAGCAGGATGTTAAAAAAATCCTTCTCCCTATTTTATAAATCCCCACTTTGTGGTAAATGGTAGATGTTTTGTTGAGTATGAGAAGGAAACGTCAACTATATTTATCATTTTTTGGATAGTCCATAGTGGGAAATTTTAAATGTCAGGATTTTCGATATCGGTTCCATTCCCACTCTTGATTTATTTTTAGCAAATATGTATATTGATCCTAAAGATTAGAAATATACATTTTATGTATGAATTAATAAAATCTAGTGAAAATTCTATCCACCAATCTTTAAAAGTAAAGTACACATGATACTAGTAGAAACTTAAGCTAAATATTTGCTAGTGCGTAAAGATGCGTATTAGAAATTGTTGGTAGAAAAAATGGCTCATTATAAATTAAAGTACAATTGATTTTTTATATTGAAAATGCTTTCATTTTATTTTACTATAGTAAGATTAGCTTATGTGTGAAAAGATATTGTTTCCAAGCCCCGTAACTAAAATAGTATCCATGGCTGAATTATGTGATATGTAATCATTTATTTTTAATTTTTATATGTTAGCTCTAATATTTTAATATTTAAACTAGATTGAAAAATTATCAGATAGTTTAACTTTTTATCAAATATAAAGAGTAGCAGTAGTTCAGGTTGATTGATGCAAAGATGGGTGGATTGTGTCAAAATTTAGCAGAGGAATCTGAGCGCACTACAATTGTTTCTGGTAGTATAGTTATTCCATATTGGGCTGAAATTCACATTAATGTGAGATTCACTATATTTCTGTCTCCGCATTTGGATTCTTTGGGATTTTTAATGAATGTCACTCAAACTAGATAACCTAACAAATATAAACCAGTGGATTTATAACATGTGTGGATCTAGATCCTAGTAGATAATTTTATTTTAAAATGGAATTTTTATGAACTCATATTGATATAATCATGTTGTTTTCAATCTAATGAATACAAAGTTGACTGACTTAAATCTCTGCCATTTAACCCAATGAGAATTAAATGGCGGGAGACAAAACTTACGATAATTAATCCAACATAGACAAATATATAATATTGTTGATTAGTTTATAAATTAAAAGTGTCCATATGAACATATAGAACAAACAGGGTTGAAATAACTAGTGCTACTTTTAGTTATAATGCTAGAAAAACTTGGAATACATTAATGATAGTATTACACGATGTGTGATATTGCGGAAAAGTATAACATTCATACATTTGCAGCAAACTTTGTGACTAATTTAAATATTACAAAATACCACCCTTTTAAAGTATTTTGTGGAAATATAACTTGGCATATTGTTTCTGCTGAATAAAATAAACGCACCATGTTTCCTTGGATTAAATTAAATATCAAAAGACAATAAAATAATGAATATGCTACATTATCTTACCTATTAGTAAAAACACGTTTTCTTGGAGGGCTCATACTAAAATTTAAATTAACTTTTTATTTAGATTCGTGTTTTTTAGCAACTCGCTTTAATTTAATATTTGGCTCATCCATGGGGGCTTGGTTGAACTCGTGGAGACACACGTGCTGTCCTGCTCCACGTCTCTCTCCGAGCCAAGCACAGGCGAAGAATATGATTTTCCATCTGCTTGACGAGCAAAGCTTTTAACAAGCTGTGATTGCTTGGCTCTTCGATTTTGAAACCAATTGTCAACCTTTTGTACGTGGAGGTTAAGCTCGGCTGCGAGCTCCAGCTTCTGTTCTCTTGAGGGGGCGGGGGTGGACTGAAAGAAGTCTTCAAGCTGCTGGCATGCAGTTTGGTGGTAAGGGCGTTTGCTATTTGGGATGTATTGTATAAATTTATAGTCGTGGCTGCTTTCTTCTGAACAGTTGTGTTCCGTCATACTCTTTGAAGGGTCCATGTAATAATAAAGTCGATTAAAGGGAATATTGTTAAAAATGCTTGATTTGTCAATATAAGCGCTTGGTATGTTTAATTGCTTCCAGTTGTGAGTTCTCTTGACTTAGAAAAGTGGGGTTAAATCTTTGTTCTGAGCGGCTGATATCTCTTTGGATAAACGTTTGTTTCAGGTGCTGCTAGTTAAAGCCAGGTTCTTGACTATATCCCCTTGAATATTGAACCTTTTGTTCCTCTTTCTTTGTATCTCTTGACAAGTGGACAAGGTTAAACAAAGACCTTCACAGATCAATACATAATTTTGTAAAATTAAAATCGATGCCCTTGCATCCGGAACCTAAGGACCTTTGTGGCACCTCCTCTAAATAAATGCTACTTCAATTATTTTATCTAAAATTAAGAACGGCATACATTTTAAATGCGGCTTAATTGCAGATGCATGTGTCCTTCTAGGATATAACAAAAATTGTATATTAGTTTAACACCTTTGTTCTCAATCCATACACCCATCGAAACAAACAACTTCGATCCCTATTCTTGTTCGCTATCCACAGATGCTAACCTTCTCTTTCGATTCTTTCTTTTTTAGTTTATCCTGGGTAAATTAAATTGTCGAAAACGTTTCTTTAACTGGAAAATAGCCCAATCTTTACGTTGCTCTACAAATCAAAGGCATACGTGCTATATTGGAATTGTATGTATGCTTTGTTGTCCGGTATTATAATACATGTATATGTTCTTAACATTATTCTTGGACCAGTTTCCCGAGCCCAAAGCATTTGAAGTTGGTTTAAACCCTCTGAAATATTGTTTAAAAGATGAACTCACATCTAAACCAAATACTTTGCAGCCCACTATCTTCGACATTCCAAAATTATTCATGATCTAGTGACATCGAATGGTATTATCCTTTAGAAAAATAAACCCTATTTTAAGCACATAAAGCGTTGCTTGATCCTCTTTTCAACTGCGTGCTAAACTTTTATTGGGCATCTGCATAGAGCGGATGTTGACAAGCATATGATAACTGTGTTGGAGCTGGGAGCAAAAATTAATCATATCAGCTCCTCATAAAACAGTACTACACAAATCCCTAATGTGAAACTCACAAGGCTTGAAATGCAGCACAACAGAGTGATTAATTCTAACTCGCTGCTGCACCACTCAATAAAAATCCCCAGAGCCACAGCGCTAGGGCTGTGGCAGATTAAAGACGTGACAATTACGACAAATGCTATAATTGTCGCACCCAGGTTGTCTCTTTTTTTGTTTTTAGGATTCCCTGACATGAGGGAATCCAAAAGTTCAATATTAAAAAACAGCCACAAACGGCTTTCTGTTTTCGGACAAGCTGGATTCAAATATATATTCTTAATAAAAAATAATTTTTTAATCTTAAAGTCATATCCAAATTGTTATACTTTTTATTTTAAAAAGTGAAGAAAAACAATATATGTTGTTGTAACTGTGCTGCTTAAGCAGAGTTACAAGGGGGGAAATAATTGGAACCTAGATAGATAACTTTATTGGGATATATGACTCATATAGTTTGAGTGAATCATGGATAGCATGAACATGATTATGGTGATCACTGGGTTGGATGGTTAGGGGGTGGCTTGATCCCGGTAAAAGGTCAGGTGCCAAATCAAGTCATCCACTGAATAGGATCACTGTTTGTTAATGTTGCTGTTTCTGGAAATTCAACTTAACTTCTGCATTTGGCTATGGGTCACTGGGAAGTCAGATTGAGGGTCACATAACCGCTTAGTCAGATCCTTTCGTGGGGGGTCACCCCTGTTGTTTTGACAATATTTTATTTAAAAACAAAATCTGCAAAAACACACCCATCTGTGGATATGTTTGGCTACAATTCCAGAAAAATTGTAGCCAAGACAATTTCCCGGAATCATAGCCATATCATAAACAGTTGGCTGCTTTTTATAAAGAAGCCACCATTTAAGATCCACTGTAGCCCTACACAGCGCCAGCTAGCAAATATTTGGAGCAGGAAAATATTCTGTTAATTATTTTTCCATTGACTGGTTTTCAGTTAAATTTGATCCAAATATATGTTTCTTCAAATATAACCTTTTTAAGTCTACATTTAATCAAAAGTTTAAATATAGTTTATTTATTAACAAAAATATGATATTCACATTGTTGCAACATCTTTGATTACTCCCTCTTGGGGAATTGACGCCCCGAGTAAATCACTGAGCGGCTCACTGAGTGATTCACCGCCCAGCCAATAAACTGGTGGCACCATTGTCAGTTAACCATCTATGATGGGGATCAGTCAATCCAGGTCCTATATGGAACACAACTTGATTAAGCCTTGTGACTCAAGAGAAACATTACTCAGATAAGCCCCATGACCTCCATGACAAACATGGACGACATGTGGCTTACCATGATACTATATATTAACCCATATTCATATTCAATAAAGTATAATTCTCTTCTTAAATTTCCCCCTTATTTCGTTTATTATACTTCCCAGAAGTATAAACATGACAGTGTTAGCACAGGTAGGTTATCCATACCTACCCAAATCAAAGGAAAAATTCCTCCCAAGAAAAGAACCCAAGCAATTGCACTCCCTAACGGTTGGAAAGATTACAAAGTAGGACAAGACGTCCCTCCAGGACTTGGCATCTACAATAATCTCCTTGTATCCATTGACCAGTACAACACTCTCAAAACCTGCAGACTTTTCCCTATCACACCAGCCACAACAGCGCCTACACAACCTGAGATACCCAATATAGTGTTTCAAAGCTTACATACTGCTGAGATTGGCGCCTTTGCAGAACTGCACCGGGAGAACGCCTTGCTGTGGATCAACAGCACTGAGAGCAAGTTTGAACAAGTTGAGTACCCTCAAAGACTCTGGGTTAGCAAAATTGCCCTTTGCGTCACAGGAACCGCTTCACGCTTTGTAACCAAATGGCTAGCTCAACACCCTGACCAGAAGAAAAACTGGGAAGTGTTCAAGGCCACATTCCTCAAAAAGTTCTCCATGAAGGACTCAGACGTGGTGATTATGACCAAACTTTGAACCTTTAAAATGACAGGAACCATTGAAGAATACATTGCCGTGTATGAAGAACTACGTGATTGTGCACCCAATACCATCAACTTTGATGAACCTGGGCCGTGTCTGGACTTCTATAATGGCTTGCCTACACATATTTGACAACAGTTTGACATGACCTGCTGCAAGAACCTCAAGGTTGTATTCCTAGAAGGGAAACACACAGCTCAGAAGTCTGATGACCTACACACCTCCAACAAACGCGAGGAAAACCCTGCAGTTAAGAGAGAGCCTCGCCCCAATAAACAAAACAACCGAGCCAACAGTACCCAACCTCAAAATAGGAATCACACTGCACAAGCCAACCAGGCCAGCACCAAATATACCAACAAGGAGGGAAAAGCTCAGGGGCGTGCTTAGGCAAGCTGCCCTCCCCCTCTTCACAAGACTTGTACAGAGAAAAGGACGTGGACTCAATCACCATCATCCAGGTCCCCTCCAGCAATCATCTACTTTTTGGCGCCCAAACTGGAAATAAACTCCTTACCTATCCTTTCTGTTTTTGAAGATACCAGGGCACAGCGCTATTTGACACAGGAGCCAATCTTTTCTTGTTAACAAGAGTTTCACAGACCTCATGAAGTTACCTATCATTTGAAGTAACATCAAGAGAGTTGTAATGGCGGACAACCTCAGCACACCAGTTACCCGTGAGACCAAACCTTTCTGGGCCCAAATTGGAGACGTCCAAACAACAATTAGTGGCCCCATCATCCCAATCCCAAAATACAATATCATAATTGGATTAGATTGGATGCAAAAGACAAAACCTCACATCAACTGGGACAGTGCCACCCTTACAATCCAGCGAGGAGAAGTCCACCATCATGTGTACCCAACACACCTTGACACTCTCATGAGGGACCACATATTTGTAAAGGTCATGAAAACGGAAAAAGAAACTGATATCAGCAAAATCAATTGGAGCACATGTACGTATAAAGTCATCCACTTCAAAAACACAGAAACCCAACACAAACAGAACCCAATTAGAGACCAGCTAGTCAATGAGTTTCCCTCTGTATTCCAAGAATCACTACCCGGGCTACCCCCTGATTGGGGTATCCAACATGAGATTGACTTAAAAGGCAGCATGCTTAAGGCACGACCCATCTACCGCCTCACACCACAAGAAGACAACGCTCTGAAAGCTTACCTTGAGAAAGCACTTGAGAAAGGCTTCATCAGACCTTCAAAGTCGCCCTTTGGTGCCGCTGTCTTCTTTGTGGCAAAGAAAGATGGAGGCCTCTGCCTAGTCACAGACTACAGGGCCCTCAACAAGGTCACAATAAAGAACAGATATCCCCTGCCCCTAATTGATGACCTTTTTGATGCCCTGGAGGGGTCCCAAATATTCACAAAAATTGATTTGACAGCAGGATATCACCAAATTTGCGTGAAACCTGAAGACATTCCAAAGACTGCATTTAGAACTAAATACGGATCCTTTGAATGTGCTGTGCTCAACTTTTGCATGACAAACACTCCCAGTACCTTTGTAACTTTCATGAATGAAGTATTCAAGGAACACATTGGGAAAAGAGCAATCATCTACCTGGACAACATCATCATCTATAGTCCCAACCTACAAAAACACTGGGAAGACGTCTGTGCAGTCCTTTGTACCCTGCAAGAAAACCAATTAATTGCCAAGCTGTCCAAATGTGAGTTCTTCTTGACTGAACTTCCATTCCTTGGTCATGTCATTAGCAAAGACGGCATCAAGCCGGACCCAGACAAAATACGCGCTATAACAGAGATGCCAGCCCTAAGGAACAAGTGCAAGCTCGGCACTTTCCTTGGAATGGTAGCCTATGTACACAGGTTTGTCCCTGACTGGGGCGCCCTAACAGCTCCCTTATCAGCCATCACTGGAAAAACAACCAAGTTTTTCTGGACACCTTTATAAGATCAACATTTCTGCCAACTGAAAGAGCGCATGATCACTGCCCCCATCCTGCAATACCCAAACTGTGAGGGGATCTATGAGGTAGAAACCGACACCTCTGATTATGCCATAGGAGGAGTCCTCTGTATTCAAATGGCCCAGAAAGACTTCCTTCCCGTGGCATATGAATCTAAGAAGCTATCAGACGGCAAGCAAAGATACCCTATACACAATAAGGAGTTGGTTGCCATCATACACTGCCTCATGAAATGGCAATGGTATCTAGAAGGAGCCCAGACGTTCAAGATACTCAACAACCACAAGTTGTTGATATTCTTTAAAACACAACAACACCTGTCAAGAAGACAAACCAAATGGATGAGTCTCATACAGAGATACCCCATGCAAATCAAATACAAGCCAGGCAGAGAGATGCTTACTGAAGACACCCTATCAAGGCTATACAATAAACACATCCTCCGCACTGATGGTGACCCTGATTGGCCCATGTTAATTATGGGGAATCTCCAAGAAGGGTTCCCACCTGGTACACCAATAGACATCCAAGAGAAAGTCTTCAAGAACAAACATCTGGGTCATTATTTTAGGGATTAGGCCATTTTCTAATACACATGCTGCCCAAGTCGCAGCATTTCACAGTTTGATTTTGAAAAAATCAAATTACAAATGTTTATATTTAAAACAGTAATAACTCAACAAAAAGTTAATATTTTTTCACACTGTAAACTATCAAAATGAAGCTAAGAATCTTATCTTTTTATTGGTGATAAAATATTAATATATTTATAATATTGAATATTAAAGCAAAAGCAATTTAAAAGAGCATATGTCAGATTTTATTATATTATTTTGATAATGAAATAAAATAGATTTTTTAAAGCTTAAAAACGTTAATTTTTCATTAATTAATATATGCTTTTTATTTAACAAAATTAAAGATAAGATCAAGAGCATCATTTCCGCATTTTATTTTATTTAAAAGGCTCAATTCTCTAGGATTTTATGATAGTTTGAAGTTAGGATGTTTTATCACTGTTTAGATTGATTTTAAGGTTAAAGTGAGCTTTGAACCTCAAATTAAGCATTCTTTAAATGGAATTCTTTAATATTTTATCATTTTAAAAATATGCGGAACAGTCATAATTAAGTTAATACATCATTTTAATTGATTTGCATAGATTACAAAGAGGATATGATGTAATTTGATGCTTAGCTGTTACACATATATCACTTGTGCATGAAAACTGGGGATTTCATTTATTCTAGAAATATAAATTCAAGTTGAAATTATAAAAAAGCTGTTACATCATTTCTTTCAGAATGGTGTCATAAGACTTGGAATATAAGAGCTAAAGCACCACCTAAGGTTTACTTCAAACCATCTTCACAAAAAGATATAATTCCTGCAACCAGCACTCTTTTGAAAGGCATCTCTACAAAGCATCTCTTTATCAGCAATCACAAATCCAATATTATGGAATCAGTTAAGTTTACTTCTGCCATGAAGCCATTTTCCTCACTGGGAGCATCAACAAAAAGAGAAAGAATTGTTATGCTAAAGAAAGCATTCCTCTTTGTTTCTGGAGGCAATCTTAATTCCTTCATCAATCACTTCCTCACTCAAACTGAGTTTGGAAAAACAGAGTTCATTCCTTTAATTCAAAATCAGAAACTAAATGGGATAATTGACAACTTAAAGGATCTTCTGAAATCTGCTTCTCAAAAGCATCTCCCAGCCTTGAGATCTCTGGTTACTTCCAGTTACTCTTTAAAAGAGCTTACTGATATGGGATTTAATATAACCAAAAGTGAGTTTGAATACTCAAGAAAAATAAATAAAAATAAAATGTAAGCTTAAAACAAAAAAACCAAAAAGATAATAACTATTCATTAAAAAAGAAATAATTAAAAAATAATTAAAAACTACTGGAAAATTCTTTTGAAACAAGCCAGTTTACAAAAAAAGCACCTGAAAAAATTTATAAAGACATTGAAAAAAGAAATGAATGAATATTCAACTGAAATGAAAAATTCTCTATTAAAAACAAATTAAGAAATATATGAGAATAAAAAATGAAATTTCAATATCACTTTCAACTTATTATAAATTAATACCAAAAAATATAATAAAGAGTAAAAAACAAACTGACATGTGTAATATTTGTAACTTAAAATCATCCTTAGAAAAAAGAAAAGAATAATGTGAAAGTAAAAACTTATTATTACCAGAATCTATAAACAGTGACTTAAAAGCTATTAATCAGCACCAAGACTTTTATGGTCATCAAAATAGGGAACATAAGAAAGATATCAATGAATTAGATAATGAATCATGTATTATAGTCATAGATTTTAAGGAGAATTTAAAAGTTGGTGGTGGTCCAATTGAAACCAATAACTGTTTTTTAAAGACCTATTTCTTTATTGGGGTTTGCATTGGTATTTAAAGAAAACAATAAAGTTAAATATGAATACCATGATTTTTTATCTCAAATATTATCTCATGATTCTTTGTTTTCAGGTGAATGACTAATAAGTCTTCTTAAATCAGATAAGTTTAAAAATAAATAATGTCAAAGTATGGACTGATAATGGAAACCATTTTAGATCCTATGAATTCTTATATTATCTATTTAAAGAGGCACCACAATACATTAAAGGGTCTATTAAATACAATAGATTTTTAGAATGTCATGGGAAAAAAATTGTTGATGTTCACTTTGGTGTAATATCAAAAACATTAAAAGAGAAAGAAAATCAGCTTTATATTAGGAATATAAATGATATTAAAAATATTTTTGAGCAAGAAGAAAAAAGAAAAGAATTATATAAATCAGCGCTATCAGGCTCAAATATTTCTTAAAAGTAATTCTTTTATATTTATGAGAGAAAAGTTAGGCCTATAAGGAGAGAGCTTGAAGTTAAAAATCTGCGCATTAATCTTTCATATTTGATGAAAGATGGGAAGTTGTATACTTCACCTTTAACATTTGAAAGTTTCTCAGAATATTCTGAGATAACTTATCATTTGAAATCACGTGATGATACCAGAGAAACAAAATTATCAGAAGATGCTAGTGGTACATTAGGGCAAGTTCATGAAGTAGGGCAGCTTACTAGAGGGTGTATTTTAAATAGAGTCATCAGTCTTTCAAAAACAACCACCTTTTTTGAAACAAACTAAGAATATTTATGATGAGCCAAAGATAGGGTAATAGCATTTATAGCTTTGGGGCTGCTATTACTCTCCCATGCAACTCATAATAAATATTTTTAGCTTTTAGTATGTAGTAGCACTTAAGATATTTCCAGCAATATTATAAGGTGCAATTTTCAATTCTAAAATTGATAAATTATTTTTTTTAAAAATATCTAAGCCCAAGATCAATTAAAGATTTGACATTGACTGTATTTTAATCTTTCTGAATAATTTGAATATGTATAATGTAATTAAGATATAAAATAATCAGTCCAGCGCTTAGGCATAACAAGAAAAATAATGACTCATCTGTTCAAAAACATATATGGATCCCTCCACCAAATTCTTCCAAATGATGACACTGTACCCTACGTTCCGTCAAAACAAAAGATTGACATAATCCTCTGTTATCACCGGGACTTGGGACACACCCGTAGTAGGAACTTGCATGAATATCTCAAGACTTGCTACTGGTGGCCTAACATGCTAGATGATATCAGAGAAGTACTGGAACAATGTGCGGTCTGTGAAAAGTAGGCCTGAACCAAAGCCCCACTCAAGTCAGTAGTACCTGTATCTATCACACAACCCTTCAAGGTATGGTTGTTAGATATTGTGGGACCTATGCCTGATGAAAGCAAGGGCAAGAAGTACATCATCACAGCCATCAACTATGTAACCAGATGGCCCATAGCACAAGCCACAAAAGAACACAAAGACAATGACGTGAGACAATTCATTGGCAAGGAGATCATAGCAAATTTTGGAAAGCCTGACCTCTTAATCACAGATGGAGGCACCAAACTCAAAGCTATTGACACCAACATCTATATTGCAAAAAATGGAATAAGACACATCACAGCCAGCCCATATCACCCACAAGCAAATGGACGCGTAGAACAACTAAACAGGTCTCTAGTGGAAGCCCTCAGTAAGTTATCTGCCAACAATACAAAAGCCTGGGTTGATATGCTACCACAGCACTCATGGTCTGTAGAACGCAAATCAATTGCAACACAGGCAAAAGTCTGTAAAAACTTATCTATGGACAAAAGCCCGCTCTTGTTAATACGGCCACAGGATCACAGTTACCTCTTCTCAAAAAGGTGCCAGACAACAGTGACCCCAACATACAACACGCTAGAAAAGACCAAGGGGAAATGTAACACAAAAGAGTCAAGAGGGAAGCATCCCCCTACAGCAGGAAAGATTCCAAGTTGGAGACAAGATCTGGGTTATCAATCATGACCAACATAAGCTGGACCCAGGATTATGTGGGCCAGGCATTGTCATGGAAGTCAAACCCAACAACACCTTCCTCATCAAAGGGATTGGAGCTTAAACCAAACTAAAACATATGCATCATGATTGCCTCCGTTTGTGCAAGGCAAGGGCAGCCCAACAAAATTTAAGACTCCCTGTTCCCAACGCCAAACTGAATCAGTACCAAGCCCGTATATCAGATACCCTTAATAAGGTCCCCAAGGCTCCACCTTCCAGCACCCCAGGGGGAGATGTTGCAACATCTTTGATTACTCCCTCTTGGGGAATTAACACCCCAAGTAAATCACTGAGCGGCTCACCAAGTGATTCACCACCCAGCCAATAAACTGGTGGCACAATTATCAGTTAACCATCTATGACAGGGATCAGTCAATCCAGGTCCTATATGGAACACAACTTGATTAAGCCTTTTGACTCAAGAGAAACATTACTCAGATAAGCCCCATGACCTCCATGACAAATATGGACGACATGTGGCTTACCATGATACTATATATTAACTCATATTCATATTCAATAAAGTATAATTCTCTTCTTAAATTTCCCCCTTATTTTGTTTATTATACTTCCCAGAAGTATAAACACAACAACATAGAAGGTTTTTGATTAATTTTTTGTATTTAACAGTCTTAATTTTAGATATTTACCTTTTTAAAAGCCAACTAAATTAAATTTAACTACCAGTAAATAAGAATATTAAAGCTTTTAAAAAAATTTAATAGACTTTCTTTATTTTTTTGATTTTTTATCATTGTAAAGCAAAAATTATGTATGGAGAAAAATATAGTTGGATCAAATTTGACTGAAAATCAGTCAACAAAAAAATAATTGACAGAATATCCTCCTGCCCCAAATTTTTAGGTGTTGAGGTGCTGCCTTAATTTAATATTATGCGCCGCCGCAGCGCTGGGTTTCAACCTTTGAATTTTTGAATTCCTTAAATATTCCATGTTGAAAAGCAGCAAAGCTGAATGCTCATCAAGGATAGTAAGTTCTCACCCTGATCCCACCCACATCCACACCAACAAGGGTCACCAGTGATAGGTGAAGATTATCAAATTATATCTGTTGACTTTGATTAAGTGCCAAACCTGTCATAATATTATCCTAATATAAGGGCATGCTAGAATGTCCCAGAAGAAATTGCTAGCAGCCCATAAAGCAACCCCTTGGTGGGTTATAAGAACAACAACACCAACAAGATCCAAAATATCTTTAATCCAAAAAGTTTGTCTGTGCAATCAGAAGTCACAATTAAATTTAATTTATTTTATCATCATTCAGTTCCTCCAACTGGGTACCAATATTGCAACATCTATGATCACTCCCTCTCAGGGAAGTAATTCCCCAAGTAATTTCTGAATTAATTATTAAGTTTATGGCACTCTTATGAGACACCCATCTTATATGAGGATCATACCTTTTGAGTCCTAAATGAAACAATACCTGGATAAGCCCAATGACTACCATGACATACATGGACAACATGTGGCTTCTCATGATACTATATAATACTCTAAATTTGTATTGATAAATTACCATTCTCTTCTTAATTTCCCCTTTTTTCATATACTTCCAATAAGTACTGTAAATTCAGAACCTGAACGTAAAAATGTGTGATTGTCAAATCCTTGGGGTTGAATTTCAAATCACTTTTGCGGGCAACTCAGCTGAGTGAAAAGTAAAATATTAAATAAAATTAACCATTTAATTTGACTTTTTTAGGTTTATTTAAATTGGCAAATTTTGAATCTCTTGAGTAGATAACTCAACTAACAAAAGACAAAACTCAGCAAACAAATGTGGGATACATGAATCAGAAATGCAGGATTCTAATGTACAATTTGAGATTTCCTGTATTTCAAACAAATCATAGACATCATGGAAAACTTAAAAAATCTGAAATTGCGGGATTGTCAAATCCAAGAACCATGTTTCAAATCATAATTGCAAGAAATTTGAAATAAATATAATTTATTGGTGTCTCAAAAAGGATGCTAAAGGATCTAGAGTGGATTTGTGCTGATTCTTTTAGGAATCATAGGATTCTCAAAAAACACCCTATTCCAATTTAGGATGGCTAAAATTTAGATCCTACTATTCACAAAGTTAACATACTTAACAATAAAATTGACTAAAATGTACAATCCTCTTTTTGGGTTTAATTTTTTAATAAAAATTTTTTATGTCTTCTTTCAACAACAACCAAGTCAACAAGCTGTTCCCTGGCCTTGAAAAAGTTATGCAGGGCTACACTGGGTCTTCTAATAATGAAGCCTCTGTCTATGGCCACTCCCAACCCGCAGGCCCCTCTGCAAGCCCCACCCAGGAGTCTGTTCTTTCTCCTGCGTCCTCAAGCATGGCCCTGTTTGCCCATCACGCACAGGCAGCTGCTAACCCAAATCTTACAGCAACACTAGCATCTGAAATTGACCAAGTGATCCATAGGGCCACCAATGGAAGCCAGAATCCAGAAACAGCAAATCAGATGACACTGTCTGGTTCTCAAGGCAGAAACACCCTGCCTCCAGTTAATAAGCCTGCAAGGTGTAGAAGAAATTTAATCACTCTGGAGATTGTTCTTGAAATGGTTGGAAAGCAAGGGAAGCTTATGTCCCTTGGATGAATTGCGGCCACAATGAGGTTTAAAAAGTCTACTGTGGCTGCAACCCTGCGAGCCCACGCCAACTGTGGCTCCCTACCAAGAAGACCCCAACTGGTGCCTGTACTTTGACCAAATTTGACACAGAACATCCCTTTATGATGGCCATTAGGAAATGTGACCCATGGATGCCCCTGGTCCAGGTACGTCTCCAGTTGGGACTCCACAGCATCTTCACCAACAAAAGAATGGTGAATCTGTGGATGCACAGAGTTGTGGTTGCTGCTAGAATCTTGTCCAATCAAGTTCTCAGTGGCCCCAGTTTGACAGACACTGACCCCTACAATTCAACTATTATTAATTTTATCAAAGGAAGGGCAATGAGGGCCCGTAATGACATGATCTTCCTGTTGTATGCTAAGATATCTGCAAGTATCCAAGACTTTGGAGAGAAGCGTATCCAGTCTGACGTGTACAAGCGCAGCCCAATCTTGTATTGTTTTGTTGGGGTTTTATTTGCAGTATCCCCATTGGGCGTCAATTATTACTTGGCAATATCAAACACTGCAGGTGGGTATGCCTACCAGACAGAGCTCAAGGCCATGTTGGAGGAGTGGGCCACACAAAACACTGTGCACACAGTTGTACTAAGTGCAGAGATGGAGCAGCAAGAATGGGCTACCCAAGAAATCAGGGCTGCGGGCATTCTGCTGGTCCTACCCCATCAACTACGCCAACATGCATCTTGCAGAAGTATGTCTCTACAATTTTGGTTCCGCCCTCAGGCGCTTAAAGCCTGACACCTACAACAAACTATGCACCCAAATTGATAAGGGTTATAAGCTTTTCCCTTTCACTTCTGTCCAGGATTTATTTGATCTCATCATCTTCTATGCAAGTGATAGTGATAAGTCCAGAAAGGACCCCCGTCTCCCCCCACGCCAGTCCATCTGTTTTGTCAAGCCAGTATATGTGATGGAAGAAGAATTCAAGCAATTGAAGCAATCAGCTCTTGCTGCCCCTTCCCAGTCAACAAACCCTGCCTCCCCAACCCCCCCATCAAGCCACCTGCCTTCCAACCCTGACTCCCAAACCACCACCCATTCCCTCCCCACTATCTCTGATGCTGCCCCTCTCACAGGCGCAGATGAAGGCGACATTCATTCTGCCCATTTCCTGCTTTTCCTGTCCTTTGATTAGTAAACTTATCTTTTCTTTGTGATAACTTATTAAAATTGATATCTTTCTTTCAATTAATAATTTATAATAATTTCTTTTTACATTATTGACATATCCCATAATTAATACAATGTTGTACACTTTACAAATAGCTTAAAATTATGAGCATACATATTTTTCATCATCATTAATAAATTAAAGACAATAAACGTAAATATTGGATATAAAATATTGCAATTAGATGTCAACTCTTGATATTTTGATATTATGTGCATAACTCAATGCATTTTGTTTAATAAAATTCATTGTAAACTTGGCCTTTTACATTGTAGTTTATTGAAATGGGCTGTGTTTATATTAGAGTGCCATTAATGCTTAGTACAAATATTAATACATAGTGCATTTTACAGCCTGTATATTTACCTATTGGTAATAATTCTATAAACTTTTTAGTTGGATTTTGCGAGATAATAAAAATGTAATATGTTATAAATTTCAGTTTTCTGTCATTAATTAGCTGATTTTCTTTGCTGTGGCAATTGTGCATTTTCTGATATTTCCGCACTAGTATCCAATTGGTTGGCTTCACATCCAATTGCACAGGCAATAGGAAAAAAAGCCGCCACCCCAACCACATCCAGTCTCAGGGTGGCGGCTTGTTTTCCTATTGCCTGTGCAATTGCATGTGAAGCCAACCAATTGGATACTAGTGCGGAAATATCAGAAAATGCACAATTGCCACAGCAAAGAAAATCAGCCAATTAATGACAGTAAACTGCAATTTATAACACATTACATTATTATTACCTCGCAAAATCCAACTAAATAGTTTACAGAATTATTATCAATAGGCAAATATACAGGCTGTAAAATGCACTAATTTTCAATATTTGTACTAAGCATTAATGGCTCTCTAATATAAACACAGCCCGTTTCTATAAACTACAATGAAAAAGGCCAAGTTTACAATGAATTTTATTAAACAAAATACATTGAGTTATGCACATAATATCAAAATATCAAGAGTTGACATCTAATTGCAATATTTTAATGCAATATTTACATTTATTGTCTTTAATTTATTAATGATGATGAAAAACATGTATGTGTTGAAGATAGTACTATAAAAACCAGTTTTTTAATGAAATTCAAACAATATGTCAACAATCTATAATGTGATCAACAAATTAGAAGCACACCTGGAAAAGGTTGTTGAGATAGAAAGAAATATCAGGGAAATAGTGACAGGGAAGCTGGGTAACAAGGGCCAGCCACTAATCCAGTCAAAAGAAGATTCTCTGGATAAATTGGGAAATATTATAGATGAAAAGAATAAAAAAAATTACTTAATCTACAGGGAACAATTTTATCAAGTCTAAAGCTCAACAACACAGCCTACAATTTGTGGGAGTTCTTGCAGGGGGCCAAAGAAAACAATAAGATCAAACTAATTGAAGGAACAGAAATTCAAAAGGAAATCAACACCAATGAAGATGAAACCAACCAAATGGAAACAGATGAGAATGAAACACAAGCAAGAAGCAGAAGCGCTTCAAGAAATACAGAAGCTTTATCAAATGAAAATCAAGAGGAAGCACAAGTTTCAAGAAGAATAAGAAAAATTAATCCTTAGAAAATTAATGAAGAGCATCCAACGCTCATGAAGTTTGTTGATATGGCACCTGTGGCTGAGGGGGCCACAGGGGAAAAATCAGTAAGACTTTTTATGTTTTACTTATATTTATTTTAGTCATCACTTGGGATGGGGATGAGGTCGCAGAAGTGGTGCTTTACGCCGAGTTGGTTTTACAGGGGTTACCATACACTGGTGGCCCCTGTAAAGCAAATAAATAAAAACCAAATAAATAAAATAATTCAACAGAATATGAATAATTTTTTAATATTGAAGCTCAAGATAGGGAATATTCACCCCTGCAGGGTGCTTGCCATGGATAAGGGAAGCATATGAACTAGGATCAAATATCAAAATCAAAGAAATGAATGAAAATTGCGGGGATATCAAACTGAACTTTGATGAATACATATATGAAAGCATTCAATAATTCCCCTTCACTAACATCAACAAATACAAAAAAAAATAAAAAAACTGTTTTCAAATTGGAAATGATTATCTGAAATCCACAATTTTAATGAAATTTTTAAAGGTCTATCAAATAAAGTCGGGGATGCAGTCCTTGTGAATAATTTTAAGCCTTTATTTTTTTCATTTGCTGAGGCCTGGGGGGCTGATTCAAGTCAGGCGCCCCCCAGAACCCTCTTCAAGTTCAACCAAACATCCTATATTAGTAGGTTAGTACAAACATTCAAAAAATTGTGCATGTTCTTGGAAAAATACACCTCACAAAAAATTCATGTTGCGGTATACTGGGGATTCCTCCTCCACTGCATATTAAAAACCTACATCAAAAAGTTGGAGGATGTACCTATTCAAATGGACATTTGCCACTTAGCCCTTGACTGCCAGAAAACACTGTGGTGATACAGGACAGTTGAGCATGTCCTCTATGATTCATTTGCATTGACAACACTATACAGGTACTGTGTGCCCCCCCAAAAAAACCTGCTAGTCAATTTGCTCACCCACTTGCCTTTTATCAAACAATCAGCAACCACTGGGGTACAGGGCGCCACCCCTCTAGCAATCACATCCAGGGTTGTCCACCACGTACAGAAGAGTATGTGGATCCAATTAGATGCATTAGCTGAAATTTTAATTTTGGGGTATAATTCCCCAGAATAATCACATTCCCTTTGCAATTAGCATCCCCCCAATATATATTTTCCCTTTGCAAATTAATTTTTTTATATTTTAATACTAAATATTTTTAATACTGAAATATGTACTATTAAAATTTTACTATAAAAATTTTAATATTACATATTTCAATATTAAAATTTTAGTATCTAAAAGTTAATATTAAAATTTTAATAATACATATCATAATACTTAAATTTTTAATATCAAATATTTCAATATTGAATAAATCACAATTTAATAAAAATAGTTAAATTTCAAATATTTAAACTTTAATATTTAACTTTTACAATTTATAATTTATAATTTTACTTTTTAATTTTAATTTTAATTTTAACTTTTAGTATGTAAATTATAATATTAATATATATAAAAATAATACAAGCCATTAGTTAAAGTTGCAACCACGTCAAATATTAAAAATAAGTTAAAATGTTTTTATTTATTAGCTTGTTGAATACGGGTTTATTTATCACATAGATATATATCAAGAATTTAATTTATCTGCACCATGCGGCCCGCTCCACTATTGTTCTAAACAAATGATTGTTTAGAACTTGAATTACCTTTCCCTCATAATGTGATCTGTTAAACATATTCAATATGCTTGACCTGCATCCTAAGTACTTATTATTAAGCAATACATGAAAATCATTGGTTTCTGTGTCATGTGGCTATAGTGGCACTGAAATAACAAGGATCATATGATGACATGCAAGGTCAGATTTGTGGCTTAAAAAAAGCCAAAGTAACAACAAGGATTCACAATTGTTTAAATAAAATTAATCAATTTCTATCTTTTTAATTTATTCATTTGTTACTGTAAATTCAGAACCTGAACGTAAAAATGCGGGATTGTCAAATCCTTGGTCAAAATTTCAAATCACTTTTGTGGGATAGCCTTTTTTAATTAAATAAAATTCTTTGTATTTTATTTGAATTTTTAAAAATGCGGGAACTCATAGACACTTTGCAAATTTCAAGTCAAACTGCATATTTCCAATGGACAAAATGAATTAACTGGAATCAGATTTGAAGCATTCAAATCCATCAACCATTTTCATTAAGTTTACTATGTTTTTTGAAATTGCGGGATTGTCAAATCCAAGAACCAAATTTCAAATCACTTTTAAATGCCACTAGTAAACTCAGATATTAATTGCAAGAACTGGAATCCAAATTGAATGTAAAGTAAGAAACTAGGAAAAATCAACCTAAATCAAGAAGCTCCACTCAGTATAAAATCAAATGGAATTACAATCTCAACAACCATGTTTAGACATGAAATTAAGTGAAATGTAAAATTGTCTAAACTGGAAATGATGCAATATTCTGCACTCTAAATCACTAATATAGCAACCATAAGCCCATATAATGATTTATGAGCTACTCTCCTGATAACGTAGATTTTTTTAAAAGTTTCAAGGAAGAAAGGAGAGGAAAAGATAAACCATCAGTTTACTGCACTATGTATTCATGTACTGCTATTAAGGATACTTGATTACAGTAGATTTCAGAAAATACTAATAATAAAATAGAATTATATATTACAATCTGTTTTTACCATGTTGCCTTTTCCTTGGTGTGTTGATAGTTCATTTGCTGTTAATAAGGTGTTTGCATTTAATTGGATGGTTTCACCTCCAGTTGCCTTGGCAATAGGAAATCAAGCCGCCTCTGCAACCGCAGTTGGTCTCAGGGAGGCGGCTTGATTTCCTATTGCCAAGGCAACTGGAGGTGAAACCATCCAATTAAATGCAAGCACCTTATCAACAGCAAATGGACATTCAACACACCAAGGAAAAGGCAACATGGTAAAAACAGATTGTAATATATAATTCTATTTTATTATTAGTATTTTTTGAAATCTACTGTAATCAAGCATCTAAATTTTAGCCATTCTAAAATGGAATAGGGTGATTTTTAAGAATGCCTATGATTCCTAAAAGAATTAGCACAAATCCACTCTAGATCCTTTGGCATCCTTTTTGAGACATCAATAAATTATATTTATTTCAAATTTCTTGCAATTATGATTTGAAACATGGTTCTTGGATTTGACAATCCCGCAATTTCAGATTTTTTAAGTTTTCCATGATGTCTATGATTTGTTTGAAATACAGGAAATCTCAGCTTGTACATTAGAATCCCGCATTTCTGATTCATGTATCCCACATTTGTTTGCTGAGTTTTGTCTTTTGTTAGTTGAGTTATCTGCTCAAGAGATTCAAAATTTGCCAATTTAAATAAACCTAAAAAAGTCAAATTAAATTGTTAATTTTATTTAATATTTTAATTTTCACTCAGCTGAGTTGCCCGCAAAAGTGATTCAAAATTTGGACCAAGGATTTGACAATCCCGCATTTTTACCTTCAGGTTCTGAATTTACAGTAGCGCAACAGTCAATATAATATTCAATACATTATAATAAAAATATATTCTTCATACCTAGTATATTAATTTTACTTACCTTTTCTATGTATTCTTAAATGTCTATAATACATTCAAATGTCACATTATTATATATAAATAATAATTTTTGAGTCCTAATAAAAATAAAAACAAATAAAACCCAGAGCACCCATTTATCTGATTGGCTTAGAGGTCAGGGCTTTAGGGAGGAAGGATTCTGAGTACTTTTAAAAAGCCGCCACCACATTGGGTGGCATCACAAATTGGCTGACCTCAAGAATATTGAATAGATTCTCAGTGTCCTGAGGAAGGCCTTGTTCACCTTATTCTTGATCTAACCAAACACCTCCTCAATTGGATTCAGGAATGGGGAATATGGCAGGAGAAAGGAAAGTTTCATTGGACAATCAGTAAGTTGGTGGCTGGAGGTGTGGCTGTTTTTGTTGATGTGAGGGAATCCAGACACAACCAGATCCACTTTGTGGAGCCCAACATTATCAAGCACAACAACATTGGTTGTGCTGCTATAATTTATCCAAAGGTACTCCTTGACAGCAAGGAGAAAATTAAGAAAGGTACTGCTGTTATAGGCTTCTTTAATCATCTGATACTGGTCCAACCTGCGAGGACCAAGAAGCGCAACCATGGAATAGGTCTGGGAACAGACAGCTGCACAATGGGCTATGCCGTCCTTGGACCCCTTCTCAGCCCACCCATGCCTAGACCTGAGTGAGGAGGAAAACAACAATTTGTTGATATAGAAGAACTGTATGTTGTCAGTCTCCTTTAGTGCCAGATATGTCTTGGCATAAATGTGTCAATCCTCAATGGTCTTTTCAATGTTCCTATTATACAGAGAAAATCTGAGCACCTTCCACAAGAAGCCAAATCAACCATTGTTTTGTAGACAAGGGTTTTAGAAACAGAAATCCCGAACTCTGTGGCAAGCATTGATTGGACAGCAAGTGTGCCCAGGTGGCAATCCTTGGCTACCCACTGCTTTATTGCGTCAATGTGTACAGGTTGAAGTAGTTTGGGCTGTCTTTTTTCCTTAGTGGATTTGGCAATTTGCCCGGTGTTGCCATACTTGGTATTGATGTCGGCAATGTATATGGCTGTGACACCAAATTGGGAGCAATATCCCAAACTGTCATTCCCCTGTTCAAGCAGTTGAGGAGAGCTTCACGCTCACTATCCATCAACCAATGCTGGCCCTTGGCAGGTACCACAGCATCCTGGCTACCAGGCTCAACACAGGGGACATGGACCTTTGTGTAGAAGGTGGGATCACGCTTGCTTGCAGTGGCGCTGTCTATGGTTGAATACACAATAGGCGCAGATGGCTCAACAGTGGCTGCCAATGGCTTGTAGGTGGTGTCAAAGACACAGGGGCAGGAAGTGGCAACTCTTGGTTCAAGAGTGTGGGGCTGGGTGACAACTGGATATACAGTGGAGGTGTAAGTAACCTCAGTGTTCCCAGTGACCCTGGTGTAGGAGACTTTGGTAGCAGGCCTTGAGAGTGGCTTCTGCCTGGGATTCAAGCTGGTAGTTCTGGCTTGGGATGCTGGAGGTGGTTGACTGGTGCTGACACCTTGGGAGGCCTGTGTATTGGCATGACTCCCCTTGAGTTGGGTTCTAGGTCTGTTCTTAGACCCTCTGGGACACCCTTGTGAACGGGCTGCCCCACAGGCTAGTGCAGGAGTGGGTTGGGAATGCAATTGACAGTCCATAAAAATAAAAAATATATTTTAGATTAAATATGTATTTATTTGGATTTATTGGTTTAGTTGTGGGTAGTTATTTTCTCTTGAGTTAGCCTTGAATAGTAACAGAATTTCTATATCCGTGATTTGAAGTGTATAATATTGTATCTTTTCTAGTTTTGGATGATTTTAAAGTTGAATAACTTTTTATGTCTAATTATGGTTATTGAGATTGAATTTTTAGTTTGATTTTAGTTGTGGTGGAGCTTCTTTATTTGGGTTGGTGTTTCTTAGTGTGCTTAGTGTACATTAAATTTGGATTCCAGTTCCCGCAATTAATATATGAGTTTACTAGTGGCATTCAAAAGTGATTTGAAATTTGGTTCTTGGATTTGACAATCCCGCAATTTCAAAAAACATAGTAAACTTAATGAAAATGGTTGATGGATTTGAACGCTTCAAATATGATTCCAGTTAATTCATTTTGTCCATTGGAAATATGCAGTTTGACTTAAACTTTGCAAAGTGTCTATGAGTTCCCGCATTTTTAAAAATTCAAATAAAAATACAAAGAATTCAATTAAATTAAAAAAAGGCTATCCCACAAAAGTGATTTGAAATTTGGACCAAGGATTTGACAATCCCACATTTTTACCTTCAGGTTCTGAATTTACAGTATATACTTGACATTATTTAATTTAATATACCACTATTTTTTCTTATTCTTTAAGTAGTATCAAATTCAAAGTGCCAACTTGAAGCACCTTAATTATCTGATCAAACCCCCATTTTACTCCTCTTGAAAATATAATAGGTTTAACTACATCCATTGAAAAAATATTAAAACTTAACAAATATAGTAACCAGTGCTATAGCTTTAATATTCTATTAAAAAAGAACTTTATTATTAGCTTATACTATTTTCACCAACCAAACTATGGTAGCTTTGAGTCATCCAGATGCCTTCTAAATCAATGACAATTAAACCAATGAATACTACTGCTTACAGAGCCCATAAGTTTTTCTCCAAGGACAACAAGACTTTCAACAAAAAGCCTATCAGGACTGCTAAGAAGATCCTCAATCACTCCACCTCCCCAAAAAAGGAGTCCAGTGAAGAAGATTCAGCCCCCCAGACCCCCAAGAGCTTAACTGAGCACAGGTTTGTCTACAGACAGGCAGATGAAGACTAAATGCTCTCATATATAAGAGGAAGAGCATGAAACCCTCTAAGACTATGGAGATTATACAACAACTGAGGATGACCTTAAACACTGATATATCTTAAAAGTTCACAATAAGTGAACTTATGATGAGGAGATCTGATAACCATATGTACTGCCCATTTCATTCCCAATCATGTCATCCAAGGGCAATGATGGGATTTACCATGATAGGTTTATGTTCAAGTGTAATGATGAACAGAAGCACATGGTGCGTCATCATTATAAGTGGGAGGACCCTGCCTTACTACCACTGAATTCACCCAGTTCAAGAATTTCTTAAAATCAGTATACTTTCCTGGAGCAACTGGGGTTTACAGAAACTGATAAAGTAGTACCTGTGCCAGAGGAAGCCTTTTAACAGGTGGTCCTAGTTATCAGTAGATATTAAGCAGGGCCCTTCACAACTTGTTCAGATTTCAGAAGATAGTTGTCAGTACTATTGGGTCAATACCCTGTATCATAAAATATGCAGCCTGGGTGCTGATTTCTATAAATAGTTAGTCTAATACTTCTTTATCTTAATACTATACCTGTTATGGTATAGTGACAGCCTGGGTAAGGACAGAAAAATATAAGAAGATAATAAAGAGAAACTGGTTCTTTATTTGATATATTAGAAGGTTATATAGTGGAGGCTGGGGAATTATTGCCAAAGGAAAGAGGCACCAAAAGAAGGACTTGCTATATATTGGCAGTGGAGAAATGACATTGGAAAGTGCCTGGGCAAGAAAACAACCGGTTTTATATGCCTTGCCAAATGAAGAAAAGTGGCTCTTAAATGCTTCAATTATATTATTAGCTGCAGAAGTAAAGACCAAGCTCTATGCGCAATAAACCCTTGATTCAAATAGCGCTTTTTAGGCGCAATTAAACTATTTTACAGGAAAAGAATAGCAAATGCAGCAAAAAAAGTGGGCAATTGGGTGATTTTTCTATTGCCCTTAACATAAACGGACTATGTTTTGGCTTATCCATTCAATAATGCAACATTTCCCCCCACTGGATAAGACAAACAGGTTAAATTGTGTGACATCCTTGAGAGGCATTCATGACAGGCAGATATCCAAAGAAACCCCAAAGAACAGAAAGGAAGATGATGTTGTGGTGATAATTGGACCTAGGAGCTCAGTTGGACTGGTTGTGGGTTTTCTGGTGACCATAGAGGTTAATTGTGTCTCTTTTCTTGTGGGTATCAAGTGTCTTACCTGGGTCTTGGCTCTGTGGCTCTAACAGCAATCAGCTGTGTTTACTGGCTGCATTTAAGTGATAAAACATTTGGGGAAGTATTGGCAGAGTCTTTTCAGTTCTCAATAGTTGCTTGTTCCTTATTCCTTGTCCCTTGTAACTTATATGTTCTAGCTATCACAAGCAGGACAACAACCCATGGAATTATTTTATTAGGCTTTTGTTTTTGGGCTTTTGTCCTCATTGGGGCTTACTCTTAATCACTAGGAGCAGCACACATGTATTGAGTGTATACTCTAGTAATTGTTGTCCAGAAAAGGGCTTCTTCAGGATGCAGGAGTTGGGTTCAGTCTTCTGGATGATTTTTTCTTAGCCTTGCCATAAAGAGGCCAGTTTGGCTTCTCTTCCATAGCCTCTGTTGATGAATAAGTATGCATAGTCTTCTATGGTGTATGTGAACAGGGAAGATTTTTTGGAGGAAGCTTGTCCAATGCCTTGGATTTTATAACTTAAGTTCACAGTATATGCTTCTGATTGCAGGCAACCAAGGTTCTGGACGGGCTCATGGAGATAGGCTTCTGGAGATGCAACAAGGCTGGGATCCATCAGAGAGTATAACAAAGGTGGGAGCTCTGGTGGTCGTCCATATACTAACTGGAAGGGTGGTTTGCCAGTAGGGCGGTGGCATCCAATGTTGTATGCAAAGGTGGCTCTTGGCAAGAAGGTAACCCAATCTGTCTCATGTTGGCAACTGAGCTTCTGGAGTATCTGGACCATGATTCTATTAGTGAGCTCTACCATGTCATTTGTCTGTGGGTGATAAGGGGTGGATAGTGTCCCACAGATTCCCATCAGTTGGTTGAGGCAGTAAATGATGCAATTGGTGAAATTGGTACCATTATCTGTCAGCAGGATCTGGGGGCAACCATGTTTCTATATGATATTATCCAGGATGAACGTGGCTGTCACCAGTGCAGATTGGTTGGGAATTGCCTTGGCCTCTACCCATTTAGTCAGATGGTCAACCGCCACAATGATGAACTTGTTGCAACTGTTGGTAGCTGGCAGGGGGCCCACTAAGTCAATGGCTACAGTGTGGAAGGAAAACCCAGGGCGTACCAGTCTGTGTTGAAACTTGGCAACCTTAGGCCTCTCAATGTTGCAGTCATGACAGTTGGCTAGTGTATCCACTACGTCAGTGTGCATTCCTTCCCAGAAGCAGTGCTGCTGTAGCAGAGCTAACGTCTTCTTGATGCCACCATGGCCAGTAGTCTTGTGAGAGGCCACCACTGAGTCCATGCGTAGGGATGGGTGTATTTAGGGTAGCCAAGAGTCTCCACACAGCTTCAGGAGTTGTCCCTTAGAGACCTTGGTATCCACAGCTAACTTCTTGTGATCCCTCTGTATCTCTACCGGCTCCTCTCCCCACAAAGAAGGATCCTCTATAAGCTTGTCATATAGAATGTCAGCCATGGGAGATACTAAGACCATAGTAGGAAGCCAGGAGAGACAGTCTGCATTATGGTGGGCTGCTCCAGCTTGATGAATGATTTTGTAGTTGTAGGCCTGAAGTTTAATGGAGCAACACACTAGACGCCCTTTGGAATCCTTGAGGGTCTCCAGCCATTACAGGGATGGTCTGTTACCACTGTGAAATGTACCCCATAGAGATACACTCTGAATTGTTGGTATGAGTATATCACAGCCAGACACTTGCGTTTGATGATAGTGTAGTTCCTCTTGTGAACATTAAGCATACACAAGCAGTATCCAACAGGATTTTTGAGTCTTTCATAGTCCATTTGGGAGAGGACACCCCAATTGCAGTCAGGCTAGCAACTGTATGAACCACAAATGGCTTGGCAAAGTCAAGGTAGGCTAGTACAGGAGTTGCAGTCAGTGTTCCCTTGAGAGCATTGAAGGCAGATTGGCATGCTGGACTCTAGAATAGTTGCTTATCAGTTTGGAGAATCTGAAAAGGGGGTTTCCCAGGGATGCAAAGTTGGGGATAAAGCAGAAATAATAGCCAAACATCCCCAGAAAGACCTGTATGTCCCTCTTGCTTACAGGCACCTGTATCTTCTCAATGGCCTCTACCTTTAGAGGTACAGGACAGAGGCCATTACAGCTGATGATGAACCAAGGAACTCCAAGTGCTCCTTGAAGAAGTTGCATTCCCCTGGTTTCAGCTTTAGTTTAGTAGCCATCAGACGTTTGAGAACTTCTTCTGGGGGTTCCAGGTGTTTGTTGAAGGTGCAAGGGAAGGTGTTAATGCCATCCAGATAGACCAGGACACACAAGAGCTTGATGTCCCCTGTCACAGCGTCTATAGCCCGTTGGAAGGTGGCTGGGGCATTAGAGAGACCCTGAGGTATCTTGGTAGGTTAAACAGCCTTTGGTTAGCAATAATTGCACAAATTTCTGGGTCAGCTGGAGGGAGCTCAATCTGCCAGTAGCTAGGTATCAGGTCCATGGCCAAGAAGAACTTGGACGTGGGGACCCAGTAGACAAGATCTTCTGACATTCTCATAGTGCAAGAATCCAACGTTTCTGATTGAGAGGCAAAGCCAACCAGCGGAGGGGCATCAGAAGGCTCTGTTGTAAAGGAACAACAAGTGCCAGGGTCAGTCACAGGCTTTTCAGGGGGGGGAGAGGAATGAGAAATGAGGAGGGAGTTGAAACCACAAATACAGTCAAGGATTTCTCCTTGTCCTGGCTGCTTAGTAGTTTTTTGAATGATCCTCATTTTAATCCTCAATGCCAGAATCATCAGTGAATTCTTCATTGCTCTGACTAGCCTGAAGTTTAGTTGCTGCAGAACCCTCAGGAGTGATGGAGGGCTTGCAATCAGATTCCCAGGGAGAATCCAGGGTACCTGCTGAAGGTTCACTGAAGGAGATATTCTCTTTATTACTTCTGTGACGGTGGTGGGAGTCAGGAAGGAGCAATGAAGTATGGATCTTCTGGGAGGGAGAACTATCAGCTTTAGCATTCCCATGCAATCACATTAGAGTCTCAGGGGTACTGATTGCTGAGGCATCTTCAAGGTGTTTGCTTGGTTGGTCCTGAAGGGAGTCAAGGAGAGCGCGTTGAGCAACCAACTCATCTAGCCACTTTTTTTCCTGAAAGGCCAGAACTAATTCCTCTTCCAGAAAACCCATATGTCTCTCTTGAGCCTTTATAGTATCCTGAAGAGTAGAGAATTCCATATTTAGCCATTATGGATATCTTCTGGCTTAGTAGTTTTCTGTTTATGATCATAGAGCTCCAGGGCATCATGCTGATTCATCTGGGTGGATACCAAGGAATAAAGGACATGTTCTATCTTGCTCATCCATAGAGCCATTCCAGAGTGGGAGTGAACAGCTTCTGATATATTTTGAGCAAGGTTTGGGGGGCCAGAGTAGATGCCAGTTTGGAGGGTGCCAGAATTAAGGGAGATTTTATCAGGAGAACAACCAGAAAAGAAGGAGGAGAATATTGACATCATACTTCCTTTACCAAGGCAGGTTCCAAGGAGCAGGAGACGCGGTTCATGCCAGTTGCTTCAGCCATGGGGTCAGGATGAATTGGTATCAAGGAATTAAGGGCTTCTTCAATGGAGTTCATCCAGGAGATCATGCTTGACTGGGAGCTGGCAACCTCAAAAAGTTGCTAGCAGTTAGGCAACCACTGACTTAGTCCTGGTTGACCATAGGAAGAGCCATGGAGTCTATCAGATAGAGAGCCAGAAGCAGTGAAGGTTGATCCTGGAGTGTAATTGGGCAGAAGAAGCCACAGGTATAGGAAAGGACATTTCTCCCTCCACAAAAGCATGGCCACAGGGGTAGGAAGAGAGGAAGCTGTGGTTTGTAGAAGCCATGAGCGCCAATATTGTAAAATATGCAGCCTGGGTGCTGATTTCTACAAATAGTTTGTCTACTACTTCTTTATCTTAATACTATACCTGTTGTGGTATAGTGACAGCCTGGATAAGTACAGAAGAATATAAGAAAATAATAAGAGAAAACTGGTTCTTTATTTGATATATTAGAAGGTTATATAGTGGAGGCAGGGGAATTATTACCAAAGGAAAGAGGCACCAAAAGAAGGACTTGCCATATGGCAGCAGTGGAGAAATAGCATTGGAAAGTGCCTGGGCAAGAAAACAACCAGTTTCATACGCCTTGCCAAATGGAGAAAAGTGGCTCTTAAATGCTTCAATTCTATTATTAGCCACAGAAGTAAAGACCAAGCTCTATGCACAAAAAACCCTTGATTCAAATAGCGCTTTTTTAGGCGCAATTAAACAAGTTTACAGCAAAGAATAGCAAATGCAGCAAAATAAGTGGGCAATTAGGTGATTTTTCTATTGCCCTTAACATAAACAGACTATGTTTTGGCTAATTCATTTAATAATGCAACACCCTGGCAAGTTTCCATACAAAAGATCATGTACCCCTAAATTTAAATATCATATTATTTGTAGCAAAATGCAAAATTCAAATTGAGTTACCAAACAAGAAAACATGAATGTATAGCAATCTTAAACCAGGGACAAACTTGATTCAGCGCTTCATTCATTAGTAAGATCAAGCTACTCCCTTCCTATCCAAACAATTGATCAGCAGGAATATTTTTCCTCTTGAACAATCCAATGCAGCTATACAATTACTAATATCCCAATAAGATAATTATCTAGCTTTTAAAACATTTTTTCCTGTGTAGATCTGCTAATACATCACAGTTATAGCAGTACAGAGATCAAAAAATTATGTGAATGACAACTTTCACTAGTATGATATTGTGGGTAAAAGTGCCACCTCTCTTCTAGAACTGGGTATTATAAATTAGCCAAGAGTAACCCCCAATAATGAAGTAATTCTCCTGAATAATGATAGTCCTTATGAGTATAATAGGACAATAAGCTATGACATCCAGGAGAACCTGAAGAGATCAATGGAATCCAATATCTGGTTGGCTGATGGGACCTTCTAACCATACCCTGAATATATTTTCCCAACTCTGGTGCATTCATGATAAGTATGATGATAAGGTTCTCCTAATGTGTTAATTTCTGATTTCAGTGCAAAATATACATAATATTGCATGCCTTGGAGATAATATTAGCAGCTGTGGTAAAATTGACTCCCTGGTAGTTTAAAATCTATCAAATATCAGAGAGCTGACTACCAGGGAGTCAAATCTCACCACAATTGTCATAATAAATAATAAATTATATCTCCTCCCCCCACTGATTTCCCCACTAATCTCAAGTGGAGAAGAAAACATCATCAGCCAGACTGATAATGAGGAGATATCAGAGCCTTATCACACTTACCTCCTTGTTTACTTTGAGCTTGCTCAAGCCAACACGTTTAAGAAAGTATTTAAGAGAAAGCCTTGTGGTTGCTTCAGAGCTTCACTGAACTTAATAGACTAGTTTCCTGATCCACTTACCAGGAGCCTAAGGTGGCCTTCAACTCCTTTTCTGCCATTGCCTTGGTTAGAAAGGAGCTCTTTAGCAAGATATATGAGGCCTTTAGAAAAAAAAGTATATGGGAGACAATGTAGCTCCATTTGCTTTATTTGTTGATTAACTTTAATGGCAATGGATTAACAGACTTGAGAGAAAACTCTATGACAGAAAGAAGATAAAATTAAATGAAAATAGCCCAAGTTTTTCAAAAACAAGATCATGAAGACTTCTTCTTCTTATTTGGAAAGCTGGTACAAAAAGGTTTTCTAACTGTTTTGTGGTGAGGAAGCCCAAGTTAAATATCTTGATCAGAAAACTTAAAGATGAGTAGGTAACAAATGAAACTCTCTGTCAGGAGTTTTTTAGATAAGCAACAAAGTTTTCCCAGAGCAGCAAGGTTCTCAAAAGCTTTGAGATAGTCACAAAAATTCTCCCTTCTTCCCTATCACTCTTCCAACTAGCTAACACATTCTGAAAATATTGCAAAAGTTTATCTAATGATACAAATAAATTGTTGCATTGCTTTTAAATTTCTTTTAATCTTATCTTGTAACAATAAAACAATTTAATCTATCAATTTATTTCTGAGCTTTTTTGTAGTTCTATACTCTGTGTTTATTGAATAATATAAAATATTTTAATTCAAGTGTAGTTTTGCTTTTAAAAGTAAAAAATACATAAATAATTGGCTAGGTTAAGCATTTTCTATTAGCTATATTATACTTTTTATTGCAAAATCTTTTCCTGGGGCTTTTTTTAGACTATTAGAAGTTTTAGAGTTAATTTTTATATTAAAAATTTATGTCTTTTTGACTTCAAAGTTAAAAACTGCAAGATTTATTTTTTCACTCTACATAGTGTTTCAGTTTTTGCAGTTTTGGAGGCTCCCATTTTTGATTTCTGCACTTTTTAATTAAGGAACCTCAACCTAAGAAATTTGCCCGATTTAGTTGGGTCAAGTAAATTGTAACATTATTATTGATAAAGATGTGTTTCTTTAACTACATGTCTAGATAAGTGCATCAATAATTTAGCTTCTAAGCTGAGCTTTTTAAAAGTATGATATAGCTGAAAAACTTTGTCGATGTAATTTTACATTTATTATATCATTTTAATACTAAACTTTATTTAAAATTATGTTTATGTTAAAAACACAAAATTGCTGCAAACTGGTTCCAAAAAGAATTTTCTTATTTAGCTTTTTTAAAAAAAATTAACATATTACTTACTTTTATTTTGTATTTCTAATTTAATTTTCTTTGAATTCAACTATGAAAAGCTGATTTTTATTGTGACCAGGAAGCTTGGCAGATGTTTACTGGAATATGTATCTACTTATTCCTGATGTACTATCCTATTCTAATTATTTTCTTTCTATTAACGGAAGCATAAGGTTTCTGTTTAACGAGTGAAATTACTGAGATGATAAATTTTCTCTTTGAAGCAAATAATTTTCTATTGGCTAATTAATTGTAACTTTGAAGCTGGGAGCTGATACTACGGGTTTCCCAATTATTTTAAGGTTAACAAATGACATGCTGATCTGCTTGCTGATATTCAGCCTATTTTCTTTTAGATTTTAAAGATAGCTTCCATTCAAAAATACAAATAGAATAGTTAATCATACCTTTTTGTTCTATATAAAGATCTGCTATTGCTTCCAATAAGTAAATCTTTGCTTTAAATAAAAAATCAAGTAGAAATTTAAAATAGATGTGGCTACAAATTAATGGCATGAAAATAATTTATATCTGATTAACTGTCTAGATACATAAAATGTTACAATGATAGCTAGATCCCGTGTAATAGCTTTCTCACTTTTGTTACTGCTGATACCTCTAAATCTTATAATTAAGTTCCTTTATTAAAAAGGTTCCAAGGCGTTAAACATGGTGTCAAAGACTGGCCAAGCAGAAGGAAGAAGCGTGTATTTTCCTTCCTTAAAGGTGATTGAATTTAACCCAAGCTTTCAGTTGCGCCATGGAAAATCAAAGACAGATATTTTAGAGGAGTTTTATTTATATAACGCCTATCCAAGCAAAAAAGAGAAGAAGATGCTAGGTATTATGACTGAACTGAAATTGAAACAAATCTATTTCTGGTTTCAAAATCGCCGTACCAAAGAGCGCAAGCTAGCTACCAGAAATAAGACAGTAGACAAGTTAAGTCTATCTAGCATAGTACATAACTTTGATTCAAATTCTTGAATCAAGCAGCTAGACATTTAAGTTTAATTTACTCTAAATAACTTTTTTAATCTTTTAGTAAAAATTCAAAGAAATCGTATTGTTTTTTATTATTCTTGATTTATTATATTTTTAATATATTTATAATTTCTCATAAATTAAAATTTTAAAAATGAGAATCATAGGAAAAAGTTTAATACTCAAATTTTTCAAACAAAAAGCTCTTCACTATCAAAGCTAATATAAATAAGAAAAATTTAATCTTTAACTTTTTTGATAAAAAAAGCAATGATAAATATTGGATACTATAAATTCATTTATACATAAATTAGGCTTCAATAATAAAAATTTCTCGTAAATTGCTACAAAAAATTATCCTTTTAATCAGAACAATATTTCAAATATCCTATTTTATCGTTAATATTAACTACAATACCTGATTTCTGATTCTTTTATATTTACTTGGCGCCCTTCATATAATTACAATGACACAAACGTTTACCATCACAGTATGTTTTTTATTTATCTGTGAATCCAAATATATTAGCTCTAAATTATAAACTTTTGAAAATAATAATATCAACTGTCATAACTGTGCTGTATTAACAAGTTACAATGGGGAAATATTTAGAAACTAGATTATTATTTTTATTGAGAGATCTGACTTATACAGTTTGGGGGAATTGTTTTAAGAGGAACATGATTGTAACTATCAATCAATTGGATTGAACAAGGGGGTGGCTTAATCCTTGTACTGATTGAAGCGCCAAATTGAGCTGTCAACCAAGTAGGGATTGCCACTGGGCCCTGTTGCCTGGTTTGGAAATTTGAGTTTACTCTGCATTTGGCTTCAGGTAATAAGGAAGTCAGTTTGAGTGGCACAGAGTCTCTTGTGTGGAACTTTTCCAGGATGTCAACCCCCATTTTTTTGATATCCCCTGCTGAAGATCAGCCTCCTTGATAGGAAATTCTTCTGGGAGATTGTCATGGGTGTGGGCACTATATTCTACCATATTTTGATTGGTTGCTGGAAAAATGTACTTGCATTGCTTCTGATAGGCCTTAAATAATTTTGCCTATTGTGGTGTAGGATCTTGTCCTCTTTTCTCTTGCCCAAGCCTTGTACCAGGTAATTATTGTTGTCAGTTACCTTTAGGAAAATGACATGGACATCTTTCTTGGGTTTTAGTTTGCTCTTGTCTGTGTTCATTACCCGGAATTTTTCTCCTACTTCATGTCCATCCTTCAGAGAAACAAACATATTGTGTAGGTGATTTGCCTCCCTGGAAGATTAGTCAACCTTGGCTTGGGGTGGAACATGTTTGGGCATTACTAACTTGGGCCCTGTTAGGGCCTGAATTATATTTGATTGTATGTTGGAAACTAGTTCAAAGGGGCTCTTCCCTATGGATCTTTTCACTTGGGTGCAGCACACCAGGAGGATGTTTGGTAATTTCTTTGGCCAATCTTCAGAGGTACTGATAGTAATCTTGATAAGGGCTTGCACTAAACTTCCATTTATTTATTAAACCCTGCCATTAGCCTGAGGATGGTAGGGCATTGTAACTGTGTGTTTTACTCCTTGTTTTGCCAGATATCTATTGGTGTCATCAACCCTTATCTCATTGCATCTGTCTTTGATCAGTACTTATGACTTTCTAAACTTGCTGATAATCTCCCTGACTATGAAACTTCAAACATTGTTACCAGTGTGGGCTTTGACAGCCTATGCTACTTGCCACTGCATGGCAAAAATAATGGTGGTGATTATTTAATTCTTGGTGTTACTCTTTCTGGGCATGGGGCCTACAATGTCAAGTGCCCATACCTTGAAGGGTGATTGATTACAGATGGGCAGTAATGACTTAGGAGAGGTGTTGCTCTTGACAATCTTTTCATAGACCTTGAATTGTTCAAGTACTTTATTGATGTCTGAAGATAATAGGCCATCATACCTTGTGATTTAGAAACTTATACAGATCCCTACTTTTGATATGTCCAAAGTCCCTATGATATCACAAGATAGTGTCTACTCTTTGTTGTGTGGGTATGTAAGGGATTGTTACTCCATCTGAAATTTTTATGTATAGTGTCTCATAGACATCTGCAAACAAGTGTTTTTTATAACTGTGACACAGTTAATGTCTGTTGTGCCTGGGGGGAACCTTTGTCTTTGATACACAGCACCAAGAGAGACCAATAAAGATCTAATTGATCTTGTCTTCTAGAGGCTTGCACGTAGAGCTACAATAATGCATTTGCAGTGGCCAGCTTGGGTCCTGGCTTATACTGGATGTTTACATTGAATTTCTCCAGGAACATAATCCATCTGGCCTATCTGAAAGAAAGGTTTTTTGTTGCCTTTTGTAGTAGTTGAGCAACTTGTTATTGGTGAGTATAGTGAAACTCTCTTGCCTTTTGAAGTAGCAGTGCCACTTCACCAAGCAGTGTATTTTTGTAAATAGCTCCTTTTCATGAATTGAATAGTGGCATTTACCATCTGTTAAATTGAAAGTTTTTTATACTACTGGGAAGAATCCTCCTTCACTTTTCCTTATTAAAAGGGTCCCACCTATGAATTTTTCTGAGGCATTGGTTCCCATCTTTTAGTCTCAATCCCTTCTTTAATGCTTTATGATAGGGGCCAATACTAGCTTTTCTTTGAGCTTGCAAAAACAGAGACCCTGTTGGAGTGTCCACACAAAATTGGAATTTGAAGGTGATGGTGCCCTGCTTATCCTTGAAGTGAACAACATTGTACTGGCAGAAGTCCCAGTCAATTGCTTTAAGGTTGTCTTTCTCTTCTTGTATTTCTGCATGTGCACAAAAACATGATCTCTTAAAAGCTTGTCTACAGTATCTGGGTAAAATTGATGGCTTATGCCTTCTTGTTTGATGATAAATACTGATGTGATCTAGTACACATGCAGGTTATTTCTTCTTAACCTGCCCAAGCCAAAAAAACCACGTAAAATTGGGTGAATTCAATTACATGTCCTTTGATGGTATAATAAAGGTTTTCCAGTGCAATTGAAAAAGGGGTAGTCTCCCAGGTAACAGCAATGTGGTGTCCATTAGCTAAAACTACGTTCTTAATCCGCAAAAGATTAAAAGCTAGCTCTAACTTATTCACAAATTGCTGCTGACTAGGGCAAAATCTGCTCCTGAATCTAAGAGCGCTGAACCTGTGTAACTTTGAAAGCAGAAAGGATATGTCATCATATCAAAACTGCAGGCTCGACCTGCCAGCAAGGTTCCAACCAAGCGGGTTTGTGACCCGCAATCCAATTACCCTGTCACCCAAAGCCAGACTAGGAAGTCAACTCAAATTACCAAATCCATCAACATGAACAGATGATGATCCTTCACGGTGGATACCTTGATTTGAAGCTTGACTCATTATAAGGATCAAGCCACCCCCTTCTTTCATCCAGCCGTGTGATCACCAATCTTGTTCCTTTTATCCTTGATTCACATGAACTATATAATCATTATTTCTCAATAAAGATTATTATCTATCTTCTAAATATTTTCCCTGCGTAACTCTGCTAAAAAAGCACAGTTACAACATTGTAGCACAGGTAGGCTCTCCATCCTACCTTATCTTGAAAAATTCCGCCTGTTGCCTGCACACGCTGCAGCCAACAAATCCTTGACAGAATTATTTCTGGCCTCCTGTCTGAATGGACTCCATATACTCCTGGTACCAAGATACCTGATGGTTTTGTCCTCTACCAAAACACGATGATTCTGCTACCCGCCTTCAATGCCCCTGTCCGCCCTAGGGTTCTTTCAGGCACTATCCTTGATTCCACAATCAGCTGACAAAACCACCATGCCTGCCTATGTTGCACAAAGACTTTGCAGCGCCGCCTTGGAATCCTTTTCAGGGGCCAACAACAACAATGCTGCCTCATAATCCAGTCCGCCCAAAGCAAGCTGGCCCAGATGGAATGCCCACAGCAATTTTGGATTGCAGAGATTTCCATTTGCCTGACCCATGACGCTGGCACCTGGTGTGACAAGTGGCACAAAGAGCACACCAACAAGAACTGGGACACCTTCAAACAGGACTTCTTGGTGATATTCATGCTTAAGGATACAACGCTTATGATCATACACCAAGTAAAGAACCTGACCCAGACAGGCACTGTTAAAGAACTCACCTGTGCCTACTAGGAACTCCATCTTTGTGCCCCATCTGACATGGCCTTTGACACTCCAGCAACACACCTCATGTACTACAACACCCTCAAGTTGCACGAAATGAGACATGTGAACCTGGACCAGGTGACTAACCTGCAAAGCCTGTACCATGAAGCAGAAAAAGCAGAACAAACCTCCAACGCTCTGCACAAGGCACAGACTGGGAAAAAAGAGAGACCCAAGGACTCACATTCAAGTGGGCGCTCCTTGTAACCACCTCCTGGAGGTAACGGCAACAACAACAACCACAAACCCACAGGTTTGAATGGGAATGGGAATAACGGCCAATCAAATTGTACCCATTTCCATGTCACCGCCACGCAAGGCAACCAAGACAAGGGAAAAGCCCAGGGAGAGCACTAAGCAAGCCAAGCTCTCCCCATTCAACTCCTGACTTGCCCAACAATGAATACTGACCCAAGGACGTGGACCAATGTACAATGATCCAAGTACCCTTGGAATACCTGGTACTATACACCATTGCCAGACATCCTGATAAATTGATGTCATACCCTTTACGCTTTTGCAGTTACACAGGCTCAGCACTCTTGGACTCAGGCGCAGATATAAACCTTATTCAACAGCAGCTTTGTGGATAAATTCAAGCTGGCCACTAATCCTTTGCAAATAAAAACGTGGTCCTGGCTGATGAACACCACATTGCTGTGACAAAGAAAACTACCCCCTTCTCTGTCATGCTCAAGAACTTCCACTCCACCATTCAAGAACCCGTCATTGACTTCCCTAATTTTGACATTGTACTGGGACTAGACTGGTTGCGGAGAAACAACCCTCATGTGGACTGGGCGACCTCAATGTTGACCATCAAGCGTGAAGGCGTCAACCACCAGATCTACCCCAACTCTGTGGACCAACTCCTATGTGACCACGTCTTTGTACACATCACGGAGACTTTGTACAAGAAGGAAATTCTGAAAAAAATTGACTGGGACTCCTGTCAGTATGAAATCATACACTTCAAGGACCACCAGGACACCTCCACGCCACAAGATTGCAACATTGTGGCCCGTCACCCAGAAATCTTCAAGGAAGCGTTACCTGGGCTACCCCCTGAGAAACACATCCAAACTCTATCCAACTCAAGGGGGCTTTACCCAAGGCACGCCCTATCTACAGACTGACCCCAAACAAGGACAACACCCTGTGCGCCTATCTCAAGGAGGCATTGGGAAAAGGACTTATCTGTCCCTCACAGTCTCCCTTTGGGGCTGCCGTATTCTTTGTGGCTAAAAAGGACGGTACCTTACGCCTGGTGACAGACTACTGCGCCATGAACAAAGTCACCATTAAGAATTTTTACCCACTACCACTGATTGACGACCTCTTTGACGCCTTAGGAGGAGCCACCTTCTTCTTCAAGATTGATCTAACTGCAGGCTACAATCAGATTTATATCAAGGAGGAAGATATCCCCAAGACAGCCTTCCGCACTAAGTATGGTTCCTACAAATGTGGTGTGCTCAACTTTGGCATGACCAATCCCCTGTCCACCTTTGTAACCTTCATGAATAAAGTGTTTGCGCCACACATAGGCAAACATGCCCTAGTGTACCTGGACAATATTAAAGTCTACAGTACCACAGTGGAACAGCACCACAAAAACCTCGAGGAAGTCTTTTCAACCTTGGCACAGCACAAACTGTTGGCCAAGCCCTCCAAATGCCAGTTCTTCCAAGAGCAACTACCCTTCTTGGGACAAATAGTCTCAAAAGACACCATCAAACCTGACAGTCAGAAGATACAAGCCATCTGAAAAATGCCACCTCCTAAGGACAAGTCAGAACTATGCACTTTCTTGGGAATGGTGGCCTATGTACAACGCTTCATAACCAAATGTGGCGTCCTGAGCGCCTCCTTGTCCTCCATAACAGGCGCCAAGTCCAAGTTTGTAGAGACCCCCCAACGTGACCTCTGTTTTAGACGTCTCAAGAAAAAGCTCACAACAGCTCCCATCTTACAATACCCCAAACAAGACAGAGAGTACCAGATGGAAACCGACGCTTCAGATGCATCCATTGTGGGATACTACAAATTAAGAATAGTGATGGTGACTTCCTGCTTGTAGCCTACAAGTTGCGCAAACTGACAGATGGTGAGTGTTGATACCCAATCCATGACAAAGAACTGCTGGCCATTGTACACTTCCTAGTCAAATGGCGCTGTTACCTGGAACGGCAGAAAGAATTCACAGCACTAACCAATCATAAGTTGCTCATCTACTTCAAGACACAAGCAAACCTGTCACGCTGCCAAGCAAGGTGGATGAGAATCTTAGAAAGATTTAACATGCTCATCCAATATAAGCCCAGGGCTGAACTTGCCATAGTGGACACCTGCCCGTCTGTATTTCTGCGCTTCTAGGGGAAAGAATGGGCTTGACCCAGACTGATCTCTCCTAGTGCTACGTACAAAAGATGAAGGATTCCCTGTAGGCACAACCAATATCACCAAAGAAACAGTCATCAAAAATAACACCTCTTTCCTGACGCATACAGGACTCTTCACAGAAAAATGTCAGATGGCACGACCATTCCCTACATCCCCACACATCAGCGAGTTGACACTATCCTTTGCTACCACAGAGATCTTGGACATACCAAGAGCCAAAATCTATATGAGTTCCTAAAGCATAAAGCCTGGTGGCCAACCTTATACCGCAATGTCCAGGAAGTGTTAGAACAGTGCAAGGTCTGCAAAAAGTTTGCCAAAAGCAAGACCCCGCCTAAGTATGTAGGCCCATCCAAACCCAACTATTGTTCAAAGTATGGGCTATTGACATTGTGGGCCCCATGCCAGGGAAGCACAACAATAAAAAATACATCATCACAGCCATCAATTTTGCAACAAGTTGGCCAGTAGCCCAAGCAGTGAAAGCACACACCGGTCACAACGTCCAAAAATTCATTGGCAAGGAAATAATCAGCAGGTTTGGAAAGCCAGAACTCCTGATAACCAATGGAGGCACAGAATTGACCTCCAAAGACACCAATGTGTACCTCACCAAGAATGGGGTCAAACACACTGTCACAACACCATACCATCCACAGGCCAATGGACGCGTAGATTGGCTTAATGGTAGCCTCGTGCAAGCCCTAGCTAAACTCACTGCCAGGAGACCTGAAGGCTGGTATAAGCAGCTACCAACTGCATTACTTGTGTGCCAAACACAAGTGAACAGATCCACCGGGAAAAACCTGTTTGAACTGGTATACGGCACACAGCCAAATATCATTCAAGCACTGACAGGACTCAAACTGGAAATTCCAAGTCAAGTCCCCTCTTGCTCAGATCCTCAAGTAATAGAGGCCAACAGCAAACAAGCAGCCAAAGAAAAGGAATGCTTACAAAAGACATTTGTTCCCGTCTGCAAGAGACATGAAGTCGGGGACAAAGTCTGGGTCATGAATGTTGACAAAAGCAAACTACAACCCAAGAAAGTAGGGCCAGCAATCATTCTAAAGGTAAGAAATAATAACACTTACCTCGTGCAAGGACTTGGGAAACACAAGCAGAACAAGACCTTACACCACAATTGCCTACAACTCTGCAAAGCAAGACAGAAACAACAAGAAACCGCCCTGCCTGCCACCAAACAACAACTGGTTCAATATAGCGCCTGGGCTCCTGACAATCTCCCTGACAACCTGTCCCCAGAGGAGGCCAACCTTCAGCCGGGGGGGGGTGTGTCAAAACTGCAGGCTCAACTCACCAGCAAGGTTCCAACCAAGCAGGTATGTGACCCACAATCCAATTACTAGTCACCCAAAGCCATACTAGGAAGTCAACTCAAATTACCAAATTCATCAATATGAACAGATGATGATCCTTCATGGTGGATACCTCAATTTGACGCTTGACTCATTATCAGGATCAAGCCACCCCCTTTTTCCATCCAGCTGTGTAATCACCAATCTTGTTCCTTCTATCCTTGATTCACATGAACTAGATAATCATTATCTCTCAATAAAGATTATTATCTATCTTCTAAATATTTTCCCCATGTAACTCTGCTAAAATAGCACAGTTACGACAATCATTTTATTTTGATGTTGGAAAGTTTTTTAAAGCACTGATTTTTTGATGGTACCTGGATCATTGGCATTGATTGACTTCTTAAGGTTGGTAATCATCATTGGGTGAGGCTGAGAGTTTTTAGGAGTAGCTTGGCTTGTTTATTGCTCTCCCCGCAATTTTTGCTCATCCTGTTTGCCTTGAACGGCTGTAATTCTTAAGTGTGTACAATTGGACTGCCTATTGTTCTCATTACCATGGTGATTGGAGTTTGATGGTTTGTTGTTTTCACTATTATTACCGTTGGGTGGAGGGCATCTAGAACAACCTGAGGGATGAAAAGCTTTTTGTCTTTATCTCTTTATCTCTTTCTGTCTGTGCCTTTTAGAGTGCATATGAGTTTTATCTTCACCTTCTCTGCTTCACAATGCAGGCTTTGGAAGCTGGTCACTTGGTCCAAATTGATATATCTCATTACATGAAGTTTGAGCGCATTGTAATACATAAGGTGTGTGATAGGGTTATCAAAGGTCATCTCAAAGGAGGCGTGTGGGCACAATTCTTTGTAGGCCCTTGTTAAGTTTTTCACAGGACCAGTTTGTGGCAAGTTATTCCCCTGACAGGATGATCATGAGTATAGTGTCCTTCATTAAAAACTTGGCCAAGAAGTCCTGCTTGAGGGTCTCCCATTCCTTCTTGGTATGGTCCTTACGCCACTTGTTGCACCATGTGCCTGCATTTTGGGTCAAGAAAATTATTATCTACTCAATCCAGAAGTGAGTTGGGCACTCCATCTGCATCAGCTTGTTCTGAGAAGACTAGATTCATGATGTGGCGTTGTTTTTGTTGGCTCCTGCAAACAATTCTAAAGGAGCACTGTGAAGTTGCTGGACTATGTGAGTGGGCATTGCTGTAAATTGCACTATCAATTATATTTCAATATTGATTGCAAATTGCAATAATTGCAAAGACCTGCTTGGATTTGCTTTTGGATACCAAAGTTGTCCCCTTTCTGTAAATGGGACAACACCAGTGTCTACACATTCTGGTTTGTGCTACCTTGGTTATTCTGATCTTGGCATGATTTTACACCCATCCAACCCCAATGACTGCCTATTGAACAATCCCTGCTCCCAATCCATTATTTAAGTGGAATTATCTCTCTGGATAAAGACGATTCTATCCACATTTGTGTTGGCTTTCATATTTTTCAAGCTATTTCCTTTCATTTTTTATTCCAGGAATTTAAGGTATGCCTCCTTAATTTTGCCCTGAAGGCTAATCCAAGGCTAGCTTTGAACCTCAACCCTTTTCTAATAAAGGTCTCCCGCTGTGTCCTCTTGGATGAATTCCCCAAGAGCCAAACACAACAGGCATGATGCTCTTATAAGTGATTCAAGGTGTGGAAAAATATTCCTGGAAGAACCCTTGCACTGACAAGGCATTGAAGGCAGGAATTGGAATTACCATGTTCTAATGAAGATCATATCCTTCTGGTATTTCAGTTCCAAGAGTCTAGGGGGTTTAATCCAAGGGGAGCCTGGACATTATCCTTTTGCATATTTGTTGACTGTGGAGAGTACAGGTAACAGGAGGAATTTTGAAAGGGAAAAGGTAGGATGGAAACCCTACCTGTGTTATCAATGTTGTAACTGTGCTGTATTAGGAAGTTACAAGGGGAAATATTTAGAGACTAGATGGTTATTTTTATTTATAGATATGAATTTTATAGTTTGAGGATTCTTTTAAGAGCAACATAATTGTGACAATCAATCAATTGAGTTAGACAAGGGGGAGGCTTGATCCTTATAATGAGGCAAGCACTAAATTGGGCTATCTGCCAAATAAGGACTGTCACTTTGTCCTGTTGCCATGTTTGTAAATTTTAGATGACTATCACATTTGGCTTTGGTTTATAGGGAAGTCAGTTTGAGTTTCACAGGGTCTCTTGTTCAGAACTTTTCCAGGGGGCTAACCCTGCTGTTTTGAAAGCACCAAAGTACAATAAAAGTCACAAAGAAAAATGTGAATAAAACCTGTTGCAACATCTTCAATTACTCCCTCTTGGGGAATTAATGCCCTGATTAGTTCATCAAATGACTCACTGAACAGTCCACCAATTAATCATTTAGTTGGTGGCACCACTACCATATGACCATCTATTACAGGGATCACCCAATCAAGTTCCTAAGCAGATCAACACTTGAGTAAGCCTTGTGACTTAAGAGGAACATTACTCAGATAAGCCACATGACCATCATGACATACATGGACGGCATGTGGCTTCCCATGATACTATATATTATCCTGTATTCATATCCAATAAAGTATCATTCTCTTCTTAAACTTCCCCTTTATCTTGTTTATTATACTTTCCAGAAGTATAAACTCAACAGTGGTAGCATAGGTAGATTATCCATATCTACCCAACTCAAAGGAAAAATTCCTCCTAAGAAAAGGACCCAAGCAATGGTACTCTCTAACAGCTGGAGAGACTATAAAGAAAGACAAGACGTTCCTGCAGGCTTTTTTATCTACAACAACATCCTTGTACCCATTAAACAATACAACACTCTCAAAGCCCAAAGACTGTTACCCACAGCACCAACCACAACAGTACCACGTCAACCTGAGATACCCAATATTGTATTCCAGCACCTGCATACAGCTGAAATTGGCACCTTTGCAGGACTGCACTGAGAAAACACCTCTCTTTGAGTTAACAGTACTGAAAGTAAATACAAACAATTGGAATACCCCCAAAGTCTCTGGGTCAGTGAAATTGCCCTTTGTGTTACAGGAACCACATCACATTTTGTAAGCAGATGGATAGCCCAGCACTCTGATCAGAAAGGAAACTGGGAGCTATTCAAAAGTGCATTCCTCAAAAAGTTCTCCATGAAGGATTTTGACGTAGTAATCATGACAGAACTTTGAACCTTCAAGATGACAGGAACAATCAAGGAGTACATTGCTTCATACAATGGCCTACATGACCACACACCCAACACCATCAATTTTGATGAACCTGAGCCACGCTTGGACTTCTACAATGACCTTCCCACACACATTAGACGTCAGTTTAACATGGCCTGCTGCAAGAACCTTGAAGCCATATTCTTAGAAGGGAAATATGCAGTGCAAAAATCTGACAACCTATATGCAACCAACAAGCGCAAAGAGAGTCCTTCAGCCAAGAAGGATCCTCAACCCAATAAGCAATAAACTGAGCCAAAAACACCCACCCTTGAACTGGGAATTGTATTGCCCAAGCCAACCAGGCAAGCACCAAAGATACCAATGAGGAGGGAAAAGCTCAGGGGAGTGCTTAGGCAAGCCATCCTCTCCCAATCTACAAGACTTGTACAGGGACCAGGACGTGGATTCAATCACCATAATCCAAGTACCATCCAGCAATCCTCTGCTGTTTGCCGTCCAAACTGGAAATAAACTCCTTACTTATCCTTTCTGCTTTTGCAGATACCAGGGCACAGCACTATTTGACACTAGAGCAGATCAATCCCTTGTTTACAAGAAATTTGCCAATCTCATGAAAATACCCACAGTCCAAAGCAATATCAAGAGAGTTATCATGGCAGATAATAGAAGTATGCCAGTCACCAAGGAGGCAAAACCTTTCTGCACCCAAATTGGAGACGTACAAACTACGCTCAGTGGCCCTATAATATCAATCCCCAAGTACAATGTTATTCTTGGCCTGTAATGGATGAGAAAGACCAAACTTCATATTTACTAGGATAGCGCTACCCTCACTATACAGCAGGGTGAGGTGCATCACCATTTTTACCCAACTCATCTTGACAGGCTTACAGTAGTTTTAAAAGCTATGGCGACAACCAAAAATACCTCAGATTTAAATGAAATGATTTCAGATTTAAACAAAATCCAAGCCGCGCAAGATTCAGGATTTGATTAATTTATAAAATTTAAGTTAATAAATGAACTGTCAAAAAAAATTTCACTAGTCCATTATACAAAATTATATTGAACATCAAGCGGTGTAGTTGAAACCACAAACAAAATAAACTGACGCAACCAGTGAAATGGATGGATTCTATTCCAGAGTATATTATAATCCAATCAGGATTATATGAGGCACCAACAGAAGGACTAAAATGGAACAAAATTTGAGCAATCTAGAAGCAAGATTCCACAAGCACAAAACAAAATGAACTCACACAAGATGTGTAGTGTGAGCAGCCTAAAATATAAATATAACAGTTTAACAGACAATCAACAGCTATTCAATTTAGGAACAGAGGCATTTTATTCATTAACATGGCTCCAGATTTGTATGGAATGGTTTTGAGAACCTTCCAAATATGGACTCAAGATTACAATAAAAATAAATCATTACATTTTAAAATTTCAACATTAGTGATTTTATCCTAGGTTTTTTTACAGCAGTTTTTACAAGCAATATCTTTGATTGCGCCAGCAGCCAAGCCAGCTTCAATGGAGGTGAGGCTAAGAACGTGGAGGCACCTGTTTACACCCAAGCCTTTGAGGCAGGTAACAAGGAAGCTGACCTGTACCTGACCACCAACCCCTATGGCTTTGACTTGTTCAGTAGTCACATGGTGTCTAGCTCTGCCCCTGCTCCCGTACCCACCCCCACACAAGCTGCCCACCAACCAACCAATCAGGATGGCAACCTTGATTTGGAACAAATTCCTGCCACCAGCAAACCTGCCCCCCTACAGCCAATCAGGCTTCAGCTCCCGTTGCCCAGCGCCCCAAGCAACAAATCATCACCACCCAAATTCTTCAGGAAATTGTGGCACTGAACCTGCAGGGTCTGTCATGGGATCAGATAGCCAGTCAATTACAATTCATCTGGGCTACTGTCATGCAGGAATTCAACAACCTGATGAACAGGGAGAATCTGATTAGGACGGCCAAGAAGCCCAAGAAGGCCCCCGAGTCATAAATATCTGAGGCATACCCAATCATGCTTGACCTCCTCCAGCAGGATCCCAAGCTTCCCTTGACCCAGGTCCAGAAGCAACTTGCGCACCATGGCATTTGGGTGTCTGAGCGCATGGTGCAGCTCTGGATGTATGGGAAGGTGGCGTCAATATGGGTTCTTACCAATTTTGCCGGCAATCAATGAGATGGCGCTGAGGATTCCCTGTATGACACTGACATTGAATCAACCCTGATCCAATGCATGACTAGTCTAACTGATGATGTCATGTTCATCTCCTATTACAAGCTATCAATAGATTTTGATGATTTTGGCAAGCAAGGAAGAGCCGCCACTTAAAAAGGAAGGAAGAAGGTCAAGAAGGGGATGTTTATTAGTGCATTTCTTGCTGTTTCAGCCAAGGGTTTTGTCTACTATCAGACAAACCCAGATTTTATTGATGGCTACTCATACAGCCACATCCTTGGTGGATTACTTGACTCCTGGGATGGATCAAATTCCAAGTACCAGGTTTTCTTGAGCCACCAGATGGAGGGTAGCTCCACCGCCCTTGAGGCCATCCAGGGACAAGGGCACCAGGCCTCAGTCTACCCTGCCAGCCATGCAGACGTCCATCTTGCTGATATTGTCTTCTTTAACATGAGATCCACTTTATGGGAGCGCCGCCCTCAGGCTTTCAACAACCTCTATTGTGGGGTCCTTGACCACAATTTTCTCTTTGGCCGCCAGATGATGGCTGACTTATTTGCACAAATGGTTTTCCATGTGAATATGGGCAACCAATCACGTAAGGATAAGAACCTTCCACCTCAGGCCACTGCCACTTACCAGCCCATCCAGTTAATGACCAATGAGGAATATGACAAGCATTATATGGAAGCCATCACGCAAAATCCTCCTGCCTCCACTCCTGCCACCAACACCCCTCACCCGCAAGCCCAACCCACCCAATCCCAGACCCCCCAGGCCAGCACTGCCTCTACGTCTTCCTTCCTGCACTATTCTGCCTACTAGGTATCACTCTTCCCTACCTCAATAAACCCCCTGGTCCCAAAAAATTTCTATTTATATTATCTTTTTTTTAGATTTTAATTGTTCATGTTCTCTTTGTTTATAGTTGGCTATATTTTCATGTTCAGCTTATTTCTATAAAATCATATATTTACTATGTCATGTGCCTAGATCCAGAACACAGTTATTTTTATCACTTAAACACACCTCTTGTAAAATATTAACAACAATTTGGTAATCAGCTAAATTTGAATTAGAAAATTATAGTGTTAACTGTTTTTAGATAAAGTTGTTACTGATCCAAATTCAAAACCTTAATGATAAACTTTAAGCCAATCAGGAGTCAGGTGATAAAGTGATTGTTGTGATATAAAGGGTCATTCAATAATTCTTTGGTGCATGTGCGCTAAATAATATGATTGGCTGGATATTTTACCATTGTATGTCATTGCTGCTATGGTGAGTTGTTGATGGACTAGTGCCCAATAAGCTGCTGGGTTAGCACTAGTCCATCAACAACTTGCCACAGCAGCAACGGCATACAATGGCAAAACAGCCAGCCAATTATATTATTTAGCGCACATGCACCAAAGAATTATTGAATGACCCTTTATATCACAACAATCACTTTATCACCTGACTCCTGATTGGCTTAAAGTTTATCATTAAGGTTTTGAATTTGGATCAGTAACAACTTTATCTAAAAACAGTTAACACTATAATTTTCTAATTCAAATTTAGCTGATTACCAAATTGTTGTTAATATTTTACAAGAGGTGTGTTTAAGTGATAAAAATAATATGGTAATCAAGGAAATAATACCAACACAAAACAAATGACACATATTGAGATGAGCGTAAAACATATCCAAAATGGATAAAAAGATGGGATAATGTAGTAGATGGGAAAACAAGAAGGAATAAACAAAGAGGTAACAGTATCAAAACAAAACAGAATTTATTGGGGTGAAAGCTATAAAAACATATGAAAAGGTTAGTAAAAAAATCAATGAGAGAATTAGAGACTCTTTTGAAGGATCTCAAATTGGCAATTGCAAAAATCAAAGACATCAACTGCAAGGTCAAAGCCAAAGTTAAGTCCGCCGTCTTCACTGGGGACAAAATTGACAAGGTGTCTGCAAAGGCACTAATGACAAAAATGCCAGACACCCCTGAGAAGACCATTGAGCGTCTTATCAACATCCAGAAGACGGTGGTCAAGGGCCTGCAATTTAAGGTTTGTAATCTTTCTGCGCCATCCGTCTGGGTTGATGACCCAGAGATGTATGAACATCTCAAACCCACCAAGCGTGCCAGAGCAGAGGATACTGAATTGCCAGTGCAATTGCTTGCTCCAAGAATGACCAAGCCTGCTGAAGCAGCCAGCAAGGAAGAAACACGTGAAGGTAACATAAAAAATAATATTAATAAAAATTTGCAAATACTTACTTGTTTTTTAGAGAACATAGACGGTGAACTCTGGCAAGTCCTGGTCCCCTTTGCCTCTGCCACATTCTACGCCAACTACGCCACTCATGTGGCCAAGCAGCTATATCTGTCCCCCCCTTTCTTGCAGGAGCTGGAGGACTGCATCCATGGGTTCTTTCCTATGTCCAGGGAGGCATTTACTGGGCTGACACATGGCAAGGGGGCATCCAAGTGGGCAGTTACTGCCTACAAGGATGCCCAACTGGTCCTCCTGGACCTGGTTGACCTCGGTGGGGTTTACTGTGTAAACTTCATTGAGCTTGTTTGTGACGTCCTGGCAACGCTCCCATTTAAGAATGTACCAGAGATGGGACAGTCTCATGTGGCTGCTTGCTTCTGCTTCCCGGTGGAGCACACCCTATCTTACCTTCTGGACAACTTTGGGTGCACAGTGGGGAAATTGGTGTTGCAGACGCAACAGCTGTCAAGGAAACTATGATCCTCCTGGCAGACTTTGGACTGACCTGGAGTGCAGATGAGACAGGGCTCCCCTTGGCAATGGATCTTACCTTTGCAAAGACCAGGCACAATAAGAAGATCAGTGTGGTCTATAATAAATTATGTGAGTTCACAGAAGCCTTTGCTGGGCAAAGGCTTCACTTGGTGGTTTACCTTGGGTATCTTTTCTTCTTTGGGATGAGCGCCAGCATGAAGGATCTAGACGGGGTCCTTCTAGGAATTGACAAGGCCCAGCTTGCACTTGACGGGAAGAAGATCTCCCAGATATGACTTGGTGGACCACGTGATACAAGACGCTCTGGTCCTGGCAGGGATTCACAGGTTTACAGCCCCACCTGAAAAGCTGCTCCTCAGTACACACCTAACTCTACTCCCCAACCAGCAGGCAGGAGTTTTTTAATAAGGGTGTATCCACTGTCCACAGTGTGGCAGTGGAGGTTGTGCGCCACTTCCATTGCGGGGTGGGTACATATCAAAGAACTCACTACATGTGTTTGGAATAAATACTCTCTTCTAATAAATAAATTACAATTCATATTTTTTCATTATAATAAAATTTTCTAATTCTTATTTCAGCAAACCAGTTTTGCAAATTATATTGCGGAAACAGGTTTATAAAAGCATAAAATTATACGTTAATAAAACAAATTCCAACTTGTACATTTTATGCTTTAATTTTTTTAATTTGATTTTTATATTTATTTGATAATAGTAATATAAATATATTCACTTAATCCAGTATTGAGAGTTTGGGATTACCTCAGATGGCATAATAAATAATATATAATAAAATAAATAAATTACTTAAGTCTATTGATGGTCCTTCTGAATGTGATTGCAGGCATGGAAACATCTAAATATAAAATGATAATTAATAAATCTTGAATAGTTAATTGGAGAATATAAAAAAGTTGGACACACTAAACCTTTAATTGATTGGCTTCTTGGCTAGGCACTCGGGGATAAAAAAATCAGTGTGGCCATAGAATTTGGCCACAGTCTTGGCTGGGAGGGTGTGGATCCCGGCCTGCAGCAAATTAAAGAGGTCTTCGGTCCCAGTTGGGGTTCCTTGCTTGACAACTCACTTGGGCCACCCAAATACTTCCTTGATGGGATTTAGGAATGGCAAATATGCAGGGAGGAAGAGAAGGTGCAAATTTGTCATGGCCAATTGCTGAGGGCCCACAGCAATGCTGGTGTCAACCATTGGGAATTCCTCAATAATATCAGCCACCTTATGGAGACCAGCATTGTCCAGCACAATTATGTTGGTGAAGCCAGGGTTTGTGCGCCTCAGGTGCTCCTGGACCAATCAGAGAAATGATAGAAAGGTCCTGCTGTTATGAGAACTCAATATCATTTGGTAGAGCTTGACCCCCTTTGGACTGAGGAGAGCCACCATTGAGTAGGCTGTGGCGCAGACTGCAGCACACCAAGCCATCCTGTCATTAGAGCCTTTGGGGACATAGCCATATGCATTGAGCATAGATGAGGCAAATGCCAATTTGTCAATATAGTAAAATTTGACCTTCCTCTTGGCTTTGAGGGCAGTGTATGCATCTGCGTAGTTTTTTGGGTCTCAATGTTGGTTGGGCTGTTTCTATGATAGGGAGATACCCTGAGCTTTTTCCAGGAAAAGCACATTCTCTTCACCAGATGATAGTAAAAGGAAATTGAAGCCTCAACCCCAAAAGTAGACTTGACCATGGCATGTATATTTGCCAGTTCAAGATGGCAATCCTGGGTTATCCAATGGCAGATTGCCCATTTCTGCTCCTTGGTAAGCATGGTTGACACACTCAAGGATTTCTCTGCGGCAAGGACTCAGCCAGTATTGATGAACTTATTGATTGTCTTTGAGGCGTACTTGAGATCCACCCCAACAATGGCTGCAGCCGCCTTATATTTGCCTGATTAATGCATTAGCTTAAGCAGGATAATGGGGTTGATATCAGGAATACGCTTCTGAGCGGGCTTTGTGGGTTCAGACAAGACAGGATCCTGATTGGTGACTGGCTTGCAAGGCATGGGCACCTTGGTGTAAAACGCAGCAGCTTTCTTAAACACTAACTGCCCCCCATTGGTTTGATAGAACTCAGGCTCCTTTTAATCCTCCTGATTGCCATCACTGATGTAGGGCTTGTAGCTAGTATCAAGTACAGGCTTCACCTTCTCCAGCATGGCTGATGGGATCAACTCTTGCCAGTACACAATGTCAAACACATACAAAGTAAGTTCTACCTCCTTGTTTCTAACTTTCTTTGTAGTGGTGACCTTGGTGGGCTTCTGGGTCAGCTTTGGGACCCAAGGGTTGATGCTCTGCACCCTAGCAGCTTGTGCTCCTTGAAACGGCTGTGTCAGTGCAGCGTCACTATGTAACTCTCATCTCCTGTCTCCTCCTTGAGTAGGCACTTGGGTTGCACTAACTCTATTCTTTGACCCGCAGGGCAACCACAACTGCGGCACACAACAGGTGTATTGGTACTCTGGTGTTGTGTTCCTTTCATTTTAAAATTTAATAAATTATTAAATAAATTTCAATTAAGTTAATCCCTAACTTTATTTTTTGCTTTTATCTGAATATGGATATTTAATTAGAGTTTTTCCCACACTATCACAATTATAGATTTTTTATTTCTTAATTAGTTGTTTCAGGTTTTACAACGCCCATTTTAGAATACTCAAAAAAAATCCACCCCTTTTCCTAGATTTTTTAAGCCAAATTCAAACACCCAACAAAATATTTTTTAAAATTTATGTTTCAGATCTTGTGTCTTATTTTAGATACCTTGGTATCATTCATGATTACAATACATTGCACACACTGAGTGAGTGATTTTGTTTACATAGTGAGTTCCTTTTGTGTTTTGTTTTTGGATTGAGTTTTGACACACCACGCTTGGGTGTATTTTGTCAACAATTCACATAGTAAACATATGTACACCAAAAGTCAACTCACACTATTTTTTTGTGAATCAATGTATTTTGGATTGTATTTTGAATGGTTTCACTTTGCGCATGAGCCCTTTGTTGTTTTGTTGACTCATTTCTCCCATTAACGCCAATAAATCCTGTTAACAGGATGTATATTTTAACCTGATAGTTGGATTTTGTTTAAATATGAAATCATTTTGTTTAAATCTGAGGTATTTTTGGTTGTTGCCATAGCTTTTAAAACTACTGTATTAGGGACCACGTGTTTGTGAAAATTGTGGAGACAGAAGAGGAAACTGACCCTAGCAAGATTAACTGGAACCTTTGTACATACAAAGTTATCCACTTCAAAAATACAGAGACCAGAAATGAAGAGAACAATATCTGAGATCAACTAGTCAGTGATTTTCCCTCCCTCTTCTGAGAAGCCTTATCAGGTTTACCACCAGACCACAGCATACAACATGAGATTGACCTAAAAGGGAGTGTACCTAAAGCACAACCTATCTACTGCCTTACACCACAAGAAGATAACACCCTAAAGGCTTACTTCAATTAGGACCTCAAGAAAGGACTCATACAACCATCAAAGTCACCCTTTGGAGCCGCTGTCTTCTTTGTAGCCAAGAAAGATGGAGGCCTCTGCCTAGTCATAGACTACAGAGCACTCAATGAGATCACAATTAAGAACAGTTATCCCCTGCCCCTGATTGACAACCTTTTTGATGCCCTGGGGGGGTCCCAAATCTTCAAAAATATTAATTTGACAGCAGGCTACCATCAAATTTGCGTAAAGCCTGAGTACATTCCAAAGACTGCATTTTGAACTAAATAAGGATCTTTTTAATATGTTGTTCTCAATTTTGGGATGAAAAATCCCCTAGCACCTTTGTGACCTTAATAAATGAAATCTTCAAAGAAAATATTGATAAACAGGCAATCATCTACCTGGACAACATCATCATCTAAAGCCCAAACCTCAAACAGCACTAGGAAAATGTCTGCCTCTATCCTCCAATACCAGAATTGCAAGAGAATCTATGAGTTAGAAACCAACACATCTGACTACGCCATAGGAGGAGTACTCTGTATTCAAACAGCAGAAAAGGACTTTCTCCCTGTGGCATATGAGTCAAGGAAACTATCTGACACCAAAAAAAGGTACTTCATACAAGATAAAGAGTTGATAGCCATAATACATTGCCTCATGAGATGACAATGCTATCTGGAAGGGTCCCAAACGTTCAAAGTACTTACCAAACACAAGTTGCTGATATTCTTCAAAACACAATGACCTGTCAAGAAGACAAGCTGAATGGATGAGCCTCATACAGAGGTACCCTATTCAAATTGAATACAAGCCAGGCAAGGAAATGCTTACCACAGTACCCTATCAATAGTATACAGTAAACATGTTCTATGTGCTGATGGGGATCCTGATTGGTCCATGCTCATCATGGGAAATCTCCAAGAAGGTTTACCACCTGGCACCCTAATGGACATCCAAGAGAAGGTCCTTAAGAGCAAACACCTGTTCAAAAACGTTCATAGTACCTTGCACCTAGTACTTCTAAATAGTGACACAGTACCTTACATCCCGTCAAAGCAAAAGATTGACACAATACTCTAATATGACAGAGACCTGGGACACACCTGTATCATTAACTTGCTCAAATATATCAAGACACGCTACTGGTGGCCCAACATGCTAGACAATATCAGAGAGGTACTGGATCAATTCAAAGTCTGTGAAAAGTACATCCAAACCAAAGCACCACCCAAGTCAGTAGTACCAGTATCCATCACACAACCCTTCAAGGTATGGTTGTTGAATATTGTGGGAACAATGCTTGGCAAAAACAAGGGCAAGAAGTACATAATAACAGCTATTTCATATGCAACCAGATAGCCTGTAGCACAAGCTACAAAATAACACAAAGGCAATGATGTGAGACAATTTATTAGGAAATAAATCATAGCCAAGTTTGGGAAATCTGACCTCCTGATCACAGACAGAGGCACCAAACTTAAGGCCGTCAACACCAATATCTATCTTGCCAAGAATGGAATAAAACACATCACAGCCATCCCATACCACACTCAAGCAAATGGACAAGTAGAACAGCTAAACAACTCACTTGTTAAGCTCTCAGTAAGTTATCTGCTAAAAATCCAAAGGCTTGGGTTGACATGTTGCCAACAGCATTCATGGTCTGTAGAACATGGGTCAACTGTAACACAGGCAAAAGCCCGCTCTTGTTAGTACAGCCACAGGACCACAGTTACCTCTGCTAAAAAAGGTGCCAGACAACAGTGACCCCAACGTACAACTAGCTAGAAAAGACCAAGAGGAAATGAAATACAAAAGAGTCAAGAGGAAAACAACTCCCCTACAGCAGGAAAGATTCCAAGTTGGAGACAAAATCTGGGTTGACAACCACAAGCAGGATAAGTTAGATCCAGGGCTATATGGACCAGGCATTGTCATGGAAGTCAATTCCAACAATACCTACCTCATCAAAAGAATTGGGGCCCAAATTGAACTAAAACTTATGCACCATGACCAACACCACCTATTTAAGGCAAGAACAGCACAGCGCAACTCCAGACTCCCTGTTCCCAACGCCAAACTGGATCAATATCAAGCTTATATCCCCACCACATTCAAGAAAATCCTCAAGGCCCCGCCTTCTAGCACCCCAGGGGGAGATGTTGCAACATCTCAATTACTCCCTCTTGGGGAATTAACGCCCCAAGTAAATCAACAAGCGGCTCACCAAGCGGCTCACCAAGTGGTTCATCACCCAGTCAATAAACCGGTGGCACTCTTATCATTTGCCCATCTATTACAGGGATCAAACCTTTCAAGTCCTAAGCGCAACATTACTTGGACAAGCCTCATGACCACCATGACGTACCTGGACAGCATGTGGCTTCCCATGATACTATATATTATCATATATTCATATCCAATAAAGTATCATTCTCTTCTTAAACTTCCCCTATATCTTGTTAATATACTTCCAAGAAGTATAAACTTGACAAACCCAACTTTTATTTAGTAGATAAAATGATTATTATATGAAAATTTTTTACCACAAAATGATATAAGAACATGCATATAACTGGCTAATAATATAAGTATGTTGAGGATCAATAGTGTCACCAGAAAAAGAGAAATGGGTCCTTCACCAATTTTGGGTCAAACCATTTTGAGGAGAGAAAGGGAATAGAAGGGGTTTCTACTCAAAATGTAGCTCCATCAAAGGCAAAGATGAAAAGGCATGAATATTGTGATTCACAACACCCACTGGTCATTCAGGACATTTGCAACTTTAAGGGGAGTCAAAAATCCCTAACCACTGCCCTAAAAGCTTTCCAGTGTTTATTGAAGGGTGAACCAACTTTGTTGCAGATTATTACATGTTCAGATACAAAAAGTAAAAGAGAGCTACAAAGAGAAAGTACTTTTTACTTTAGGATTTCCCTTGCAGGGCCTACCTTAATGTTAAAACTGCAGGCTCAACCTGCCAGCAAGGTTCCAACCAAGCAGGTTTGAGACCCGCAATGCAATTATCTGGTCACTTGAGCCAGACTAGGAAGTTAACTCAAATTACCAAATCAAATAACACAAACAGAGGATGATCCTTTATGGTGGATACCTTGTTTTGGTGCTTAACTCATTATCAGGATCAAGCCACCCCCTGCATATCCAGCCGTGTGATCACTAATCTTGTTCCTTCTATCCTTGATTCACATGAACTATATAATCATTATCTCTCAATAAAGATTATTATCTATCTTCTAAATATTTTTCCCCATGTAACTCTGCTAAAACAGCACAGTTACAACATTGGTAGCACAGGTAGGTTCCAATCCTACCTTATCTTGAAAAATTCTGCCTGTTGCCTGCACACACCGCGGCCAACAAATCCTTGACAGAATTATGTCTGGTCTTCCACCTGACTGGACTCCGTACACCCCTGGTACCGCCATACCTGATGGCTCTGTCCTATACCAGAAAACGGTGATCCTGCTAGCTGCCTTCAACACCCTAGGATTCTTTCAGGCTCTCTCCTTGATGCCACAACCAGTTGACTAAAACACCATGTCCACCTATGTAGCTCAAAGACTACAGAGTGCCGCCTTGGAACCTTTTGCCGGGCCAACAACAACAATGCTGCTGCATGGAACCAGTCTGCCCAGAGCAAACTGGCCAAGATGGAATGCCCACAGCAGTTTTGGATTGCAGAAATTTCCATTCACCTGACCCATGCCACTGGCACCTGGTGCAACAAGTGGCACAAAGAGCACACCAACAAAAACTGGGATACCTTAAGCAAGACTTCCTGGCAAGATTTGTGCTAAAGGATACAGCGCTCATAATCATACGCCAAGTAAAGAACCTGACCCAGACAGGCGTTGTGAAGGAACTTACCTGCGCCTATGAAGAACTCCAACTTTGTGCACCATCCAACATGGCCCTTGACACCCCAGCCACACACCTCATGTACTATGACGCCCTCAAGTTGCATGTGATGAGGCATGTGAACCTGAACCAGGTGACTAACCTGCAAAGCTTATACTGCAAAACAAAGAAAGCAGATAAAACCTCCAATACACTTCATAAGGCACAAACTGGGAAACAAGAGAGACCCAAGGATTCCCATCCAGGCGGGCAGTCCTCTCAACCACCCCCTGGGGGCAATGGAAATAACGCTAACCAAAAACCCACAGGTTTAAATGAACATGAGAATGGAAAAAATGGCCAGTCAAACCGGACCCATTTCTGTGTTGCCGCCACGCAAGGCAACCAAGACAAGGGAAAAGCCCAGGGAGAGCACTAAGCAAGCCAAGCTCTCCCCACGCAACTCCTGACTTGCCCAATGATGAGTACCAACCCAAGGACGTGGATCAATGCCCAATGATCCAGGTGCCCTCAGAGGACCTGGTACTATACACCATTTCCAGACATCCCAATAAACCGATGTCCTATCCTTTCTGCTTTTGCAGTTACACAGGCTCAGCACTCCTGGATTTGGGCGCAGATCAAACCCTGGTCAACAGTAGCTTGGTGGATAAGTTCAAGCTGGCCACTAATCCTTTGGGGATTAAAAATGTGGTCATGGCTGACAAACACCACATCACCCTGACAAAGGAAACTGCCCCCTTCTCTGTCATGCTTGAGAACCTCCACTCCACCATCCAAGGCCCCGTCATTGACTTCCCTAAGTTTGACATTGTACTGGGACTGGACTGGTTACGGAAAAATAACCCCCACATGGACTGGGCGACCTCAGTGTTGACCATCAAGTGTGAAGGTGTCAACCACCAGATCTACCCGGACTCTGTAGATCAACTCCTACGCGACCACATCTTTGTACGCATCATGGAGACTTTGGAAAATAAGGAAAAACTGGAAACAATTGACTGGGACTCCTGCCAGTATGAAATCATACACTTCAAGGACCACCAGGACACCTCCACGCCGCAAGATTGTGACATTGTGGCCCGTCACTCAGAAATCTTCAAGGAGGCGCAGCCGGGCTGCCCCCTGAGAAGCATATTCAGCACTCCATCCAACTTAAGGGGGCTGTACCCAAGGCGCGCCCTATCTACAGGCTGGCCCCAAATGAAGACAACATCTTACGCACCTACCTCAAGAGGGCATTGGAAAAAGGACTTATTTGCCCCCTCACAATCTCCTGCTGGGGCCGCTGTATTCTTTGTGGCTAAGAAAGCCGGTACCTTGCGTCTGGTCACAGACTAATGAGCCCTAAACAATGTTACCATTAAGAATTGTTACCCACTACCACTGATTGACGGCCTCTTCAATGCCTTGGGAGGAGCTACACTCTTTCTCCAAGATTGATCTAACTGCAGGCTACAATCAGATTTGTATCAAGGAGGAAGACATCCCCAAGACAGCCTTCTGCACTAAATATGGTTCCTACAAATGTATGGTGCTCAACTTTGGCATGACCAATGCCCTTTCCACCTTTGTAACCTTCATGAACAAAGTATTTGCGCCCCACATAGGCAAGCACGCCCTAGTGTATCTAGACGAAATTATTGTCTACAGCCCTTTGGTGAAACAGCACCACAAAGACCTCAAGGCAGTCTTTGCTACCCTGGCATAACACAAACTGTTGGCCAAGCCCTCCAAGTGTCAGTTCTTCCGTGAGCAACTACCCTTCCTGGGACACATAGTCTCAAAGGACAGCATCAAACCCAACAGTCAAAAGATACAGGCCATCTGCAAGATGCCACCACCCAATGATAAGTTGGAACTCTGCACCTTCTTGGGAATGTTGGCCTATGTACGCCACTTCATACCTGACTGTGGAGTCTTGACTGCCCCCTTATAGGCCATAACAGGCGTCAAGTCTAAGTTTGTGTAGACCCCCCAACGTGACCTCTGCTTTAGACGCCTCAAATAGAAGCTCATGACAGCTCCCATCCTGCAATAAACCAAACGTGACAGGGAATACCAAATGAAAACCAACGCCTCAGATGCATCCTTGGGGGAGTACTACAAATCAAAAATAATGACGGCAGCTTCCTGCCTGTAGCTTATGAATTGTGAAAATTGACAGATGGCAAGTGTTGATACCCTATCCACAACAAAGAACTGTTAGCTATCATACACTGTCTAGTCAAATGGCGCTGTTACCTAGAACAGCAGGAAGAATTCACAGCATTAACTGACCACAAGTTGCTCATCTATTTTAAAACGCAAGCAAATCTGTTGCGCCGCCAAGCCCGGTGGATGAAGCTATTGGAGAGATTTAACATGCTCATCCAGTACAAACCTAGGGCCAAGCTCGCCATGGCAGACACACTGTACCGCCTGTATGTCCGTGCTTCAAGAGGAGAGAATGGGTTCAACCCAGACTGGACTCTCTTAGTACTACAAACAAAGGACAAAGGTTTCCCCCCGGCACAACCAACATAACAAAGGAAACAGTCATCAAAAATGAGCACCTATTTGCTGACGTATATGGGACCCTACACAGAAAAATTTCTGATGACACAACCATTACCTACATCTCCACACATTAGCAAGTCAACACCATCCTACACTATCACAGAGACCTTGGACATACCAAGAGCCAAAACCTGTATGAGTTCCTTAAGCACAAGGCCTGGTGGCCAACCTTATATTGCAATGTTCAAGAAGTTCTAGACCAATGTGAGGTATGCAAAAAGTTTGCCAAAAGTGAAACCCCTCCAAAGTCAGTACTTCCCATCTGCACACAACTACCTTTCAAAGTATGGGCCTTTGACATTGTTGGCCTCATGCCAGGAAAGCACAATGACATGAAATACATCATCACTGCCATTGACTTTGCTACAAGATGGCCAGTAGTCCAAGCAGTAAAGGCACACACCAGCAATGACAGTTGACAATTTATTGGCAAAGAAATAATCAGCAAGTTTGGAAAGCTGGAACTCCTGATAACCAATGGAGGCAAAGAGTTGACTTCCAAAGACGCCAACATATATCCTGCTAAAAATGGGGTCAAACAACCCATGACAACACCGTACCACCCACAGGCAATATACATGTAGAGCAGCTTAATGGTAGCCTTGTGAAAGCCTTAGCCAAACTCACCTCTAGGAGACCTGAAGACTGGTGTAAGCAGCTACCAACTGCACCACTTGTGTGTCAAACCCAAGTGAACAGATCCACTGGAAAAAGCCTGTTTGAACTGGTATACGGCACACAGCCAAATATCATTCAAGCATTGACAGGACCTAAACTGGAAATTCCAAGTGAAGTCCTGCCATGCTCAGACCCTCACGTTATAAGAGCTAACAGCAAAAAAACAGTGAAGGAGAATGAACGTCTACAAAAAACCTTTTGTCCTGATCTGCGGTAGACATGAAGTTGGGGACAAAGTATGGGCCATGAATACTGACAAGAGCAAACTACAACCCAAGAAAGTGGGGCCAGCAATCATTCTTAAGGTAAACAACAATAACACTTACCTTGTGCAAGGGCTTGGAAAACGTAAGCAAGACAAGACCCTACACCATGATTGCCTACAACCCTGCAAAGCAAGACAGAAACAACAAGAAACTGCCCTGCCCGCCACAGAACAGCAACTAGTGCAATACAGCGTCCGGGCTCCTGACAACCTCTCTGACAACCTGCTCCCAGAGGAGGCTGACCTTCAGTTGGGGGGTGTCAAAACCGCAGGCTTGACCTGCCAGCAAGGTTCCAACCAAGCGGGTTTGTGACCCGCAATCTGATTATCCAGTCACTCAAAGCTAGACTAGGAAGTCAACTCAAATTACCAAATCCAACAAAATGAACAGAGGATGATCTTTTATGATGGATACCTTGTTTTGGCGCTTGACTCATTATCAGGATCAAGCCACCCCCTGCACCATCCAGCTGTGTGATCACCAATCATGTTCCTGTTATCCTTGATTCACATGAACTATATGATCACTATCTCACAATAAAGATTACTATCTATCTTTTAAATATTTTCCCTGTGTAAATCTGCTAAAACAGCACAGTTACAACATCAACAATGAGGGATGAGAAAGGCTTAAAGTGGAGAGGAGAGACACAAGAAGGCCCCTAATTATCTTATTACAGGATTTCTAAGTGATTTTTTGTGAATATGATCCATACCTCTGCAAACTCAAGACATTAGATCTGACCATAAAAGCCCTCACGCATCTCAGGTCTAGCAACCTCAAGCTGATGTTCCCCTAGGAGTAGCTGGTTGAATTCATCAGCAAAAATCATAAAGCTGCCAACCCTCAAGCTTCAAAGTCAAATATGGTATTTCAGAGCTGGAGCACTCCTGGGCTTCATAATCTTCTAACTGAAGTGTACCTGCTCCTTCACAATGATGGGCTAAATTTCAAGGGTAGAATATCTTCTATTGAACCCAGAAGAACCTGAATTAGTTGCAAAGGTTGCCAACTTGGCTAGTTAATGGTTTCTTTTGCCTCCTTCCCAGATCTTCTCCAAACTCTGGATATCCCCTGCCAAAATGGTATCTAGAGATCTATCTTGCCTTTTTTATTCTCCTTTGGGCTAACAAGGTTATCTATATCAGGGTTCTCAATCCTCTGGGCTGCACTTTGGATAACTTGCCACTTATGAAGATGTCTGAAAGTGCTCCCACATCCTATCTATCTGCCTAGATGCCCACAATAGTGCCATTACTGTGAGAATTGGTGTATACAGACAACACTTATTTTGTCTGCGCTTGGTTTGAATCATGGGGTTGAAGATTAGTGTAATGATACACATGTTTGGTGGTTTGCAGGCGGGGCTTATGTTGGCCAAGTGAAATTTTAGTGACTGTTGTTGAAGAAAGCTGGCTTGAGGACCAGAAGATGATGGTGAAGAACTAGTGGTCTGGAGAAATGAGCCAAGATTCTGCCAAATTGATTTGCCAAATTGAGAAGATGTGGAATAATCTGCCTTGGTTTAGTATGAAAATAAAGAAGGAATGTGGATAGAAGTTTGGTTAAGATATTTATTTATTAAGTTCCTAGGATAGACAAAGGTATGTTGCTATGAGAGCGGGATACAAGGTTGTTTTTATGGGATGTTTTCCTTGGATTTTACTATATTTGTAAATACATGGGGAAAACATTGAAGAGGTCCAGAAAGAATAATTTATATAGTATTCTACCTTTTAAATTGGTTTGGGTTGAATGCAGGAAGAAATGGTGCCGGAATAATGGACTGGTTAACGCTTTTGTGCACAAAGAGTTGTTGATTTGAACAGTTTGAGCTGTGGAAATGATTTTCATAGTTGGATCCCGGTGGAACTTCAGAAATGGTCTATTTCCGCGCTCTGCATTCATTGGTTGAGTTCTGGCAGGTTTTCTGATGAAAATGATTGGTTGGAAGCCAAAAGCTTAAAGTATAAGCAAGGGAATAGTATAATAATACTTTAAGCTTTTGAGAAAGTAAGTATGTAAGCTTAAGTTATTATAGGAAAAAGTGAGCGGCAATAGTTTAAGCTTATGAAGAAAGCCATTTTGAAGGCGGAACCGTTGGGAAAATGACACTATAAGAAGGTGGCTGGCTGGAAAGTTACGGGGTCTTTTGACGGTCTTTTTGGAGGTTGTTCCAGGTCTTTTGGAGGACACTTCTGGGTCTCTTGAGTTTCTGCCAAGAGGTTTTAGAAGCCTTTTGATCACCAGCAGGAGCTTGGTTAGAGCTAAAGCCCAAGATAACGGAGCAGGAGCCCAAGAATAAGGGGCGGGTTCCTAAGTGCGGCACAGAAGTTTGATTCCAAGGAGCCAGAGTCCACATTTGAGGAGCAGGAGTTCAAGTCTAAGGGGTAGACGTCCAAGACTTAGGTGCAGGAGTCCAAGAACAAGTACAAGGAGTCCAAGATGTTGTTGGAGGACTCCAATTATTGGCAAATCCATTTTGTTTCCTTGACCCCCCCGGGCTGTATACCAGAAGGTTTCTAAGGGGATCTTCCTTCTGAGAGTGAATAAAAGCCCATTTGACCCCTATACATATTTCTGAGATACATTTTCTCTTTACTAGAGAATGAAAATCCCCTTCCAGCTGGTCCCTAGCTACAATCCAGTACAAACTTGGAGACTGGCTGACAGGAACCCTACAATTAGTTCTTCCCTTTTATAATTTGCTGGGGCGCCATCCCTTAACAGGGTCATGCCTGATCTCTACCCCCAAATAGCCTCAATGGTCTTTGCCCCACCTATCCTGATAATGAAGCACCTTTCTGTCTCAGTAATCTTCTATAGCTTCACACAGCTTTTGGACTCCATTACCCTCTCTGGTAAACCCAGGCTCACCAAACTATCTCATCCTGCACACCTCTGCACTTTAACCCATCCTCTCTAGCCCATCTGGGGAGACTACCCTGCTCCCTGCCATCCCAGGGCCATCAGTTAACCCCCCCAAATCATCACTAAGTCTAACCCTGGCCTTGTTACATATCTAATCCTACAGATAGGATCCTTGGGCCAGGTCCTTGGCCATCTCTAAAGCATCCCATAGCTCCTACCTTGGAAGCCAAGGGATAAGTACAGTTAAGCACATTTTTCCTGCCAGTATACTTTTTGGAGGTTTAGCCACCCCATTGGGTATAAGCAGACCTTTAACAGGGATGAAGCTAGTACCCCTGCGCTTCCCCAGTGAAGTTACTGCTAAAAAATGAGAGGTTGATGCCAAGCCAGCCAGCCGGGCCTCTAGGGGACCTAGGGGGCCTGCAGGCGGGTGCCAGCATAGCTGGGAGAGGCTGCTTTAGAGCCTGGTGTATTTCTTGGGACTGGAAGCCTCTTCTAAAGGTCTTCTAACCCATCAGGCTATGGAGCAGATGCCCTTCTGGGAGAACTTTGCGTCAGGGTGGTTAGCCAGACAGGTACCAAGTGGCAGGAAGTCCCAAACTAAGGGACCCCAGGACATTCATAAGCCACCTAAACCAAGAGATGGGGATCTAACTGCCCCAAAAGATTCCAGGTTAGATTCAGGATCCTTCAGGTGCATCCAGATCTCCACCACACTTTAACGAGAGCAGAATAGCCCCGCTTCACCCCCCAGGCATCCTTTCCACTAGGCCCCTCCCACTAAGCCCACCCATCCCTCCCTGTCATCCTGGATGCTATATAGGTGAATTATAGGGCCTAAGAAATCAGGCACCAGGTTGAACTGGTTGCAACCGCCTTGCTGGAAGGGGCCAAGCTGAGGAGGGCTGAACTCTTGAATGATGACCCTGGTTTTTGGTTAGTGATGCAGGGTTCACCTCCACCATACTTTTTGCAGTGACTGTGCTGTATTTGGGGAGCTAGAGGAGGGGAGATATTGGAGGCTAGAGGGTGGGGATGTTCTGCTTAGTGTTGAAGCAACGGGGTTGACCCCCAGCAAGCTTCCAAGTAAGCCGGCTGGTGACCCGCAACCCAGGTTCCCAGTGACCTTAAGCCAAATGCAGAAGCTGGCTCAAGTTTCCAGACACGGCAAAATGACCAGACAATGATTCCTCACAGTGTATGGCTCAATCTAGCCCTTGACCCATTGTTGTGAATGCCGCCATTCACCATGTTTTGATTTTGCCTTTGTTGGGTTATTTTGAGGATGAATCTCTTTCTTTTGCTTTTGCCCTTCAAAATGAGGCTGATTCTGCATTAGGAAATATGATTGTTCAGTTTCCTGATCCTACACACCTCATTTGCCCCACTCATGCCTGTGGTAAGTGATCCTACTGTCCTGGTATTGTTTTGTGGTATTGTAAACCACTATATATTCCATTTCCTATTCTCTAATAAATTCAAGTTCTATTCACATTTTTGTCTTTGTGTCTCCAGGTACTTTGGCCCCTCTCTAGCCACATCTAGTAGATACTATTCATTCAGGGCCACAAGGTAATGACATAGCCTTCTCTGCCATTCTAACCAAGACTTTGTACAGATCCAATCCTAAGGTTAGGATTTCCCATTGTGACCCTGTGCCACGCCTCAGATCATGACCCCTATTACAGGGATCAAGCCACCCCCTAACCATCCAATTGGGTGATCTTCAAAACCATTCCCCCTCAAGCTGATTCCCAACAACTATATAACAATTATCCTTCAGTAAGGAATGTTATCTAGTCTTCAATTCCCCACTTTATCTCTGCTAAAACAGCACAGTTCCAGCACTAGGATTTTGTAGGCTGGGCAAATTCTTTAGGGGGATGCAATCCTACTTATTGGTTGCTGGGATGTGTAGGGGTGGCTGGATCTGGCCAATGAGCTTGGCGCTGGTTCCTGCTGTTCCAGGTTTGGATCCCTGGGGTACATGCCTCCCGGTTCAGCCAATCAATCTGGCCCCCATTTTTGGCTTCAGGCGCTAGGGTAGTCATATCAGGGGCGTAGGGTCTCCAGTGCAAAGTTTGCCCAAGGTCAACCCCACAGTCTTCATACCATCCAGTATCCATTGGCCGCTACCTTTCTTTGAGTGTTTGGGTAGGATCCTGAGATGCCTCTGTATAGCTGGACCAGTGATGGGTGCCTATGGTTTATGGCTTTGCCAGGTATATACAAGGCTTCCGGTTGGCCTATACAGGGTAGGATAGATGGGGGTCCATGTTTTCTACCCATGCTTTATCCGTGCACTCTGGTTGAACTCACTTCTTACCAGCTTTATACCCATTTCTATGGTGGAATTGGCCTGGAAGCTTTAGAAACTGGTTGGTTATTCCCCAGCACTCTTATTGGCTGGAGGATGCCTTTGTGGCGTTTTTAGACCCTTTAGGGGTGATTCAGTATGCTGTGAGATGGTAGAATGTTCCTGTACCAGTGAATCTCAGTAAAGTCAACCCGGCTAGTTAGAGAAGTTTGGGCTTCCAGGCATCAGCTTTCTGGGGACCTGGGTTCTAGCCTTGATTAATGGTTTCCAGTAGTTGGCTTCACAGTTGCTGCTCCCTGGGTTGAAATAGATCCCTAGCAGGGAGTTTACATGGTTCTCTCTACTCATAGTGGGGTTTATGTTCTATTGTGGCATGCTGGATATATATTGGCGTTTTGTGCTGCTTTTGAGAGGATATATGGTGATTATGTTATCAATAGATGTGTACCCCATCAAAATCCATGCAGGTCTCTTTTGATTTTGGTATAGGGCTGAGATGGATGAAAAATGCAGCAGCCAGGATACTTACTGTAATTGGGGTGTTATAGGTGCTGAGTTTTTTTAGATTCTGGATTCCCCTAATGTTGCAACTGAACCAATGAGAGTTCAGTACTTGGAATTGGGGAAGACAACAGTCCAATAGAAAGGACAGGATAATAAGAATAAGGTATTGTTTATTGTAGAATATTTGGATTAATATATTATATGGGGAATGCCACAAGGGGGTGGCATAGTGGGAAGTTTCATGTAAGGTTCAGAGCCAAGGAATAACTTGTGCGGGAATCAGCAAGTCAAATTGGCAACGCTCCTAATTAGGATGAAGTTCCTGCCATTTGATGCTGCCATCAGATTAAACCATAACATTAGGTACTTCAAGGGGCGGCTCATTGAGCTCCCCATGTGTATTGTAAGATACATTAGCAGGCAAGGCTGGAAACTCGGTTGCAACACCCCCCTGCCCCCTGCTTGTTGTCAGACACCAGGACTGGAGTCTGCAGAAGGTCTGGGAAGGTCTGCACAAACAACCTTTGTGTGGGGATGGCGCAGCAGGGGCGCAAGCAATCATGGTGAAGCTTCTTGGTGTTCCCTTGGGCATCTTCAAGTTGATAGGTGTGGTTGTCATAGACTGCAGCTATCTTGAAGGGCCCTAGTGCTTTAACTGTGCTGTTCTAGCAGAAATACACAGGAAAATATTTAGAAGATAGATAATAATCTTTATTGAGAGATAATGATTATATAGTTCATGTGAATCAAGGATAGAAGGAACAAGATTGATGATCACATGGCTGGATAGAAGAAGGGGGTGGCTTGATCCTGATAATGAGTCAAGCTCCAAATTGAGGTATCCACTGTGAAGGATCATCATCTGTTCATGTTGATGGATTTGGTAATTCAAGTTGACTTCCTAGTCTGGCTTTGGGTGACTGGATAATCAGATTGCAGCTCACAAACCCGCTTGGTTGGAACCTTGCTGGCGGGTCAAGCCTGCAGTTTCAACACCCCCCTGGCTGAAGGTTGGCCTCCTCTGGGGGCAGGTTGTCAGGGAGGTTGTCAGGAGCCCGGGCGCTATATTGAACCAGTTGTTGTTTGGTGGCAGGCAGGGCGGTTTCTTGTTGTTTCTGTCTTGCTTTGCAGAGTTGTAGGCAATTGTGGTGTAAGGTCTTGTTCTGCTTGTGTTTCCCAAGTCCTTGCACGAGGTAAGTGTTATTATTGCTTACCTTTAGAATGATTGCTGGCCCTACTTTCTCAGGTTGTAGTTTGCTTTTGTCAACATTCATGACCCATACTTTGTCCCTGACTTCATGCCTATTGCGGATGGGAACAAAAGTCTTTTGTAAGTGTTCCTTTTCTTTGGCTGCTTGTTTGCTGTTGACCTCTATTACTTGAGGATCTGAGCAAGAGGGGACTTGACTTCAAATTTCCAGTTTGGGTCCTGTCAGTGCTTGAATGATATTTGGCTGTGTGCCGTATACCAGTTCAAACAGGCTTTTCTCAGTGGATCTGTTCACTTGGGTTTGGCACACAAGTAAGGCAGTTGGTAGCTGCTTATACCAGTCTTCAGGTCTCCTGGCGGTGAGTTTGGCTAGGGCTTGCACGAGGCTACCATTAAGCCGCTCTACGCGTCCATTGGCCTGTGGATGGTATGGTGTTGTGACGGTGTGTTTGACCCCATTCTTGGTGAGGTACACATTGGTGTCTTTGTGGGTCAATTCCTTGCCCCCATCAGTTATCAGGAGTTCTGGCTTTCCAAACCTGCTGATTATTTCCTTGCCAATGAATTGTCAGACGTTGTTACTGGTGTGTGCTTTCACTGCTTGGGCTACTGGCCACCTTGTTGCAAAATTAATGGCTGTGATGATGTACTTTTTGTTGTGGTGCTTCCCTGGCATGGGGCCCACAATGTCTTTCGCCCATACTTTGAACAGTAGTTGGGTTTGGATGGGGAGTACAGACTTAGGCAGGGTCTTGCTTTTGGCAAATTTTTAGTAGACCTTGCACTGTTCTAACACTTCCTGGACATTGTGGTATAAGGTTGGCCACCAGGCTTTATGTTTTAGGAATTCTTAAAGATTTCTGCTCTTAGTATGTCCAAGATCCCTGTGGTAGCAAAAAATGGTACTGACTCATTAATGTGTGGGGATGTAGGGGATGGTTGTGCCATCAGACATTTTTCTGTGCAGAGTCCCATATACATCAGCAAATAGGTGCTCATTTTTGATGACTGTTTCCTTTGTTATGTCAGTTGTGCCAGGGGGAATCCTTCATCTTTTGTACGTAGCACTAGGAGAGGCCAGTCTGGGTTGAGCCCATTTTCTCTCCTAGACGCGCAGACATACAGACGGGACAGGGCGTCCGCCATGGCAAGCTTGGCCCCAGGTTTATATTGGATGAGCATGTTAAACCTTTCTAAGATTTCCATCTACCACGCTTGGCGGTGTGACAGGTTTGCTTGTGTCTTGAAGTTGATGAGTGACTTATGATTGGTTAATGCTGTGAATTCTTCTTGCCGCTCCAGGTAACAACGCCATTTGACTAGGCAGTGTACAATGGCCAGCAGTTCTTTGTTGTGGATCGGGTATTGACACTTGCCATCTGTCAGTTTGCGTGACTCGTAGGCTATGGGCAGGAAGTCATCATCACTATTCTTAATTTGTAGTACCCCCCAATGGCTGCATCTGATGTGTTGAGTTCCATCTGGTACTCTCTGTCTTGTTTGGGGTATTGTAAGATGGGAGCTGTTGTGAGCTTTTCCTTGAGACGTCTAAAACAGAGGTCACATTGGGGGGTCCATCCAAACTTGGACTTGGCGCCTGTTATGGCAGACAAGGAGGCAGTCAGGACGCCACAGTTGGTTATGAAGCGTTGTACATAGGCCACCATTCCCAAGAGGGTGCGTAGTTCTGACTTGTCCTTAGGAGGTGGCATTTTTCAGATGGCTTATATCTTCTGACTGTTGGGTTTGATGTCATCTTTTGAGATTACATGTCCCAAGAAGGGTAGTTGCTCTTAGAAGAACTGGCATTTGGAGAGCTTGGCCAACAGTTTGTGCTGTGCCAAGGTTGCAAAGACTTCCTCCAGGTCTTTGTGATGTTGTTTCATCAAGGGGCTGTAGACTTTAATATTGTCCAAGTATACTAGGGCATGTTTGCCTATGTGTGGCGCAAACACTTTGTTCATGAAGGTTACAAAGGTGGACGTGGCATTGGTCATGCCAAAGTTGAGTACCACACATTTTTAGGAACTGTACTTAGTGCAGAATGCTGTCTTGGAGATGTCTTCCTCCTTGATACAAATCTGATTGTAGCCTGCAGTTAGGTCAATCTTGGAGAAGACAGTGGCTTCTCCCAAGCGTCAAAGAGATTGCCAATTAGTGGCAATGGGTAACAATTCTTAATGGTGACTTTGTTCAAGGCGCAATAGTCTGTGACCAGGCGTAAGGTACCGTCCTTTTTAGCCACAAAGAATACGGTGGCCCCAAAGGAAGACTGTGAGGGGCGGATAAGTCCTTTTTCCAGTGCCTCCTTGAGATAGGCGCGCAGGGCGTTGTCCTTGCTTGGGGTCAGTCAATAGATGGGGCGTGCCTTGGGTACAGCCCCCTTGAGTTGGATAGAGTGTTGGATGTGCTTCTTAGGGGGTAGCCCAGGTAACGCTTCCTTAAAGATTTCTGGGTGACAGGCCACAATGTTGCTTCTTGAGATGTGGAGGTATCCTGGTGGTCCTTGAAGTGTATGACTTCATACTGACAGGAGTTCAGTCAATTGTTTTCAGACTTTCCTTCTTGTCCAAAGTCTCTGTGATGTGTACAAAGACGTGGTCACGTAAGAGTTGGTCCACAGAGTTGGGGTAGATCTGGTGGTTGACGCCTTCACGCTTGATGGTCAACACTGAGGTCGCCCAGTCCACGTGGGGGTTGTTTTTTTGTAACAAGTCTAGTCCCAGTACAATGCCAAACTTAGGGAGGTTGATGACGGGGCCTTTGATGGTAGAGTGGAGGTTCTCAAGCATGATGGAGAAGGGGGCAGTATCCTTTGTCACAGTAATGTGGTGTTCATCAGTCAGGACCACAATTTAATCTGTAAAGGATTAGTGGCCAGCTTGAAGTTATCCACAAAGCTGCTGTTGACTAAGGTTTGATCTGCGCCCAAGTCCAGGAGTGCTGAGCCTGTGTAACTGCAAAAAGAAAAAGGGTAAGACATCAATTTATTGGGATGTCTGGCAATGGTGTATAGTACCGGGTCTTCCAAGGGTACTTGGATCATTGGACATTGGTTCACATCCTTGGGTCGGTATTCATTGTTGGGCAATTCAGGAGTTGCGTGGGGAGAGCTTGGCTTGCTTAGTGACCTCCCTGGACTTTTCCCTCATCCTGGTTGCCTTGGGTGACAGTGATACGGAAATGGGTACAATTTAATTGGCTGTTATTTACTTTTCCATTCCCATTCAAACCCGTGGGTTTGTGGTTGTTGTGGTTACTGTTGCCTCCAGGAGGTGGTTGAGAGGAGCGCCCAATTGGATGGGAGTCCTTGGGCCTTTCTTGTTTCCCAGTCAGTGCCTTGTGTAGAGTGTTGGATGTTTGTTCTGCTTTTTCTGCTTCACGGTATAGGCTTTACAGGTTGGTTACCTGGTACAGGTTCACATGTCTCATCACGTGCGGCTTGAGGGCGTTGTAGTACATGAGGTGTGTTGCTGGAGTGTCAAAGGCCATGTCAGATGGGGCACGGAGACAGAGTTCCTTGTAGGCGCGGGTGAGTTCTTTAACGGTGCCTGTCTGGGTCAGGTTATTTACTTGGCGTATGATCATGAGCGCTGTATCCTTAAGCACAAACCTTGCCAAGAAGTCCTGTTTGAAGGTGTCCCATTTCTTGTTGGTGTGCTCTTTGTGCCACTTGTCACACCAGGTGCCAGTGTCATGGGTCAGGCAAATGGAAATCTCCGCAATCCAAAATTGCTGTGGGCATTCCATCTGGGCCAGCTTGCTTTGGGCAGACTGGATTATGAGGCAGCATTGTCATTGTTATCCCCGGCAAAGGGCTCCAAGGCGGCGCTGCAAAGTCTTTGTGCTACATAGGCAGGCATGGTGGTTTTGTCAGCTGGTTGTGACATTGAGGAAGATGCCTGAAAGAATCCTAGGGTGTTGAAGGCAGGTAGCAGAATCACTGTGTTTTGGTAGAGGACAAAGCCATCAGGTATATCAGTACCAGGAGTATATGGAGTCCAGTTGGGCGGGAGGCCAGACATAATTCTGTTGAGGCTTTGTTGGCCGTGGCGTGTGCGGGCAACTGGCGGAATTTTTCAAGATAAAGGTAGGATTGGAACCTACCTGTGCTACCAATGTTGTAACTGTGCTGTTTTAGCAGAGTTACATGGGGGAAAATATTTAGAAGATAGATAATAACCTTTATTGAGAGATAATGATTATATAGTTCATGTGAATCAAGGATAGAAGGAACAAGATTGGTGATCACATGGCTGGATAGAAGAAGGGGGTGGCTTGATCCTGATAATGAGTCAAGAGCCAAATCAAGGTATCCACTGTGAAGGATCATCATCTGTTCATGTTGATGGATTTGGTAATTCAAGTTGACTTCCTAGTCTGGCTTTGGGTGACCGGATAATCAGATTGTGGGTCACAAACCCACTTGGTTGAAATCTTGCTGGTGGGTCAAGCCTGCGGTTTTGACACTAGGTGGTTGGGTTCCAACTTGGCGGAATTGGGATTGAGGTTGTAGATGGGGTCACCTAAGGCATACCTAGCTTTGAGGTGCTTTGTCCCTCCTGCAATCCGCTTGTGTTCAATTTCCTGGGCCTTGGCACGCCATTGATCCAGAGATGGGGTTGTTGCTAGGGGAGGCTTGTTAGAGACCTTGGACCGTAGCTTTCCCTGTTCAACTCTTGTCAGACTGTCAGGCGTCCCAAAGGCTAGGATACTGGGGCTGAACCCCGTGCCCCAGTTGATCCTTGCTCAAAGGATGAGTATAGTGATGGGCAGGTGTTCAGTCCATGCGGTGTTGGGGTTCTCCTGAAAGAGTTTGAAAATCAGTTGAACCAGTGAGTCATTTAATTGTTCCACATGTCCATTGGCTTGAGGATGATAGGGAGTTGGAACTATACATTGGACGCGTTCTTGGCGCAGTATGCTTTCATGACGCGCCCAACTAGTTTGGGACCAACATCTTTGATGAGACGCTTTGGTCGCCCAAAGCAGGCCACAATTTCTTTGCCAAAAAAGCGGGTGATGGTGGTGGCAGTGTGGTTGGTTGTTGCCCAGGCCACTGGCCAACAAGTGAAATAGTTGATGGCAGTGATAATGTACTTCTTTCCCAGTATGTCTTCAGGGAGTGGCCCCACAATGTTGAGGGCCCACTGTTCAAAGGGTTCCAAGGCCTCATTGGGCAGGACAGACTTGGGGGTGCAGGTTTGGACGTGTTCTTTTCACACAACACACATGTCTCAAGGAGGTCCAAGATGTCTTGACGCATGCGCGGCCACCAAACCTTATATTTCATGATCTTGAAGAGGTCACACCCTCTGATGTGACCCAGAGTTTGGTGGTAGTGCAATATGGTGTCCCCTCGTTGTGTAGTGGGAATGTAAGGCGTCTTCTCACCTGTCTCTGCCTGGCGCAGACGTTACCAGAATTGGTGGTGAATTGACTTTTGTTGTCCTTCAGCTTGGAGATGATGACCGAGTTAAGGCCCTTGTAGCGGGTTGCTTCAGGGCAGAGGTAGAGCATGGGCCAATCTGGATCTAGACCATTGTCCCCAGTGATGGACGCTACATAGAGTTGTGAAAGAGCGTCAGCTGTGACAAACTCCTTCCCAGGTTTGTACTTGATGCATAACTGATAAGGGGATAGGCGCTCCATTCAGCCTGCTTGGCGGCGTGTCAGGTGAGACTTTGTGTTGAAGTACTGAAGTGACTTGTGTTCTGTCAGAACGCGGGGTGGGAAGGTTGCACCTTCCAGGTAACAGCACCACTTCTCAACGCAGTGTACAATGGCTGCCAATTCTTTATCATGGATGGGGTAGCATTGTTCTGAGTCAGTAAGTTTCCTGGACTCATAGACCATGGGGAGAAAGACGCCATCATCAGTTTCTACCCTTAGCACACCCCCTATGGCCCTTTCAGAGGCATCAGTCTCTAGTTCATACTGTTGGTTTTGATTGGGGAACTGCAGGACTGGTGCAGTTGTGAGCCTTTGCTTCAGCTTCTCAAAGGCTTGATCTCTGACGGGGGTCCAATGGAAGCGCTGCTTGGTATTGAGGAGCTCAGTGAGAGATGCAATTAGTTTTCCACAATCGGAGATGAACTTGCGCACATAGGCAACCATGCCCAAGAAGGTACGCACCTGGCCCACATCAGTGGGAGATGGCATGTTGATGATTGCCTTGATTTTGACAGGGGCGGTTTTTATCCCCTGAGCAGAGATGGTGTGCCCACAGAATAACAGCTCTGACTTGGGGAACTTGCATTTGGAGGGTTTAGCTTTTAGCTGGTTTTTCCAAAGGGTTTCAAGGACAGCACAGAGGTGTTTAGGTGTGTGGTTTGATCTTGACTGATGTCAATGATGTTGTCAAGGTACACAACCACACATTTTCCAATCAGGTCCTCAAATGCTTTGTTCATCAAAAATGGCAAAGGTGGAGGGAGTGTTGGTCATTCCAAAGTTCATGACACAACACTCAAACAACCTGTAGCGTGTGCAGAAGGCAGTTTTTGCCTCATCCCCTGGCTCAATTCGGACCTGGTTGTACCCTGCGGTGAGATCAATCTTGCTAAAGACCTTTGCACCTGCAAGTGTATTGAACAGGTTGTCAATTAGCGGCAGGGGGTAATTGTTCTTAACCGTCACCTCATTTAGGGCGCGGTAGTCTGTAACCAGGCAAAGGGACCTGTTCTTCTTGGCTACAAAGAAGACCGCTGCCCTGTATGGAGAGAGCGAGGGGCAAATGAAGCCCTTATCAAGCGCGTCCACAAGGTGCTGGCGGAGGGTTTCATCTTCTTTTGGTGTAAGGTGGTATAATGGTTGTGCCTTGGGTAAGGACCCTTGAAGTTGTACAGTGTGCTGGATCTCCCGGGGAGGAGGTAGTTGTTCAAGTGCTCCACTGAATACATCCTTGTAACCCTTGAGGAGTGCTGCGAGCGCTGGTGATGGTGATGATGACAAGGGAGGGACCACTGGTGTTTCAGCACAGATAACTTGGACTGAACATTGGTCAAAGTCTAGTTTTCCCCCCTTAAAATTGTATGAGCCCATTTCTGTTATTCTGACAAACACGGTATTGTGGAGTAACTTGCTCATTTCCACAGGGTAAATCTGAAACCCCACCCCATTTTGGTTGAGGGTGATGACAGAGGTATCCCAGTCAATGTAGGGGCAGTTGTGTCATAGCCAGTTGAGACCAGCAATCACGTTGTGGCTGAGCCTGGCCAAGATTGGTCTAGAGAGCTTAACCTGGAAACCCCCATTCTCACAGAGAACGGTACCATCTTGTGGGTGATGGCCACTCTGCGGGAGTCAGCTACTTGTACGGCCTTGAATCTGCTGGGTACTTGGTCTAATTGTTGAGAGTCAGCAAACGCCTGGTCCACCATAGTGTGGTTGGCCCCAGTATCTACCAGTAATTTGTGGGTGTTCCTGCAGAGACAGAAGGGGTAGGACAAGTGTGTTACTTTATTTGAGGTTTGGCCCGCTTGTAATACGGGGTCGTCACTGTGGACTTGGAAGACGTCCAGGGTTTTGACTTCGTGAATGTTGTAGTCACAGGGATTCTTGGCAAGGAGGGATTGAGATGATGGGTCAGGTGGGGCCGTAAGGCCTCTTGTCATTACAACCCCCAGGCTTTTCCAGGGTCCTCAATCTGTGCTAGCTGGAGCTCCCCCTCACGGGGGCGTTTTGTCCCATTTTTCTGTTGACATGGTTGGCAACAGCCTACTTGACTATGGCCATTGCCTGATGTTGTACGTGGTTGAGTGGAGCCTACTGGTACGGCGGAAGCCCATTGAGGCCTGGTTGTTAGCCTCCACAATGGCTTTATAGCAGTCATCAATAGAGGTACAGCGACCTATGGGGACCCACTTGCAGATATGGGGTTTTAACCCATTTTTCAATGAGGGTGAGTAACATTGCATTTCTGTTGGTCACGGCTTCTGGGGCGGCGGCAAGGGCATTGTTGCCAGGCGGCAAGGTACTCAGGGACGGAACCAGTTTGCTTGATTGCTAGAAGAGGAGTTCCCACAACAATGGGAGAGAAGGTTTCACTGTAACAGGACTTGGCGGCGTCTCAAAATGCGCCCAGGTAACGTCAAGTTCCTGGCTGGCCCAGTTGGTGCACCACACAGCGGCAGGCCCCGTGAGGCGCCCAGACGCGGTGGCAACCCACATGGGCTCAGGAACCTGTCAGATGCAAAGGCAGGTTTCAGTGGACTGGAGCCAACTGACAATGTTGGCCCCCTTGACGCCACCAGCAAAGGATTCTAACTGAAGGTTGAGCATGCGTTGGGACAGGTCTGACTGGGGCGGGGTGACGCTGGCGTCACACTGCCCGAGGAAGAGCCAATTGTACACACTGGTGAGAACTAACTGGTCTTGATAGATGACATACCCTTTGGGGATGTCCCCCTTGGGGATTGGCAGGAAGGTCTCTTGTTGGGGAGTAGCCATATGGCCTGTACTCCGTCCTTTCTTGGGGGAATTTTGTTTTAAAATAGGTCAATAACCTACTGCTGCTACCACTGTTGCAACTGAACCAATGAGAGCTCAGTACTTGGAATTGAGGAAGACAACAGTCCAATAGAAAGGACAGGATAATAAGAATAAGGTATCGTTTATTGTAGAATATTTGGATTAATATACTATATGGGGAATGCCACAAGGGGGTGGCATAGTGGGAAGTTCCATGTAAGGTTCAGAGCCAAGGAATAACTCGTGCAGGAATCAGCAAGTCAAATTGGCTACGCTCCTAATTAAGATGAAGTACCCGCCATTTGATGTTGCCATCAGATTAAGCCATAATGTTAGATATGTCAAGGGGCGGCTCATTGAGCACCCCTGTGTATCGTAAGATAGCTAGCAGGCGAGGCTGGAAACTTGGTTGCAACACTAACTTGGGGGGATACAAAATGTACCTGGAGGGATTTGGAGGGTAAAAATATTATTTCCCCAGATTTCAGGGCTGCTTTCCTGACATGGGGTAAATTTCCAGGTTAAAACTGAGGGGATGAGAAAATATGTGTGAAGAACTAATTGGGACGGGATCTTTGAAGGACTTCTTAACCTGAAGCTGCAACAATCTTTATACTTTAAAGATCTGGGCTGAGCAGACTCATTCAAGCTAAATATTTAACAGCAAGATCCAAAAACTGGCCTACACTGCTGGTGGGGGAAGGACCCAACTCTGGAAGACGTGGCAAGATTAGCCTTTTTCTGCCATCTGCTATTATATACCCTTCTTCTTCTCAAATTCTGCTATCTACACCCTAGGGCCAAGAACAACAGTTCACTACTTTTGGTCGATTTTGCATTCCCTTATCTTACCGCTACTTTACCTAACTTTAAGTTAGCAGTCTTTCCCAAACTTACCTTAATTTTAATCAACAAGTTTTGAACTGGAAACCTAGGGGTTTAAGTTAATATCTAGGTCTAAAACAGTACATCTTTTGCTTTCTAAGTGGTTTGTGAATTCTTCTTCAGACTTGGTTTTCTAGCTGTTTTTGCTCTTCTGGCTATTTCTCTTGCTGTTTTCCTTGTTCTTTAACTTAATAAGTTAAGGTATTGATAACTTATGTTTGCACCTCAATCCCTGCCATTTAACCAGTCCTGGTTGATTCATTACTTTCTTTGCTGGGCCCGAATTTCCAAGTTAATAAAAGGCTTGGGGTTTGTTGCACTCCCAACAATAAGTTGAGATTTTTGACTTGCACCCCAAAAAGGTACTTGTTGGGTTTTGTGGCTTGTATTTTTCTTGGATTGTCTCTATTTTTATTCCATTCTTGAACCTTGGCTATTCTTTATGATCCTCTTTGATCGCCTTTACCATTAGTTGGGCAACCTTTTTAGCGATACCCAAAGTTTGATAGCGAATCGTTTCAATCCACCAGTTAGTGGCAACCAATACCCAGACCTTGGAATAGGATCTTTAACTCCGTCCTACGTCATTAAGACTGGACTTTATTTTGTTTTCTTGGGGCTGATAAATTGTCTTAGCCCTTACTTTTTCTGGTATAAGTTGTTAGGAGCTTTAATCCAGTTGTTGTTACAAACTCTACCCGCCTTCTTATATTTAACCAATATAAATATTCTTAAATCAAAGGCTTTGGTTTGCAATAAGTTACCCCATAGCCTCAGACCTTACAGAGCGTGAGCTTGCAACATCTATGATTACTCCCTCCCAGGAAAAAGGTTCCCTGGGAGATCCTGTGACTAATGGATAATCAGCAACACTCCTATTGACCGTCTATCTTATATGGGGCTTGAACGCTGTGAATCCTAAACGGAGCATCACCTGGACAAACCCCATGGCTGGGATGTGGCTTTCTGTGGTACTGTGCAATATCTGATCTTCATATCAGATAAAGTATATGTCGCTTCTTCTATCTCCCCTTTATTATGCTTCCCAGAGGTATATACTTGGCTCCAGGCAAGATGTTTCTGGAATCGTCTCCAGATCTGGAAGGAATGACAGGGTTATTATGAAGCAGATATCGGCTGCAGGCCTGTTTCGGCAAGGGAAATGGGATCCTTCTCAGGTCGAACAAGGGCTGGACTCTTGCTATTGAGTGGGTACTCCGATATGGTTGTTGTCTCACCTATGCTGGTGGTGGATCTTACTGGACGTCTCTGGCAGGGGTGAATGTATATATTGGGGGTTAACTTTTTAAGGAGATGGAGTATCCAAGGAGTCATGTTTTATGATCTGGCGTGAAGGGGTTATTTCTTTGGTACACGTCAAGCTACTTCTGTCATGCCGGATAGGTCGTTAAGTTATCCATTGCACCTGATGGGGTAACTGCCAATGCATGTATATTTAATAGGTCTATTCCAGGCATGTTTAGAAATGAAGATGGTTATTAGATTGGCTGGGTTTTAATGGCCAAGATGCTTAAGCAGGGCCGAGGGGATCTTGAAGCGCAAGTAGAACAGGTTTGTTATTGCAGGAATGGAAGGATGTGTTTGCGCTGATCACCAAATGAAGATGTGAGAATCAAGTGGTGCAAGTTTAATTTGGGATTTGTTTAGGCATGTGCTAAAGGAGCTGCATATTGGGATGTTTAGCGTCAGTGATTCGCTATGATGACGTCATAGTTAGGGATGGGTATATAGCTGGAGGGAGGAGAAAGATTGGGTATGCTTAGGCTGTTGAAGCGGACTAGCGTGACGTTCTGGATCTTCCTGTCCATGGCGGTGGGGCTGGGGTTGGGGTTCGTTGTTGGGCGTGAGGCAGCAACGCAGATCAACTACTTGTCAAAGGCGTTCCTGACTCTGATCAAGTGCCTGATCGTGCCTCTTGTGTTCAGTACCTTGGTTGTTGGGATTGCTGGCCATAGCGAGGATCTGGGGCGGGTAGGATGGCTTGGGCTGAAGAGTTTGGTATACTTTGAGGCGGCGACAACAGTTGCGCTGGTTGTGGGGCTGGTGGCGGTGAACCTTGTTGGGCCTGGGTGGGGAATCGACTTGAGCCAGGTGCAGGCGGATGAGACTTTAGAGAAGATGGTGACCACCTCGCGCGACATCACTTGGCATGGCGAAATGTTCCACATCATCACCGACTCCTTCTTCAAGAGCGCGGTAGAGAACAGCGTGCTGCAGGTGGTGTTCTGTGCAATCATGTTTGCGGTTGCCATGATGCGGGCCAAGCTGGAGCACCGCGTCCCCATGTTGAGCTTTCTCAGCTCCTTGTCGATGATCATGTTTAGCGTGACTGAGCTCGTGATGAACTTTGCTCCAGTGGGCATTGGGGCAGCCCTGTGCTACACGGTAGCGATGGCGGGGGGCTCGGTGCTAGTCAACTTGGGGCTGCTTATTGCAACCTTGTATGGGTCGCTTTTGGTCTACTGTGTCCTGGTGTTTATTCCCATCATGTTGGTGTGCCGCTTGCCCATCTTGAAGTGTCTCAAGGCGATTGGGGAGCCAGCGCTGATTGCGTTTTCGACTTCCTCGTCAGAGGCGGCGCTGCCGCTTGCCATGGAGAACATGGAGCGGTTTGGGGTTTCCCGGGGCATCGTGGCGTTTGTGATGCCGGCTGGCTACTCCTTCAATCTAGATGGGACCACCCTGTACTTGGCGCTAGCGTCGGTGTTTGCTGCCCAGGCGGGGGGATCAGTATGCCCATCTCCAAGCAGATTGTCATGATGCTGACGTTGATGCTGACTAGCAAGGGGGTTGCTGCCGTTCCTCGTGCCTCGCTGGTGATCCTTGCTGGCACGGTGACTGCGTTTGACTTGCCCTTGGAAGCGATTATCGTCATTATGGGGGTGGATGCGCTGATGGACATGGGGCGGACTGCGGTGAATCTCACCGGCAACTGCGTTGCGGCCATCGTCGTGGCGGTTTGGGAGGGGGGAGTTCGACTACGACGTTGCCTTTGGCCGCAAGCCGTTCCTGGGCGACGTCTCGTCCCAGGGTTCCCAGGAGAAGGTCACCTCGGGGGGCCCGTCTCCGAGTCCGATATCGTCTGATTTTAAATTTTAAATAAAAACTACTGTTAAATCCAATCAACCACTATAGAAGTGACTAAATCGAGTGGGGAGCATTTCCGTGGATTTAATTCCAATTCGGCGCCAGCTGAGGATCCTGGCTAAAATTTGCCTTGGCGATCTGGAAAGATCCTCGGTTCCTGAACCCCAGCCAATCATCTACCGCCCCTCTTTGGAATGGCTTGATACCAAAAAGATATCTGGCTAAACTGGACCATGGAATTCTCTGCCATCTCCATGGCTTATAAAAAAATTTACTCAGCAAATTAACTGGGTCCACCCCGAATAAACTAAACTCGTTCAAATAAAAATGGACAAATCAAACAAAAAAGGTCGAATCAACACAAACATACACACAACAGCGTAGATATCAAAATCAATCAAATAGAACTATCCTACCAAGTCACCCCTCTATTCTAGAACATATCCCAAACACCAATCCAAATATACATACGTTCGATTAATCAGTCATGCGCTTCAAATCGAAACTTCACCCCACAGGTTCAGGATTCTGGATATTCATTGGCTAAAGGGCTCAGCCAATAAACTCGGTGCCCGGTTTGACCATAGAACCCAAGGCCGCAGCAGTTGATACATAAGCAACCAACCTCAACTACACCCAAATCCAACCGCTGCTCCCAAGAATGCCACCCATCACTCACCCTGCCACCCTCAGTACATCTCAGCAAAGCCTTTCACCCATGCAGCCTATAAGTATACCCATTCTAAATGTCGGTATACCTTAGAACTATGGGACTATCAGGTACACTGCCAACTGAATATTATCTACAAGGATCCAGCCACCACACCAAGATAAATACCCATAGTGGTCTATCACCAAGGGACAGATCAAACCTACACCATCAAAGATCCCCACCCATCACTAGCAGCTCCCTGCCAGCCCTGGGTAATGGCCCAGAAAGGTCAACATCTCTGCCCAACAAGAGGGACAGGTGTTGGAAGCTGCTGTACCTTATGCTAGCTGTGTCACAGCCCATACCAGAGTCCAGTGGAGAGGAAGATATTCCATCAATCCTTTTCCGTCAAATTTGATCCAACTATTTTTTCATCATACATAAAATATTCAACTTTGTAGTAATAGAAATAAACGGTTCAAAAGCAAATAAACTTCCCTCTATAGAAACCAGTGGGTGGCCATACAACAGTCACTGTTGAGTACTTTTCCAAACAGGTACTCCAAGATATAAAGAAGTTCTACTTCTGCTGGTTATTTCATGCAGATAGGTTTGACGGGAATGCTTCAGATAAAGATTCCTGGAAACTGGGTGTCTATATTTAATAGAAGGATCGAATATGGGTGGTTAGTTAGGCCCTGCTGACCGGCAAAGTTGAGGCAAGACTGGCTTAATCAATCTTGGGGACCAGGCATCTTGCCAATGTTCTAATCAACTCTGAAGGCTAATTAAATATCCCCCCAGATGTGGTTAATACGGATTTAATCATTGGGCCAAGATGCACTTGGCTGTGTCAAGTGAAGACTAGGTGTCTTTAAACCCAGTTGATCAACCCGGTAAAGTAGTTTTAAAACCTATGGCAACAAACCAAATGAACTCAGATTTATCCAAGATGAATTCAGATCTAAGCGGGATGGAAATGACCCCAAATCTGTTGTAAATTGATATCGATCTCAACCTTTTAATCTGTTTAAATCTGAGTTCATTTTGGTTTAATCTGGATTTTTCGCTCGTTGCCATAGCTTTTAAAACTGCTGTAGGCCAGTCAGTTTAATCAACGGGGCAGCAATCAACCAACAAAAAGTGAATGCATGCAAAGGTGCCTGGGCATTCAGGTTCCATCTGCTTGTTCCCAGTTGGAACCCCAATAGCAGAGTTTTAGGATGTGTGTATTCCACAGGGGTTTGGCGCCAGGCGCTGAGGAAGCTCATGCCAAATCAATACATTGGGAGGAAAGGTGCCATGTGATCCCTCCTCATTACAGGTTAACTCTCATAGGTTGAGAATTACCGGAGATCTTTCTGTAAAGATCTAGGTTGGGATGACTCAAATGTCACAGATCATATGATATGAACCATAGGTTGATTCAAGAACCGGAGGGGTTTTCAGCCAGATATGCCCTGAACGGTATATAAGCAAAGACAGCTAGATTTTAACAAAGACATATATTGTCAATTTCAAGGTGTTCCCTCCAATTACTTTTTCAATTATCATGTCTTCTTTGTTACCATTTGAAAGAGCAAAATTTGGAGTGCTCTGAGTGAAAACGGTGGTGGCTAGGAAGGAAGTTCCTATAAGTTCTCTCAAGGGAGCTTGGGGAAGTCTGGAGGTGACAAAGACTGTACCCCAGGAGTCTTTGGTGGAAGTGAAAGCCATGTTTGAAGAATTATATTCTGGTTACTTTGCCAAAGAAGGAACCTCCGCTCAAGGAAATCAAATCTATGTGTGGGATTTATGAAACCGGTTAGTAGGATTCAACAAAGCTTTACAACAGGTGAAATTCAAGGCGCCCGTGAGATTGAGGCCAAAAGAGCAAGAGAGGAAAGGAGTGTCAAGATAATGGTTAGATGACAACAAAGTGTATTCCCATAAAATTGCCTCCCTGGAGGCAAAGCTCATCAAAGCTTTGTCCCAGGAAGCTTCTGGCAATAGGAATCAGCAAGGGCAGGATAATGGTGAGTTGGACTGGTTAGACCTGGATCCTTCACAAATTGCTGACAGCTTTCAATCAGCCTATTTCCTTCCGTGGCAGTTGATCTGACTCGGTTTGACCTTTGTAAGGTAAGGATCTAAAATCCAGCCGCTTAAGGGCAAAGAGATTGGGTTGAAAATAGGTCCTATGTCTAAGGCATAGCCTTCACCACTAAAAGCAGCATATGCAACCTCTGCCCATATCAAGGTTCAAAATCTTACATACTGAGTAGATAATAGTTGGACCCAATTTGGTAGACCCCTCAACCAAAAGAGGTTACCGGAACATCCTCCTGCCCCAGCCCAGCTAAACGCTTACAGGAGAGGCAACCCGGCCAGGAAGGCCAGGTACCCCACCAGGGCCATCCTGACCAGACAGTTCACTGCACAGGCCCAGGGACACCAAATTCTCATGTAGGGAACAACTTGATCAGCTAGCCCCAACACTGGAATGTAGACAAACCCTAGTTTGCTGAAACCTTAGGCAAGAAGAGCATCTGGTGAGGGAGGGTGGCTGGAATCCCCGTTATAATTGTTGGAATCTGGCCTCAATAACAACCAGGAGGGAGCTCCAGGGGATGAGGGGGGTAGAGCTCCAAGTCAAGGGGCCAGCTGGGGTAGCCAAGAGGATAGGAGCAAGACCATGCGGGTGCTACAGTAAGTTCTATAATGCAGTGAATTAGTTGCCCAGTAGAAAAGCTTGGAAAGCCAGAAACCCTTTAACAAAACTGGCTGATTTAAAGGATTTGAATCAAAAGGTTGATCAAAAATGGGTTACAGCTGCTCCAGTTTGCCGGTCAAATCTGATTCCCCCCTGTAAGTTGATGTTGATGAATTGACGTAATTTACAGGTCACCAGATCTGAACTTGTTAATAAGCATGGTCATCAGAAGTTGGTCACTCAAGGGTCCTTTGCAACCTGGACTAGATACTCACTTGACAACGTGGAAGGAATAGGAGCCCAGGATCCAGGGGGTATTACTTAGTCAATCTGGATATCTATTGAATAATTTTCACTGTTTCAACTCTTAAGAGTTGAGTCCTCCCAAAATTTACTCAATAAAAATCCCATATTCCCTGGTCTAACTTTACTTTTGAAAATTCATCCAGTAGTTGGGTTGTTACGCTGCATCCCCTAAAATTTAATCCATAGCCAGATTATTGCGGAAAGATGGGGGCCTGCTGTTGGTACTTTGTTGTTGTCACCACCAAATGTTAATTCAGTGCCTGTCAATCTTAGAGCTTTTCCTACTCTGGTCAAAGCGGAAACTCATGTGCTATCTCAATGTCCTGAATTTTATGCTGAAGACACTCTGATTCTCTTGCAGGCCATTTATCTAGGGCTTTTCTGGTTAGGGTTAATCATTTTACTTAACCCTAGTATCTCATTTGGAAATTTCACAGAACGGTATCTGAAGCTGGGTTGGTGGTTAATCATTAACTCCATGTGGATTTGGTGGGTGATTCCCACCACACAGAGACGGCTTCTTATTATCCTGCAGTTCCTGTCATATTACTCAACTCTTCTACTTCTGAGTTTTTAGAAGCAGTTTGTCATGAATTTGTTTTTCTTTTCTCTAGTTCTGTTGAGATATCTGCATTCACCATGTTTATTTGCATCAGCTCTTTCTGAGTTTTCAGTTTGGACTTGTCACTAGTGACAAACTCTTATCAACTATGCTTATTAAAAAGCCTCAACTATGAGACTCGAACCCTGGCATCCCGCAGGCCGCAGTTTTTTGGGCTCAAACCAGAGCAGGATTTGACTTCAGAAAATCCTTTGAAGCCTGATAAACCAAATATGCCTACATCAATACTCCCCACGCTAAAGGTTCCTGTTAAAACAACCAATCAGCAAGCGGGTCCAGCCACAAATCCCAAAATAACTCAGGCCCACACAGAAGGAGAAACAGAGAACCTTCCCATAGAACACAGGCCACCCAGAGACAACCAATCCCACAACCTGACTAGGGAATTTGAGCATTCTCAGTTCAAGCCAGCCAATGGAATAACCCCTGCAATTGATGCCACCAAAGACTGGGAAGACCTGGTAAATAGGAAAACCCAGGCCAAAGGAATTTGTGAAAGTTTTACCATGACAGATGGTCATACTTATACCTTGGACCACCAGGAAGATGCCCATTGCCATTCTTGCAATAAAGTGACATGAACCTTTGGTTCATCCAGATCATACCATACTTGTTATTAGTTTTACTTCATTTACAGTCTACTCCTTGCAGCTCTGCACCCCGCGTTCACCTACCCCAAGAAACCCCAGACCAGCCATCTGACCTTTACCGTCCACCAGGAGCTCCCTTTGGCCCAGTACATTTCACCAAGTACCCACCCAATCTGGCGTATTTGGAGTTTACTATGGAGGAAATCCTAATTCACGACCCCAAAGCTAGAACTAGAGAGACTGAAATCATTTACAGAAAAGGCATAAAATTCACCCTACCTCCTCTGCTATTCCAAGACAAGTATAATTTCCTGTCCGCTTATTTGGTTCCAATGACACTGCCCCTCACCCCGCGGCCCAACTGTCTGCAAGAATACGTTGCCACTAATGAATCAACTTCCACTCAGATATTTGGGGTGATGTATATCACCCTCACCAGGTTGATTGATTCTATGGTGCCTGTAAGCAGACCTTGGGTGATCCTTGGAAAATTGTTATCCTATATTGTAAAGTTAGCCCCAATCTTGTGGTGGGCCCTTCCTGCTGGGCCCAAGGGCCGTCTGCCCGCGAGCTTTCAGGAACCCCCCACTGGTTAAATCCCTGAAATTATGGCAATCTACCTTAAACACGGTAACCTGGGCCCCCAGATGTTGTTAACTCTTGGGGCATCTTGTATGGTATGTTTATCAATTTCAGCTAACTATGCGTATAAGTTAGCTACCAACCTGATCACCTCAGTGACCCATCACCAAACCAGCCCTGAACAGAAAGACGCCCTGCTTGGCAATGAGAAGACCAAGACCCCAAACTTGCAGGTGCAGAACATCATAGTAAACCAGACCACGACCCGGGTAGACATGCCCCAGATGTGGAAGCTCACCCTAAAAGAAGCCAGAAGAGCAATGCCAGTCCTCTGCCTCCATTTTCAAGCCAACACAAACTCATACTCCAATGACACTGAGAAAGTCCTTGGAGTAGCCTCCATGCTCTCTGGCAATGCCCTGGACTGGTTCAGGAAAGCAATCACCAAGGATGTTGAGTTCTGCCTAGACTACTCCCAATTTGAGAGTGAATTGATGGACACAGGCGACAACCACAACACTCACCACTACGCCCTGATCAGCTTACTGGACATCCAACAAGGACCACACTTGCTGCAAGCTTACACCAACGAGTTCCTGAAATTGAAAGCCAGAACCCAACTTTAGGACAAGCTATTGGTCATCTTGTACCGCCAAGAAGCCTGCCCTTCCCTGAAGGAGCTCCTCAAGCACCACCCCCCTACGCTTGGCCTGCTGAATTACTCCTCTTGTGCAGAGGGTTGAGCCTCAACCAAGAAGGCACCCCCTTTTCTGCTCAGTGCGTGAACCAAGCCCTGAGACCCAGCAGATCAGGGATGTCCCCCAATGAACAACAGCGCCACTACTGTGAAGGCTTGTGCTTCTATTGCCACAAACCCAGGCACCTCACCAAGGCTTGCCCCAATAAGAGTAACCCCTCAGTTTCCTTGGCGCAAATAAACACCTCTACTCAATTGTACAAATTTATCCAAGTCAAAGCAAGAACATCCACTACATCCCAGACTGTTTGAGTTTTCATCAATATTGGAGCAGAGGAGAGTTTTATTCAATGCCACCCTTGCCAAGGACCTTGGACTGGAGGCTCCAACAAAAGCGTCAAGGTAATCATAGGAACAGCTCCCACAACTTGGGTTTCAGGTGCGCCACCAAATTGCCCCTGAAAATTAGGCAGAACTTGTACCCAGCGTTTCCCATCATCCTGAAAGGGCTTCCCCGCCCCCTGATCCTAGGGGACTCCTGGTCCCAAAGACACGGCACTTTTCTGAACTTCTGTAATCAAACAGTTGCCTTGAACGGAGACAATTTGTTTGATGTGGTGCTGTTCCAGTTGGGCCCAACCAGTAAGGAACCCAACACACTCCTGACCCTGAGAATGGAACCCAGGGTGGGTAGTCTTCCTGCCCCCTTGGAGAAGTGGAGCCACGTCTTCAGTGAGGAAGCAGCCACCCAGCTTCCCAGTCATTCAATCTATGACCACACCATTGACCTGTTACCTGGAACCCAACCCCACCATGGCCCCATATACAGCTGCAATCACTGCAAACAAGCAGCACTGAAGACATACCTGGAGGACATGACAAAAAAAGGGTTCATCCAGGTGTCAAAAAGCCCTTGCTCTTTGCCCATGCTGTTTGTAGGAAAGAAAGATGGTGGGGTGCATCCCTGCGTAAACTACCAAAAACTTAACAATATCACTGTAAAGAACTGCTACCCCATCCCAAACGCTGATGACCTCTGCAATGTACTGACCAGAGCCCGGGTGTATTCAAAGATTGACCTAAGAGACGCCTTCAACTAGATCTGGATCAAAGATGGAGACAAATACAAGACGGCCTTCAAAACCAGATATGGGTTGTATGAATACCTAGTTATGCCGTTTGGCTTGTACAACACCCCCAGTAATTTCCAAAGGATGATCAACTCCGTCCTTGGCAAGTACCTTGACCAGTTCTGCGTGGCGTATTTGAACGGCATCCTCATATACAGCAAAACACATGAGGAACACCTCCAACACCTTGACCAAATACTGGAGAAACTCTTGCAGGCCAACCTACACGCCAAGCTGAAGAAATGCAAATTCTTTCAATCTGAAGTTGAATTTCTGGGATATGTGGTGAAGACTGGTGGGTTTGCAATGGCGCAGGACAAAGTAGAAGCCATATCAGTCTGGCCAGTACCCAAATGCAGAAAAGACGTGAGAAGTTTTTGGGCCTGGCAAATTATTGTAGGGATTACATCCAAAAAATTTCTCACATCACCCTGCCCCTGACCCGCCTATGCTCTGACAAGGTCACCTTTGTCTGGACCCCAGAATGCACCACCGCCTTTGAGACCCTGAAACTCGCCTTCACCTCTGCCCCAGTACTTGCCATGCCTGACCCTGCTAAACCTTTTGTGCTGGAGACAGATGTGTCCAACTTTGCAGTGGGTGGGGTCCTTCTTCAGGAAGGAGGGGATGGTATGCTAAATCCTGTACCATATTACTCCAAGAAGATGCTACCAGCTGAAGGGAATTACCCAATATATGACAAGGAAATGTTAGCTATAATGAAGACATTGATGCACTGGCGCAGGTATTTGTGCGGTGCTAAACATCCAGTAAAAGTTCTGACAGACCACAAGAACTTAGTCTACTTCTTCAAACCACGCCAGCTGAACTAACAATAAGCAAGATGGGCCTTGGAACTAGCTGACTATACCTTGACCATAGACTACAAGCCAGGAAAGGTTAACGTAGTACTAGACGCCTTGAGCAGGATAGCCAACCTGATCCCCTCCTCTACAGAAATCAAGGACTGAAACACCCACACACTATTAGACCCTGCCAGCCTAGGGATACACCTGAAGTATTTAAAGATTGCTGCCAGCAAACCCAATGTGATAAAAGCCCAGAAACAGGACGCCTACTCAGCCAAGCTAGTTAAAGCCCTGAAAAAGGACCTGTATTGCCATCACTCAAAGAAAGGGTACTACCTGAAAGGTGTTACCCTGCTGATCCACAACAGGATCTATGTACCCAAAGGCCCAACCCAAACAAACATATTGATTGACCACCACAATTCAGAGATGGCCAGTCACCCAGGTAGACAAAAATCCCTCTCAAGTATCAAGCGGAACTATGCATGACCAGGCATGGACAAAGAAGTAGCTGCCTACATCAACAGTTATGAAACCTGCGGAAGAACCAAGACATGTTGCTCTAAGCCAGAAGAGTTACTGAGACCTCTGGACATCCCTGCTGGCCCCTGGAAGTCAGTGTCAATGGACTACATAGTAGAGCTCCCCCCTTCAAAATCCTTTGACGCAATCCTGGTCATGGTCAACTGTTTCATCAAAATGGCCTACTTTGTTCTGATCACTACCCACTGTACGGCAACTGAGACCGCCAGACACTTCCACGACCGCATCTTGACACAACATGGCACCCCATAAGAAATCATCCCCAATGGAGGAACCCAGTTTGCTTCCCACTAATGGACTCAAGTGATTTGGACCTTGCAATAAAATGTTGTGTGTCAACCTCCTACCACCCGTAGACAGATGGACAAACTGAACAAATGAACCAAATACTTGAATAATACCTACAATGCTACGCCAACGCCAACCAAGATAACTGGGCAGAGATGGTACTCATGGCACAGTATGCTTACAACAGCAAAGACCACGCATCTACTGGAATGTCCCCCTTCAAAGCCAATTATGGCTTTGACCCATCCTGGGACCCCAGTATTGGTAGTAAGGAAATAAACCCGTCAGGACAAACCTGGATTCAACAGATACACAGCACCCAACAAACCTGTCTTAAGAGTCTGACCCGTGCTGTCCAGACTTATAAGGCATTTGCAGACAAAAATAGGACCCCTGGGAAACTGTTGAAAGTAGGAGACAAAGTCTATCTGGACTCTCAAAACGTGCCTCTGACTATTCCCTGTTGGAAGTTAGCCCACAGAAGAAGTGGCTCCTACAAGATCCAAGCTAGTAGGTGAAGTAGTATTTGAACTAGAACTACCCCCCTTGTGGAAAATACACAACGTCTTCCACTGCGCGCTTCTATTCAAGAAAGAAGGAAACTTCCTCCCCCACCAGAAACTCAAGACTGATCCCCCTCCCATCCAAGTTGGACTCTCTGAAGAATATGAAGTTGAATATATTCATGGGGACCGCACCCACTATAAAACCCTCCAGTACTACGTCAAGTGGAAGGGATACCCACCTGAGGAAAGCACCTGGGAACCATTAAGCAACCTACCTAACACACAAGAAGCCATACAGCAATACCTGGAAAAAGGGACTGGGAAGGAGGAGGGTGACAGGAGAGAAGGGGATTATGTCACAAGTGACAAACTCTTATCAACTATGCTTATTGAAAAGCCTCAACTATGAGACTCAAACCCTGGCATCCCGCAGGCCGCCAGCCTGCAGTTTTTTAGGCTCAAACCAGAGCAGTATTTGACTTTGGAAAATCCTTTGAAGCTTGATGAATCAAATATGCCTACATCAATACTCCCCACACTAAAGGTTCCTGTTAAAACAACCAATCAGCAAGCGGGTCCAGCCACAGATCCCAAAATAACTTAGGCCCACGTGGAAGGGGAAACAGAGAACCTTCCCATAGAACGCGGGCCATCCAGAGACAACCAATCCCACAACCTGACTAGGGAATTCAAGCATTCTCATTTCAAGCCAGCCAATGGAATAACCCCTGAAATTGATGCCACCAAAGACTGGGAAGACCTGGTAAATAGGAAAACCCAGGCCAAAGGAATTTTTGAAAGTTTTACCATGACAGATGGGCATACTTATACCCTGGACCACCAGGAAGATGCCCAATGCCATTCTTGCAATAAAGTGACATGAACCTTTGGTTCAACCAGATCATACCATACTTGTTATTAGTTTTACTTCATTTATAGTCTACTCCTTGCAGCTCTGCACCCCGCGCTCACCTACCCTAAGAAACTGCGGACCAGCCGCCTGACCTTTACTGTCCACCAGGAGCTCCCTTTGGCCCAGTACATTTCATCAAGTACCCACCCAATCTGGCGTATTTGGAGTTTACTCTGGAGGAAATCCTAATCCACAACCCCAAAGCTAGATCTAGAGAGACTGAAATCATTTACTGAGAAGGCATAAAATTCACCATACCTCCTCTGCTATTCCAAGACAAGTATAATTTCCTGCCCACTTATTTGGTTCCAATGACACCGCCCCTCACCCCGCAGCCCAACTGTCCGCAAGAATATGTTGCCACTAATGAATCTACTTCCACTCAGATATTTGGGGTGATGTATATTACCCTCACCAGGTTGATTAATTCTATGGTGCTTATAAGTAGACCTTGGGCAATCCTTGGAAAATTGTTATCCTATATTGTAAAGTTAGCCCCAATCTTGTGGTGGGCCCTTCCTGCTGGGCCCAAGGGCCGTCTGCCTGCAAGTTTTCAGGAACCCCCCACTGGTTGTATCCCTGACAGGACTCTTCTTTATTTTGTGGTTCCCTCTCAGGTAAAAGTTGTTGAGACTGGACTATCTGTTTCCTATTTCCGCAGTGTCATGTTATTTTGGCGTCCAGATTATTTTCCTGCTCCACCCATTGATGAAATTTTGCATGAAGTTATATCAGTCTTATCAATCTATTCTGGCTCTAGCCTTGGTAACAAATTGCAAGTTTACCATGTGATGACAAAGGTTTCAGAGGATGCTACAAATGGTTGTTGTCCGTGGTTGAGCAAAATCTACTTGTTTTAACTGAAAGTGAATCCCTGTACCCTTTGTTAAAAAATTGTGTGTATCTATTGAAGAGCTCAAAGTTTATTGTAAATTGTACGCCTTTCAACAGGGTAATACTCCTCTTTTGGTATTCCTTCTTCAGTTTCTTGTCTACTGCCGTACAATCAATGTTCCTGAGGTGAATAAACTCTCAGTGTTGTGGTTAGCAGTTGACCAGACTGCCCATGATCTGGCAGTTTGGGATTCCCTATTAATCACAACTGAGGCCCTGGTAAGCCAAGTATTTTCTCTGGTCTCAAATATGTCAACTTCCAAACAGTGTGTTATAGAAATTGAAGCCAAACCCTCTGCTTGCTCCTGGTTTTCTGGTATTTTTTTTGTGGTGGCTTTGTCTAGTCAGAGTTGTGATTGCTCTCCTTGTGTTTCTTCTCAGTTGCAATTTGCTATCTTGAAAAAAACTGCCAAGGTAAACAAAGGGCCAGTAGTGGCTGTCCCCAAAGTTTGTTGGCTATTTGTCAGGGCCCAGAGTGCCCTGGACAGTCAGCTGGCCTCTCTAGAGGTGACTAAACATGCAGTATGGAAACCCCCACAAAGCACTTCCCAGGGCAAAATACCCCCCTTTCCACTAACAAATGGCCCGGGATTTGAGAGGCACACAATCCTCAAATCCCTGGAATCAAACCTGTTAACAAATCTGAGCCATCTACCTATTGGGAAATGTCACATTGGGAACACAACCGTTTGATTGCGCAATCGGGCAATTGATCCATTGCAGGAGCTAAAAATAACTGTAGCAACTTACTAAACTGTAAAATTCAAAAGTTTCATGTTATAACAGCCAATGAGAGCTCACCCTCTTGGCCAAGAGCGCAAATTCCAGGTAAAAATTGCAAATCTACATCCAAATAATGCCATCAGTTCTCTGGTGGCACAAAAGGCCATAGAATCAACAGTAAGTATAAGTGGTGAGGGGGAGAAGCCCTCTTCACTGTTGACATCTTAATAAAGCAAGTGTATGCCTAGAAATTATTATCTTATTGCAGGAATTGTTCATTTTTGCTCAAATTTAATTATTTTCTTTACATCTATTTGTGAATCCACCACAATATACAAACTAGCCTATCAACATCCACCTGGTTATACTCCTGCTGCCCCTGCTGAACCACCCTGCGCCCTTGATCTGGAGTATATCCATCTGCACCATTTGGATCTGTTGCCAACCATGAAGGAGATTCCAACTGCACCTCCTCTCCCAAATGCGCCGCCCACTCAGGATTTCAGCAAGCTAGGTTTTGTCTGCATCACTATATTGGGGCTGGCCAACCAGGTCGTGCCCCATACTGGGAGTTGGTGCCTCCTGGCCACTGCCCTCAACTACCTGGTATGGATTGCGCCTATTGTGTACATGGCCTTTCAGGCCCGGCTTGCCTCCCCCATGGGAGCCCAATCAGACTCTGATATGGGCCGTGACACTATGCTCCATCACATTGTGCCTGCAAAGCCTTTGGTAGTCAAGCCCAAGGAATTTCCTCTTATTTTCATCAATTTTGATTGTCCTGTTCTCCCAGAAGCCCTCCAAGAAATTATTGAGTGTTATTTTCAGGAGCACTCTGCCTTCTTAGCCGCTGTCTGTACCACTGAAAAGAAGCAAGATCCTGCTGAGGCTGCAACCTTTGCGGCTAATAAATCTGCTTCTGGTTACTTCTTGTTTTATGGTAGCATCAATAACGGTCAAACTATCTATCAGCCAGCCATTTTGTTGGATACTGGTGCATCTGAGAACTTCATGAGTGTTGAGACTGCAGTCTTGTTGCAACTCAAGTATCATCTTGGAATGCTGGTTAGGGGTGAAACTGTCAAACATTTCCCTCTTTCCAGCTTGAGAAGCCAGTGACATTTGTAGTTGCAGGTCAATCTTTTACTGCAAGGCTCTCCATATGATCTATTCTGATGTATCCAATCATCTTAGAAGTATGCTGGTGGCTGGACTATAATGTATTGACCCTGCTGAAAGAAAATGAGCTACAAGTAGACCACTCTTTGGGCATATCCATCTGTATTTTGTTGTTGGGTATGTCAGAGTTAGAGCAGTCTTCTCAGAAAATCCAGTTGGTTCCTGTCTCTACACCTGTAAGTTCAGATTTACCAGCATGCCTTCAACCCTGGTCTGTGGCATTTGATTCCACTAGGGGTGAGGGCCTTCTCAAGAACACTCAGTTTGACTTTGACTTTAAGGTTACTGTTGATCTGATTAGTATTGCGTCTCCCATTTACCCTTTGACCTTAAAGGAGGATGCATGATTGGAAGAGTGGACTTGTGATATGTTGGCCAAGGGATACATCTTCAAGAAGTCTTTGTCAATTTGCTCTCTGTTGTTGTTTGTCCAAAATCTGATGGATCTCTTAGACCTTGTGTTGACTATGGAAATTTGAACAACGTCATGATTCCTGATCCCTACCCTTTACCTCTTGAAGCACAAATTTCTCGGTGTGTTGAGAAGGCAAAGGTATTCTCAAAACTTGATCTCTTGAATACATTCAATCAGATTAGGAAGCTGAAGGAATGGAGTGGTTGACAGCGTTCAGAACAAAGAAAGGTATCTTTCAGTTCTGTGTTATGCCTTTTGGATTGAAGAATGCCCTGGCTTGCTTTCAGAAGTTGATTGACTCAGTCTTGGGAGATCTCCTAGGTGTATGTGCTATTGTGTATATGGATGATATTTTGGTGTTCTCTCCAGACAAGGAGTCTCATAAGGCTCACCTGTCAGCAGTTGTAGAGTGTATACTTCAAGCCAATTCAATTTTCAAAAGGAGTAAGTGTGAACTCTTTAAATGTAAGGCTACCTTTTTGGGTATTATTATCTTTGAGGATGCCACACTATTGCTCCCAACAAGGAAGCAGTGGTTTCAAAAGTATGCTACGCCTGTGAAAATATCACAACTTTGTAGTTTCTTGGGTACTTGTACGTTCATGAAGTAATTCACTCCTCACTTGTCTGAAGTGACTGCCCCCTTATATTCAGATAGCAGGAAGACAACTTTGGTCTGGACGCCTGAGTGCGCAGAAGCATTAATAGCAGTCAAGGCTCTTTTGTTGTCCTCCCCAGTGCTAATACATGTGGATCCTGAGCTTCCTTTTGTGGTTTCTACTGATGCATCTAAATACACTGTGGATGGTGTGCTGTTGCAGACGGCTAGTGACGGCATTGAGAGACCTGTAGGGTATTTCTCCCAGAAGATGGAAGCTTGAGAACACAACTACATGATTTACAACAAGGAATTGTTAGCTGTTGTGGAATTGTTAAAGTACTGGCATCACATCTCATGTTGGAACGTCATCCATTTATAGTAAGAACTGGCCACAAAGCTCTTCTATATTATTTACAACCCAGGGTTTTTTCAGGTTGTCAATCCAGATGGCATGGTGACCTGACAAGATACAAGCTCCGCTACAAGTTTATTAAGAGATCAGACAATCACTTGGCCAATGCACTAAGCAGGAATCCTTCCCATCTTCCAGATGCTAGTATGGATTCCAAGTTTAACACACATACTATGATTCCAGATGAGGCTTTGGTGCCTTCTGTATTGCCTCCACCTGCTACGGTGGCCACTATGCCCTTAACCAAGGGTGCAGACTTAGACTTACATTATAAAGTTAAGATTTTGCAGCCTCTGTCCAAAGGTTACAATAGGTTATTGGAATTGGCATTTTCACATCCTGTTGGACAGCCACAGGGTTATCACAGGATAGGATCAATTCTATATCATCAAGGTTGCTTGTGGGTTTCAGAGGGAACTATTTGGAGCAAAATTATGGAGGCTTATCACACCTGTCCTACGGAAGGCCATCTAAGGGGAAAAACAGTGGAGCTCATCTGTAGACAGTTTTCATGGAAAGACTTGACAGTGTAGGTGATGGCTTACGTTTGTAACTTCTTGTTATTTGTAGATTCCAAGTCAAGCAGGAACAAGAATACTGGTTTTTTGGTTCCACTACAGCCTGCTGCAGGACCCTGGACGTCTGTGTCAGTGAATTTATCAGAGAACTTCCAAATTCCGATGGTTTTAATGCAATCATGGGTGTAGTTTATTGCTTCACAAAAATGGCACACTTTGTTCCCTGCTCAACCACAATTACTTTGGTGGAGACAGCTAGACTTTTTGTGAATATAATCTTCTCCCTGCATGGCATTTCAATGGAGATTGTGAGTGATTGCGGGCCCCAATTCATTGCTCAGATCTGGGAAGCTTTTACTGGAAATCTGGGTATCAAATGTGTTGTTCCACAGCTTTTAACCCCCAATCTAATAGACAAACAGATAGAGTAAACCAAAGATTTTAGGTCTACTTTCAGGGATCCAGTCTTGAGCGGCCAGCCCTTGTTTTCAGGGGTAACTTGGGCCAGGTTTTTTGCGGGCAATGCCCAACACAAGAGGGGAGCTAACTTTAAAAGGTGGGAGGCGGACTTACCCACCCAGGACTACGGGCTGGCGGCCAGGATTATGGTGTCAATCACCCCTGTGAGAGTGATGTAGGCAATCCTAAACAGCTTGCTAGAATGGTTGATTGGAAGGTCAGGCAAGGAAACAGGCATAGGTTTTGGGGTCACAGGCAGTTCCATGGGCAGGTTGTAAGCAGGGAGATAGTTGAATTTCCCTCTGAACAACTTGGGTGTTGAAAATATCCACGGGTCTTGTCGGTTGTATCTAATTGCAGATTGTATGTGGGCCAAGAGTCAAGTTCAAGTATCTTTCTGGGGTGTATTCCTTGTACTCAGACTTCAGAGGGTAGTTGGTAAAATAGACGGGTCCAAAGGGTACACCAGTATGACAGAAAACAGCGGATGGTGGGGCAGGCGGGCCAGGAGATCTTGAACTGAATTGGTAGATAGCAAATACAAAGTAAGGTAATAGCTGTGTGAGCAAAAATAACATAACCTTTATTTAAAAATGGCAATAAGTTTGGAGCGCAGGATCCTTTGGTCTATATAGTACCCACCTCCAAACTTAACATTTTCCATGGGGGGTCTATCAAGGCATTGGGAAGGCCAGGGCCGGGGGAACTGGGTGCTTGGGTCCAAAGGCAGAAAAAGGGACTTGGCCTAGGAGTTCTTTCATTGGTCAAGAATCTCAATTTGGCTGCTTGATTGTCTTGCTCTGGTGTCAAGGTCATGGGACTGGGCTGCAGGCCTGTGCCTCTTTCCTGGGTTGGCTCCTGATTGGTTGCTGGTGTAGACTTCAAGTTCATGAAGCTAATAGTTGCCAAATCAGTACCTCCATTAGGTGCTGTGATTAGTTTTCCATTTGGTGCAATAATTTCTTTGGTTTGGTTTATTTTACTGCATGGATCAACATTCTTGGTATCAGCTTGGGGGGCTTGATTCCAGAAAAACGCAGGCGGGCAGTCCTGCAGTCCACAGGTTTGGCGGCCCAAAGAAATCCAGGGTTGTGGTTTGATTCCTGCTCCTGGGCCCGGCTTTCCATAGAGGAAGAATTATCAATCCTGGCATCTACCTGCGTTGCTACACTAATGCACAACAAGATGACTGGTGTGCTAACTTACCCATGGCAGAGTTCACATATAATAACATCCCACACACGTCAATTCAGGTTTTGCCATTCTATGCCAATGTAGTGATAAGGAGCGCCTTTTGGGGAAGCTTCAAATATGGAATTAAGGAAGAAGAGAAGTATCTTTTATTGGATATTACTTTAGGCTTATATAGACTTGACTGTGGAGGGGAATTAGTTAGATCAAACCTAGGGGTTGGTCATGTGCAAGATGGGGTTGAGCCACTGGATACTTGGACAGTCATGTGATATTGCTTGGTTATCATTCTTGGTATGTCAAACGGTATATTGAAAGGGCACCAAATTGGGCAATGCCTGGATGATAAGTAGGTTGGTGGTAGCCAGAATGCTTGTACATCCAGACCCTCAACATGCCCCTCCCTTAAGGGGTTACTCTGGTGCATCAGGAGGAGGCTTTGTTTTCACAGCTGCTGCCTGATGCTCCTGGAGCTGTATACTAGTTGGAACCAGTCTGGTTGAGTGATCTCTTTTACTGAGGCAGAGAAAGTTCTGTGGTATTTCTTGATAATTGGGGTTTTGGCACTTTGGAATTTTACTAGATAGGTGTTGTGATCTGGTCTTGTTTTATGATTCTTCCTGGTCCCCTGTGTACTGAGTCTAGTTTCTTTTTGTTGCCAGCTAGAACCCAGACAGGGGAGTTGATGGGAAGTGGTTTCTCTGTGGAGGTTAACTTTTGTGTTTTGAGCCTTTTTATTTCTTCTATTTTAGCTTTGAGGCGTATGTATTTTAGATTTGGTACTTGTTCTACTGTGGGGGGTTTCCCCAGGGGGATCTTTACGTATGGCTGCTTGTTTTGGGTAATTATTTCTGGTTTGTATCTGTATGCTAGTTCAAACAGTGAATAGACTATCCCTTGATTGATGCAGACTTGGGATACTAGTAATGCATGTTTCACTATAGTGGCCATGTGTCTTTGGCTTTGCCATCCTTTATTTTCTCTAGTGTCCTGATAAGGCTGCTGTTGAGGCAGTCTACTCTGCCGTTGGCCTGTGGTCTGTACAGAAAGATTGTGGAGTGTTTAATGTTTTTGGACTTGAAGTTGTTGTTTACTATGTGACCTGATAACTTTGTTGCTCCATCAGTTATGATGTAGTCTGGAGTGCCGTAGTTGGCTATGATTGCTTTGTTAATGAAACAGTTGATGGTTTCTGCCTTGTGATCTTTTATTGCCCAGCAGATGGGCCAACATGTGGCAAAGTTGATAGCTACAATTAAAATATGTTGGTTTATTTTTGTTTCTGGGAAGGGGCCCACTACATCTAGTCCCCAAACTTTGAATGGTTCAGGGTCTGGTACTGGGTTGACCGTTGGCTGAGGAGCCTTTGTACTGGTGTATTTCTTGCACACTGTGCACTTTTTCAGAACATCAACTACTATAAATTCAGAACCTGAACGTAAAAATGCGGGATTGTCAAACCCTTGGTCCAAATTTTGAATCACTTTTGCGCACAACTCAGCTGAGTGAAAAGTAAAATATTTAATAAAATCAACCATTTAATTTGACTTTTTTTGGTTTATTTAAATTGGCAAATTTTGAATCTCTTGAGCAGATAACTCAACTAACAAAAGACAAAACCCAACAAACAAATGTGGGATACATGAATCAGAAATGCGGGATTCTTATGTATGATTTGAGATTTCCTGTATATCAAACAAATCATAGAAATCATGTGAAAATTGACAAATCTGAAATTGCAGGATTGTCGAATCCAAGAACCAAGTTTCAAATAAAAAATGAGGTGAAT